>JAJEKV010000309.1:0-359116 GCA_021234155.1 Isoetes taiwanensis | reverse complement strand
TAACTAGATTATTTCTTTAGTTTCTTTTGTCTTCACAGTATTTAGAGAGATCATACAATTGGTTTAGAAGAATTATGACAGCCTTATCACTTTCAAACCTCTCTTAGGTATGTGGTGTACTAGATTCAGTAACCAACTACACCGCACGCACCTTCTTGCGGAGACTTACCTAAAAGCCCATTTTGTGAATTTCCGTCCACCTTTCATTTCTCCATTTCTTTTCTCTTGCTCACATCAATACTAGGTATGTTTCCGTATATCATAAGAACCTTCTATAGTTTCTATGGTCTTCAAAACTATGCTCTGATCGCCGCCGTTTGAGAGTCCGAGTCAGTAAATCAAGTATTATAGAATATGTAGAAAGAAAGCATAGGATCTACATTGACCTTCCTTCCTTTTTGTAGCTTTTGAAAGCTACTTCAGATAAATCTAAAACCAAAGGAAATGGCAAGCAAGAAAAATAAGAAAACACAATAATATAAAGAGAATGATCGAATCAACTTATCTCCTTTTTCTATCTTTTGCTCCATGAATGAATAAATAGGTGGATTTGTACAAGTAGTGGTTTCGTGTCTCTCACTAACAATCAAAGAGCCCAAGTGTTTCTAATAACAGCCTGTGAATGGAAGTATGGTTCACCCAAGCATAAGTGGGAAGTATGAGCCCGTGAATGGGTCCAATCTAAATGTTATATAATATTGAGGTAATGGTTTTAGAAAACCTGTTGTTTGCCCTTAAATTATATATAGACCTAGATTAAATATTCTCAGAGTTTAAATCTCTATGTAAAAGAGCATATCGTAGTCTCGTGAGCTTCAAGTATAAACCGTAGTATGAGCCCAAGAATCCCTTTAGTCGCTTTTCCCAAGAGTAAGCTCAAGAGAGCCCCGACTAAATCGATGTAAGCCGGGTTTCTAGAATGATTTCATGGCCAATTTCTCCGGTACCTTTGCTAATCCATGGCTGGATTCCTTATGCATTCCCCGGCTGATGCAAATGAAGTTCTTTGCCGATTTCGGCAACAATGACCAATGAGATTGGGAAGGAACTCCGTCTCAAGATTCTAGGGAAGCTAGTTGTCACTGCCGCGGCGCCCGCTATAGCTCCTCATACAATTTTTTGGGGCGACTTTCTTTGCATCGTGGAAAATAAATGTCATGATCTAAGTTAGCTTCAGACACTAATTTTGTATCAATGGTTGATGGTGTCAAATTTGCATGCCCATGAAGTATTTTAAAATTCATTACCTTAAAGATTTTTTTGAATCAACGCCCTTAAGGGGGTGAATATTCACAAATATGCTATATTTAGATGTTTTTAGAACCGGTTCAAATTTTTACCTCAACAACAACTGATAGTGGATATTATTTTGTATCTTCTTTTTTGAAATGGCATGAGGTTGGTAATTACGGCGCTTCCCTTCCGGCTTGGTGTCCTTTGCTAGAGAGGGTCGGCGATTGATGTCCGGTTTTTGAACCGGCCGAGGTGTTTCACATTAGGCGCCCCTTTCCCCCTCTTCTACTTGGCACATTGGTGTAAATTTTGAATTCGTTGGCACCTTTCAGGAAATTGTATTGAAGCTCTCATCTTTAGAAATTTATATGGAACCTCGCTTTCTCATCCCCGCACTCTACACATTTGGCTTCAACATTTTGGTGCCTTAGAACGCAAGTGCGATGTGTAGGCACCACCGGGCGGGATCGCGATGTGCTAGATCCTCGCATTTTGCTTTAGCCGAAGGAGAAGCTATATCTACGCCTTCATTATTTTTCTTTGTTTGCCGGATCTAATCCCTAACTTGCGGGATCCGTTCATTAATTAGTAGCTTGAGGTCCGTAAAAGCATTTCCTACATTCGCCACCACCGTGATTTTGGATTTGTGTCCCGACTTTCTCATTTTCGCATAGTATCTACCTCTCGAGGTTTCGCGAAATTATAGCTGGTGACCGGATGTGGCACTCAAACGAAATTCAATAAGCCTTTCCTGGGAAGAATGAGAGGTCAAACCCCGGCTTATTATGTGTTGCGTGACGCACTTATTAACTAATAATCAATAAAGCTTGTGTCTTCTAATACTTGAAGATGATTTTTTTTATTTTTTGCTTTTTAGGCTTATGGGCATTCTCAAGAGGTAGAAGAGATAATGCAACATGCACCAATGAGTACTACCACGCCTAATCTTTTCATCCCCTGTTTTCAAACTTTTGCAATAGGGTTTAGATGTCATCAATGTAGTATTATTAGGTAATTCTTTAAATTGTGCATTGTCTTTTAGTCTTTTATTTAGGTTCAATCTTGAAGAACCACCGCTACTCTCTTAAATGCTTGCTTAGAGTTGTGGTTTTATGAAATCGGGCTTTGTCTTTCCACTATATCCGCAAGGTGCACCACCGATGATGTTAGGTATCTTGTTCTTTTTGTGACTTGCCATGGCTGAATCTCCTCAAAGATTTGAAACGATATTGGAAAGAGCATTGCACTACATGGTTTGCCCATGGGTCTGGGTAACCAAAGCAATCGGTCGATGCTTAGTTCGATCCCCGAGCTTTGCAACAATATCTCAATGGTCGCTTTTTCTCAAAGATATGGGACGCAGCTACTTTGGCCCAAGTGAAAACCGGTCATTATCATGCACACATAAACCCCCACCTTGGCACCAGGGCCCCAAGCTTATTTGCTTGCTTCATTGTCCAGAACAAGCTTGTAGCTATTGCATCAATTTGCACCGATCCCACAAAGCTACCGATTGAGATGTAGAAGGGAGTGGCCGCAATTGCCGCCAAGCTTAGACTATGTGTTCTGCATTGCCGCCATGTTATTGAAGATGAAAGCCATATTCTTCCTCGAAGTTGCCCCCGCTTTTGAGATAGTCCAGAATCTTTTTTTGACCTTAGCATTCCATTCCACGCCTCCCACAACTTTAGAGCACCATCACGCATGACTTAGCATTATACATACTTGAGGTTCTAGATAAACGCTCCGCATTAATGAGCCTCAAGAGTCATTATCTCCACTTGTCTAGTATCATCATTACCGCAAAGTTTTTTTTCCTTGAAAACCTTTCGAGGCAGAGGTTTTTAATCCTAGTAGTAATGATTGTACTAGCTCATTGTATGGGTCCCATGACCTATTGGTCTCCGGACGTTAAAAAATCTATTCTATTCTATTCTATTCTATTCTATTCTATTCTATTCTATTCTATTCTATTCTATTCTATTCTATTCTGCCAAGCAAATCCGGATTGGTATATAAGATGCATCTTCTTTGTAAAAGCTCCAATACTTAGTTTCCTTTCAAATGCAAGAGATCGGCTAAAATTCTCACAAGAAATAAAAAGTAAGCCGCTTCTCAATCTTTTTGTGCTTTGTGTTACAAAAAAGAAATCAATTGTTTCTCCATTCCGATTTGCATCATTTTTAATTTGTAGCCATCATTCTTCTTCATACTGCATTTTTTTAAATAAGTTTTGATTTGTTAAATTTTGAGGTCTCTATTTTGCTGTGGGATAGGGGCAACTAAAGTGAGCTAAAGATATTTGGGCTTTGCTTTGACATTTGTTTTTATTTGCAATGAAGGTGCTTTCTGATCTCTTTAAATGTTACTCAATGGCTTTGCAATGACCGAAAGGTGGAGTTTTGGCAATTGAATCATTTTTTAAGTTCCATTGTTCCACTCTCTTTTCTAACTTGGGGCGCATACAAAGGGATGCGAATCTATTCTTTCCATAATTACGAAATATCGCCATGGCATGAGATCGTTATATATTTATCCTTGCATTTAGAAGTATGCCATTAGCAATAGGGTTCTATTCTCGTTTATTAGAAGGCCATGTGATTTAGTGTGGTTTAAAACAAAAATATTACTCACGCTTGTTTCTTAAGGGAAAATCTTTGTTACACAAATCCATGAACCATGCACAATGGTTTGATCATTTTCTATTGCAGGATCAAATTATTCAAGGAAAATGGCAAGATGTCAGATGGCATGCTTTTGTTGTCATCCTCAATACTTTCGTTCTTGCTGCAATGTAAGGGTAATTCTAAGTGGACATGGGAATTATGTTCTTATATGAAAATTTCAATAACTTTTATTAACAAGTTTAAAACAAAGTGCTGAATTGGTAGATGGGTTTACATGTCACATGCTTTTCATAGAGATTATATACTTTCTAGGGCATTATGTCAAATTTAAGAGTCCTCCCGATTTCTATTTTATTATGACCCATTTTTGACATTTTTTCTCATGAGATGATTCTAATTTGATGAAATGTATTTCAAAGTTTAGATAAGTAGATCCTATAATTAAAATTAGAGTTGAGCTTCATGTTACCTCAATTTGAAGCTAGAGAGCTACTTTGTCGTGTTGAATTAGAAAGATACATATAACAAATCGTGAGCATTTACATATGTTTCTTTATTGCTTTGTCGGTGTGAGGCTTTAAACTAGCTGCTAAAGGAATAATGCGTGAAGCTAGCTTGAATAATTAGCTTAATTGATGTTGCATTTCAGATGACCCCACTTTGTGGAGGTGTACAAATTCGTTGATGAGATATTGATCCAAAGATAGCAAGGCATTTGAGAAACTAAGATCCATTAGTTCGGTGGACTCGAGCTATATGATCATTTGTTACCCAACAACGCCCTAAGGTATGGTCGCTCCATACCTCATTGCCATGCCATTTAAAGTTTGTCTTATAATAGAGTATAATAGTTGGAAGTAATGATCTGAGTTGAAATTGTGCACAAACCATAACTTACAAGCTTTTCTATAAATCTTACATTGGTGCAGAAAAATTTGATGCCTTGCAAGTGTCAATTTTTTGCTTTATATCCTATTCTTATTCTTGGTCATCGTTTCGTCCAACATTCTTTATATGTGGGAAGATAGGTGCTCATTTTGAATAGTTAAAATTTCCCACAGAGCTTGAGCTATGTTTGGTGAGATGTTATTATATTATTTCCCACTCTCATTGCATCATTACGTGCTCATATATTCTTGGTGCAGAGTCAAGTTCCTAGGCAATGATCCCCTTTTGTTCTAAAGTACCCTTATTTTTTCCTAAATGTTTCCCATCTTTCATAGCAGATGTACATTTGGCAATAATGGCAAAGTGACTATCAAAAACAAGGATGGAAGAATATACATTGGTTTCTATAAGGTTTGAGGGTGCCACCTAACAGATCTCACTTCATTCATGGGTGCTCCTTCATTCGTTTCAAGGTATTTAAATTGAGCTAGGTAAGGACCAATAAGAATTCAAAGTCTTTCAAAATTTTGAGTTCTTTGGATCAACATATTATGGTTATTTTGCGTGCATCCCTTCTTTTGCATGGCTATGGTGGTTGGCAAGTAGAGAATGCCGCCTTAGGGTAGGCAAATAATGGAATGATGAATTTGGGGTTCTTAATGACATGTTTTGGACTAAGTTTAACAAGACAAAGATCATACTTACAACATCTTGATCATTTGCAAATTTACTCATATCCATTGATACACTTGCCATCTAAAATTCTAGGTTTTTCATGGCTGGGCAATATTTTTTCTAATTATATTGATTAATGGGGCAAGGCATTGAATCATTTGATGCACATTTATCCCATAAAGAACATTATAAAAGAAAGACACAAAGACAACTTCTTTTTCTCAATTTTGTTATTAGTTTCAACCATGCTAAAGCTTGCAAATAGTGCAACCAAATGGCAATCAATCAATCCAACATTTAAATGTTAAAAATTGGGAGATACTAACAACCATCAACCTAGACCAATATATTCTAAATAATATGCATCCCATTATGCCCTATCCATAAATGCCCCGGGTTCACCTAGATTATGGGTATGAAACATGTGAGTGCACCAAATGGGTTTTTATTGCCTCTCCGCCGTCAGATATGTAAGAAAAATATAAAGGTTCTTTTTAGTTTGAATGTTGTACCTGATACTAGAGGGAGTGTGGTGACGCCAAAGTTCGATTCAGATTCATACTGTAAAGTCTCATTATTTTGGTGAGCTTCTACCTGGGGATTCTGATAATATGATATGACTATGATAATATATATTACATATATACAAGAAAATTAATACGCCCCACGATGCATTGTTCCAGCTTTTAGCATATTCTTACTTGCAAGACCCTATAGTGCTTTCTAGATAACCAACGCATTCTACCGAGATTCTCTTAGATTCTCCTAGATTCTTTTTTAGAATTTTCTATTTTGATTGAGGTGCTTACCCATGAGCATTTAAACCTTCTAAAATAATCTATTTTGATCTCAGGCAAGATTTTTAAAACATTTTCTATTTTTAGACTTGGCACTTGCCCCTCGAGCATCTAGAATATTTTTTTTTCAAGATTTATATTGTACACCTTTATTATGAAACATGTTAGAACATTTATTGTCGCCATTGCAAAATCTTAAAAACTCTAATATTTCATCAAGATTTTCTTAGATTCCCTTAGATATTATGAAGATTCACTTAGATTCAATTAGATTTTAAGAGATTCCGCTAGACTTGTATATTTTCCTAGATTCTCTTTACAATTTATGAGATTTCCTTATATTCCTTTAATTCTCTTGGATTCCCTTACATTCTAGAAATTTCTAGAACATTTTAGAACTTTCCGAACATTTTGAAACTATCCTAGAATATTATAGTCTATTTTATCTTAATTACAACATTACCCCTTAAGTATATTTGAAATATAAATTTTCATATAATTAATGCTTGGTCTAGTGGTTAGAGTGGGGGTTTGGGGGTTGAGGACCGTGGTCTGAATCCCCCAACAACATAAAAATTTAAAAGCCTTTTTAAGGAACGAAATTCCAATACGAGCCTTAGATCTTAGACTCATCAACCATCAAGATCTCACCATATAAAAGCAATATGAGCCGTAGGATCTATTACATATAATTCCCAAAGCCACGGGACCGAGGATGTGTCCCTGCCACCGCCGGATCTTGGACCGACGGCAATCGATCAACTGACCATAGACTATGAGCCGAGGATCTATTACATATAATTCCCAAAGCCACGCGGGACCGTAGGATGTGTCCCTGCCCACATAAGCCGTTCGGATCTTGGACCGACGGTCAGATCGATCAATCCGACCATAGACCACGGTACACATATTATATGTAAACTCGCCATCTAGGTCGTGAGGGATACGCCCGAAACCCACGCGAGCCGCCGATCTCGAATCCGACGGACCGGATAAGCTAAAACATAAGAACATATAGAGATCGATATAGAATAAAAAGAGATATTGTATATGCATGGAAGGGGTTGAACAAGTAAAAGTGTTTTGGGCAAGTAAAAGTGTTTTGGGCAAGTAATTATATGATATGGGATGCATTCTTTTACAAATAATGTAGTCGGTATACAAAGGGTTTTCATATGGAACCACCATATACAATGGGTTTTTAACAACCTAAGGAACGCACATGGCATATATATCTATAATAGAGGTGAATCCCGCATAAATGGGTAGAAATAATGGAAGGCATAATGCCTATCACCCCTATAGCCCATCACACTCGCACTCCATTACATCTATGGACACGATTTGTTTACATTGTTTTATTCCACTTACAAACTCTATTATGTCTACCCCATATAGACATCCATCATCAATACCGCATCGATCGCACACACGCTTAGTAACAATTTATTTTGTTTTTGTGAAATCCTTTGAGTTTGATTTTTCAAGTGATCTTTTCTAAATCTGAAATAAGTTCATTCACGAATTATGATTCTTATTCGCGAATCGGCCTTTACTGGATCAAGCCAAAGTGCTCAAAATATGAAGTGCATTCCAAGTACCTATGAGTTGTGACTTACTAGATCACTAGTCAAATGACGAAGCAGTTGTATTTAACGAGTCTCTCCACTCGATCAGCAAATCAAGCAATTTGAATTGAAAATGGATCAAAATTGAGTTCTTTTCGCCGGACTGCCCTCAATTAAACCTTTGGCCCCTCTTACTATGGAAACACTATATCTTTTTCAAAACTTCTTTTGCAAACACTATTAATGAGCCGAAAACAACAATAATTTAGATATACAAGAAATTTATCGTGGCGGCCAAGGCCGCCGCGAACATTTCTCTTCATCTATCTCGTCTACATGTCCAAAAACATACATGATTTAGACCTGCATTTTCTCAGCCTTTGTGTTCTAGAAGAAAATAATGCGATTAAGAAGTTAGAACGTAAAGTTATTGCCTTTCCAAACTTATGAAACTAGACCCATTATATTTATTAACTTAACATCTATTAATAATGATGTTGTGAAACACACTGGATTAGAGATATCTTTGTCTCCCCATGAGTATATTGGAACTATAAATGATTCGTAGATAGCATTCGATATGACGGATTTCTAACAACATGTATATATGTTGTTATATTAATCTAGTTCTTAGACGTTAAACCAGCAAGGCTAGTGTTGCAACATAGATCACCATTGACTATTGGTCTAAAGCTTTTCTTAGTTTTTTCAATGATTCCTTGATGTCTTATAGAGCATTACAACTTTTAGTATTCAAACAACTCAAATCTTCCTTCCCTTGAATTCCTCTCACCCCATGCCCAAGACTTTCCGTAGATGCAAGCCCTTGTTGAAAAATTATTTCATTATCTACATTTTTCTAACTTATTATAATGCCTATAGTAACAAAATCTAGCACAATTATTTTCTCCAACCGCCATGAACGTTTCTTTTGTTGAATTAATGCAAAGCCATCTTGTGCATATGATACTTGGTGCAAAACTTATCACCGTTAGTGTTGGACGATCGTGGTTTTTCCACATGCATGTGCAAATAGATGGCTGCAATTAGAAAATATCCTGCACAAAGACGATCAAGATCTACTTCATCAAATCGATTTAGACACCACATTTCTTTTAATATAGTTTCGAGATAGCCTAGAGATGTTTGATTGTTGTTTCGATTTTCTATCAACTTGAAACATTTATAGGTCTAACCTAGTAGGAATGCCCATACTTGAGGATCTAGTATAAACAAAAAGGGACAACCATATAGTCGAGTTCGATTCCACCAGTAGATTAATGCCTAGACGAACAGAAGACTAGGGGCGCCTGGACGCCAATAAGGTGACACCTCGAATCACCCCAAGCAGCCCCTTGTTGGTAGAGATTGAGGTGTCACCGCCGTGACATCGAATGTGCAGATCGACGGCGCCGGATAAAAAGCCCTCTTTATTTAGGGCTTTTAATCTGACCCTTGAAATTAGGGCATTTGATCTAGATTGTCGATTAAAAAGTAAAAAAAATTAATGGCCCCACGAGATGGCAGTACAATGAGGGGGTATATTAAATTTTATTGATCTAGGCCACCGAATGTACTGCATGAATGGCTCAGATATAGCCACGTATATTGCAATGAACGCCATGTGATAAGATAGACATCGGCATTTATGACCTCTTGTGACGGGGTATAGTGCCTTGAGGAGGAAAAAGAATGTAGGGGAAAAGAGATGGCGCTTATCTCCTATGTCATTTTTCTCATTTCGCTTTGAGTGCCCCTTCTTCCCACACTTTTTGGCCTTTCGCGTCACGCCATAGTCAGTAGTCTCCGACCTTTTGAAGCTATGCTCTCCTCCATCCGGGTAACAACCCATCATCCTTTTTAGTTTTTAGCTTTCAAGATGTTCCACGCTGGTCTTGGGGGTTTCGTGCATGATAGGAAGTCGGCTGCAACAAAGTGAATGGCGACCGGCGGCCTAAGGTCTAGTGGAGCCATGGCGAGTTTCAAATTATCCATCCGGGTTTTTCCAAAATCGCTCTATATTTGAACGACCATTCATTCGAGTGAGCTTTTTGGGAGACTCTTATCTCATATCAACAAAAAGGAAAGGATTGAGGATTTGTCAAATCCTTTGTAGGCTTTGTATCATCGATTCTAGTGGACTTGCACCGCATTTTTTCCGTGTCATGACTTAACAACGTTTCGCTTTGTTCCATTTTTGATAATTCGACCTCTTCTTTCTCAGAGGGTTTCTCCGATCGGCCACGATAACTCTCTCGCCCCATGCCGCCCAAAATTTAAACTTAACCTTGATGGACTGTTGTTTTCTATTGATCGCCTACGACCTCGGTCAGAGTTCATGGCCGGCTTGATGATGATGTTACTTTAAAATCTATCATTTGCTCGTCCTTTCTTGAAATGTAGGACGGTTTTTCTTTATTTTGTCTTTACAGTTTTGCTTGGAGCCACTTTAGAGATTTGCGTGTTTTTATCTCAGTTCTTCTCTATCATTTTTTCTATTGTTGTTGATAATACTGCATCTATAGGATCGGAAGGAAGGGATTACACAGCCCAACAAAGATTTGAATTTTGAAGACCTTATATTTATCGTTGCAAAGAGCTAAAAAACATCTGCCGATTCTAGAAGGCCTGTAGATGGGCCCGAATCTGGCTTGGATTATGAAGAAGGGCTGTGGAGGACCTAAGGAAGAGATCAAATGGCCCAACAACGATCTCGATTGATATCCAAATGGGTTTGCGAATGAATCCAATAATCAAAATAGATGGATTGATTAAAAACAAAAGGCGAAACGTAGCGATTGTTCTTCATCCTACCTGAATTCGAGTTCTGGGTGATGCAAACCTCTCTTTATTGCTAGATTTCATCCAAATTTGTACGTTAAATCTCTTGCTATTGCCGGATTTCAGGTCCAAAAGAGTTTCACCCCCTGTTTCATGCCGAATTTGAATCCAAACTCCACAATCTCGTCCATTTTTGCCTCCCCGTGTTTCGTCACAAACCCAATTTGAGCTTTATCCCCCTGCTTATGCCGGATTTTGGTTCAATTACTATGATTCATTTCAATTTGGGCTTGAATCCTCAGAACCCATCAATTAAAAATTGAAGTTCATTAATGGTCATATAAATGCCCCGACATCTAATGCACCACTCACGAAATATTCGAAGCTTATTAATGGCCGCATAAATGCCCTATAATCAATGAGTGCACAATGCCATGTTTTAAGAATTTTTAAGGAACAAAATAAGGGGAGAACAAAATGGACAATCGATTAGATAGGTGTGATATGATATACTTTGCCCAATTCGATTTGGGTTGGGAAAAGGGTATTCCTCGCTGGTTAGGACTATGATTTCAAGTGTCGTATTGTATAGAAAATGGTATAATTTGCTATGTGGGAGGAGCTTGAATGGTTATTGCTATTTTGGGTGCTTTGCAACTCCCCTTTTCCGTGAATTAGTCCTCTATGTCATAGGTTCCAATTTAGAAAGCATGTGAAGGGCGCGGGTAGCGGATAGGGCGCATAGGTGGCTGTGAACATGCCGATTTGCAGGTTGGAAGCGGACTGCGTTTCTATCATATCGATTAAGCGCATGGAGCTCTCAAATTTGAGCATGGCAAAGAAATGAAAGACGCGTTAAAAGCACTCTATTTCGAGCAGTACCGCGACCAAAGGAAAGAGGCGTAGCTATGCGTTTCAAAGAGAGATTTTGATTCTATCGGGCTCACCTCAATCGCTTATTGTTGCCAAAGGCTGGCCGCTGTCGGTTTCTACGTAAGATTTAATTGGGGTCCGCTTTCAGCCCCTCGGTGAGCCATGAAATTCGACCGGGCATGAAAGTTCGGCATTTGTGGTTGAAATTCCCCTCAGAAGCTTTTCGCTCTCTTCACAGATCCGAAGACCAACAGATTTTTGATGATCCCGCGGGCTTGGGTGAGGCCATTGTGTCGCGGAGCCAATGCGTGGATTCGGCCAAGCGTAAGGCTATACCATTGGTTGTTTTCTATTTTGCTTCTCTTTTATTTTTGCTTCAACCATGTGTTCGGTTTACACCATTGACATTGGCATGCATTTTTTCTCTCAAAATTCTAAGGGCCATTGATCTGGCACAATACCGAGAATATCCGCCAGATCAATGGTTAGAAATAAAACTTGAACGTGACGCCATAAAGATAGCAAACATAGATTTCAGTCGAATGATGAGTGATAAAAGTGTGATATGATAGAACCAAAGCTATGCCTCAACCCTTAATGTAACCTTGATCAAACATTTGTGCGTACAGTACACAACGAAAAAAGTGCTTAAATCCCCTGGAAAATCCCCCCTTGAGGAACCGGGGGACTTGAGAGCAATGGGTTGTTTTCTTTGCAATGGAGAATTTTTGAACAAAAGGGTATATATTGCGGGGGAAAATTACTAGAAACAGGGGATTCTTGAACAAAAAGGGTGTATCCTAACGGGGGAAATTAGTAGCTACGGGGAAAAATTAGTAGAAATAGAGGATTCTTGTACAAAAAGGGTATATCCTAATGGGGGGACCCAAGGTCACGGGTTCAACGCCTCGTTGTGAAAGTGGCCATGCAATTTAATTTAATTTAATTTAATTTAATTTGGTGGGGGAAGGACCCACTTCAGCAATGTAAAGCGGTGGGGGCAGAACCCATCTGGGTGTGTTGTAAAGTGTCACATGTCCGATAGGACGCTGCCTTGTGGCGTGCCGTTAAAATCTCTTCTTCTTCTTCTTTACGTTTTTTAGTTTTTTTTCTCTCTCTTCGGCGATGTCGGCCGCCTGAAGCAACATGTTTTTCTTCGGCGCTCGGGTAAATCTCGATGGCGCTGGCATTTTTTCTCAAATCTTTGCTGTTCTTTTGACATTTTACTTACAGGTTTCAAGATTTAGAATGTTTTTGTCGGTTTCTTGCCTATTGCTCCTTTTTTCAGTTTGACAGTAGACAAATGATTCACAGCTCGGTTTTGGATTGCAGGAATTCGAATCTTCCTGCAGCTATGGCAATGGGCTGACGATACCAGCTATGGCATGTATTTTCTCTGATCTGATGGTTTCAGATTCAAAATATTGGCTTTCTGCGTTCTCCGGCTTCCCAACCTTTCCGCTGCCTGCTCCTATAACAGAGATGCTTGACCCCTATTCCATTATACCCCATTCTCTTTCTTCCTCTTTATAATTTGTTCCACCATTGGGGTTCTACAGAGGCAGTCGAAACAAAGGAATGACCTTTCGAGCTATGGCAGAAGTGATTTTTCTCTGTTGGCTTTGGTTCAGGGCCATGGCAGAATCTGCACCCTTTAGGGCAAACAGAATGGCTTCGATTTTGAGTTGCGGGTTGTGTTCTTGGAGCTTTGAGTTTCTAGAAGCCGGATGTTTAAGTTTCTGTTTTACTCGAGCCTTTTAGCCTCAGGTTTTGAAGCAGACCCGTTTTTTCCACAAATGTATGGTTTTTTGTGAACTGTTTGGCTGCAATAGTTGTAAGGTAGTCAGTGATGTCGTTGAGCCACTTTTTTGACTTGCATTTATCTTATTCTACCTAAAATTAGTTACAAAGACCTCTGAATGCATTGTGTTTGGATTGTGTCAGCTATAGGTGTGAGGTGGATTTTTCTAAAATAGATAGCACATTGAATCAGATAAATAATGAGATTCATTAACTTGGTGGTGTGAACTCCTTCCAAAACAGATCGAGTACAATATACCTTTGTGCTCTGAAGATCCATCTTCAGAACCTGCACCCATATCCTTGAGGCCCAAGCCACCATTCCCAAGGGTGGTAACCTTATTTATGCTGTTGCACATCAGCATTCTGGTGGAATTGGTGCTACTCTTTATGGCCAGGTACTTATGTTTGTTTTTAAGCAACACATGATATGTTTAACATGTTAAGATGTTTATGCACTTTCTAGTTTTGTTTGCCAATTTAGGATGGACAAGAACTATGTACTTCAACTCCGTTATATGGCACTCAATAACTGTTTGGCCATGATTCGCATCTCCAATTGTGCTTCTGATTCTTATTCATCTTTGTTTTACAGAAAGGGTTTCACAATTATATATATGATGTGATACGCAGGAGCAAAAAACCGCCTGTTGCTTTTGTGTTCTCACAAGAAAAAAAAGTTTGGTGGTGTTGGTGATCACCTTTTGCATGTTATTGCAAACCTATGTCAAAAACGGGATTCCAGTGCCACGGTTCTTCCGGTTGTCTGTGAAAAGGTACTGTAATATCTGTCTCTATTTCCTCTAGGATTGATTTGCGTCTAGGTTTGAACAAAGTAGAGATTGCCTCTGGTGCAGGTTGACGTTGCAATCTTGGAAGTTAGCGAATTCGAAAACTTGCCTGGCATATTAACCAAGGTATTTGGATATTTTACTCTGCAAGCCTTGAATGTGATGCATGACAATTCTCCTCAGCTAGCTTTCAAGCACGTGAGGTCTTCAAAAATTTAAATTTTGCTCTGTTCTGTGGTCACAAGGCAAATTTAATTTGTTCTTCTCTGTGTAGGTTTTCAATTTTCTTGATCTAGAGCAAGGACTAAGTGGAGCTTTGATTTCTAAAGGGAAACACAGTTTTGCATGCATGATATCCTTGGAAATTTTGAAAGGTAAACAAAGTTTTGCAGCTGCCAACTCTTCTTCTGTTTAGGTTAGTTGTCAAGAATCATGCTTTTGCCTTAGGCAACCATAAGCTACGTGAACTCCATGTTCGGCAGATTGATAATGATATTTACCATGTTATCATGACATTTACAGCCACAATTTTTGTGATGGAACTCCAAAGCAATTTGTATCTGAGATGCCTTTTTTTATTGCTGAGTGGTTATCACGAATCTGCCAATTCTAGTGTATAGATATTTGGATGTGTACAAAATCTGGATCATGTAAATGGTTGTCAGTATCATGAGATTTTGTCTTTGCTGATTATTAAAAGATGCATGAAAACATATGCTGCATATGAAGGATGCATGACAACATCTAAATCTGTGTTACATTTGCAGATTGGATAACCGATCTGGAGAGAGTGAAGGAAGAGGCAAGAATAAGAACCAAAGATTTGCCAAGTGATGGTAAGGGAATCATGTATGATCTCATAGACAATTCCCCACCAGGGACAGTAAGCAGGACCATGTTGAATTGAAACTCTTTTGCAATTTTGTAGTGGAATTGAAACTCTTTTGCAATGAAAAATAACTTTTCTCTATAAATATTGAATTTTGTTGATGTGAGACGGGAGTTTGGAATCTAAATACGAAATTTGGACAACTAAGCCCATAAAATATGGGTAACCAAAGTTACCGAAAAATATAATTACCAGCTAAATGTAACATACAAACAAGGGAAAGGGGGGATTATGGCTAAATGTAACATGGTATTATTTTGGAAAGGGAGGACTATGGTCAAATGTAACAGGGTATTATCTTACAAATGAAGAAGAGGGGATTATGTCCGAATGCAACAGGGTATTATTTTACAAACGATGAAAGGGTATTATTTTACAAACGAGGAAAGGGGGGAATTATGGCCATATATAACGGGGTATTATTTTACAAACGAGGAAAGGGGGAATTATGGCCAAACGTAATAGGGTATTATCTTACAAATAAGGAAAAGGGGGATTATGGCCAAATACCCCGATTTCAAAAATTCATTTTATACCCCATTGTTCTACAAAAAAAAAGGGGGATTCTGTAGTCATTTTTGGGGGGTATTTTTTGGGGTATTAGAGCACTTTTTTCGTTGTGGTATGTGTCGTAACGACACATGCAGTTCTGCAGTTCTACAGAACAATATGTAAGGGCGACACTACAGTTCTGCAAGAACGAGGATGTTTCTTCGTATAGTCATAAATCGATGTATCTGTAACAAAGCATAATAGATGTGTCGAAAAAAACAGAGCATAGAAGGGGCGAACAGAGAATACAAGTCTGCTGCCGTGCCATAGCTCCATTTGCTTAAAACTGGCCTTGCTGCTGCAAAAGCGATCGCCATCGCCACCGCTGGAGCTGTGGGGCAAAACGTCCCCAAATACTATATTGTGGCTTCAAGGATTGAATTCCAAAAACCTTTGAAGCCATAGGTTTACTCATCTTATATATCTTTCAGGTTCCTAAAACCTTAGGATAGAACCAAAGCCGTGTCCTCCAAATCTATTAGGTACCACCTCGCGAAATAGAGAAAACTAGATTAAGTCCACACCCATTCTAAATCTTACATGTATTTCAGTTTACAATTTACGATGGTCTTCCTAAAAGGAAAAGAAGATGCACAGGCATACATCAATACAAAGAAGTTTCGAGTTAACTTTCTTGCTATATTTCGAGGCAAACTCTTTGTCTCAACGTTTTTTCGGAGTTTGCCAGTCACCCAATTGGCAGTTTGCTTGTTTTTGTCAAAATCACTTTAACGACCAGACGATAGCGTCAGTGGGGCAGGCGCCTGCATGACAACCATTTACTGGCAAACTGAAACTGAACCTGCAAGGACACCCAATCACAGGACAAACAAAAAAAATCTTGTTTCTATGTATCAGGGAGAACTATTGCAATTAACATAAGAATCATAAATATGTGCTCTTAATGTCACCTTTCTGATTTGGATACTTATGAGCATGACCTTTTCATCTCAACATAATCAGATGCCCACCTCTTGGAGCCATAAAGATTCATATTTTTCTTTGCATAAAAATAGTCCACAACTTCATCACTTGTGCCCTCAGAAAATAACTTCCATCACCTCAACATTTAAACAGCAGGATACTTATGAGCATAACCTTATCCTCTCAACATAATCAGAATGCCCTTCTTGCATTCCTTGGTAAGATATTTTTTCCAAGGATATGAAATACTGTTCATATTTTCTTTTGCATAAATCCCAAGTTGCTTACCATGAGAGCAGTCCACTACTTCATCACAGATGGATAGCTAAAACACTTAATAATATACTAGAGCATCAACACAAAGATAAACATTCTGAAATTTATTACGTGCATGACAAGGGGCAATTGACATATCAAATCTTTTCAATAATCTGCAGATAAGGAAATTCCTTTGTTAATGACAATCCTATATTATAAAATTATTGTGTATGTCTGTCTTGAACCTCGCCCAATCGTTCGACCTATTGATCAAAGGGTTAGGATTCATTCCCACAGTTTAGGGTTTTAATTTCGCTATCTTTCTTCCGGCTTAGGGTTTTTGCTACCCATCGAAGCTAAGGGAATGTGTCGGATGGATGTAGATTAGGACTAGGGCAATCACCTTCGCCATGGTTGGAGCAGGATGGTGCCGGCCTGCTTTGAATGCCTTTGCTGCAGCTGTTTCGATGATGTTGTTTAGGGTTTCTTTACTACAGAAAGCAATGCTTTGAGAGGTTCTTTGGAACTAACCCTTAGCTCCTCTTGTGACTACGACACTTTCGGTCGTGGAGGGCTGCCGATCTTCCTTAGAGAAAGCGTAAGAGAAGTGGCTCCATGATGCGTAAGCCCAATCCAAGAGCAGGGAATTGACCCGTGTACAATCTTGAGATTTTTGTACCGAAAGATAATGTCTTGCCTTTGTTCTTGAACCTATTTCTTTTATTGTGTCTTCTTGACCATCTCAATATTGTCGCATTGAAGCATTCTACCTACCGATAAAGACGACTGTCGCGGAGGTTCCATATGCTCTATATCCCCATTTCTCATCCAAGATTTTTTCTCGCAAGGGGTATATTCCCGCCACAACTAAACTCTCTTCCCGAATCCTCCAAGCGGTATTGCAAGTCTTTACTAGGAAAGCATGTTCATTTCTACTTTACAGGTTGAATCCTCCAAGCGGTATTGCAAGTCTTTACTAGGAAAGCATGTTCATTTCTACTTTACTGAGGTTTTGAAAACGTAGCATTCCTTTAGAATGCGGATATCTAGGAGTAGTATAAAGACTTTGGGTAGTGTGCTTTCTTCCGAATAGGATCCAACCAAGATAGAGATTTTGGCGCTTGACATTGCAATATGATTGTAAAGGGATTCAATTTGAATGAGGCACTTTTAAACGAGAAAAATTGCTACAAAAATATAGTATCAAATGGCTTGCATAGCTTCTTGATGAATTTGTATATTTTCAATTTGTGTGGGATTATGAATAATTTTTGTAAAGCATCTTCTAATTTCGTGAGGACGGAAGTATTTATTTTGCAAAGTAAGGCATTTTGGCAATCAATCGTAAAGATCCACAATGGCCAAATCTTCAAGTCAAGTAAAACCCGACATGCATGCACAATTGTTGTATTTGGGAAAACTTTGAGGGGCAGGAACGTTGTATTTGTGCGAGCAGAACGTAAGTGGGGCCTTTTTATTTCTTAGCGGGATGCATGGAAGAAGTATATGCTTTGTTTTTATGGTATCTTCAAAGACACCCTTTTGGTCCAGCAACAACAAAAGCAAAGATCAAAGTAAAGCAAAGAACAAGAATGCCAAATTATTGGATCTTCAAAAGTCTAAACACGGCGATGATGATGCACAGTTGTGGAGCTTAGGAGCTTAAAAACTCGAAAGAAAACCTCGCACCTCGACTTTTAGAATCTATTAATATTGTAGTGTGTATTATAGCGTAAACAAATCATTGTGATTAATCATTGTGATTAATGATGGTACTTGCTGGCAAGTGCAGAGAATAATCACCAACAGACTTATTGTATGTGTGTACAAGTTGAATTGATATTCACCTCTGCTGTCAAGCAGTTCCCTATATGTTTTGATATCAATGTACATGTCAAGCAATTCTCTATGTGTTTTAGATTGACGTTTTGAAATCTTATTGTATGTTTTGAAATCTTATAAAATTAAATGATGTCTAAAGAGAATGGAGGATATAAGTGAGGAGGATGGGTACAACATTCTTTGCCTTTATTTAGCAAGGAACCGTTGCAATGACAAGGATAGCGATAGTAGTATCTGTTTAAGCACAGAGTCATATGAGATGTATATTCAAATGTCCTATGACATGTATTCAACTTATGTTTTTGCTTTTATGGACTCTAGGACATGGACAGACAAGATACCACATGCTTTGGTTTTCAAATTATCATCAAAGATTCATAGGTTTTTCTTATTGGAAAAGGAAAGGCTCAACAAATGAGCAAAGATCTGGTATCTATTACAAATAGTAGTTGGCATTACATCATGTATTTGAACAATGAATTCTTTGGCAAGATTGACAATAAGAACACTATAGAAAAACAACAACATGATGACTTTGATTAAATTCCAACAACAACGTGATGAGAACAACTACAAAACATTCATACTACAATTAAATTACATGCCCAAGAAGTAAAACCCGTTCTACATGATGTTTTTATGCAATGTCCAGTAAGCGTCCCAACATTTGCAAGTTCCAAATCATGCCCAGCAACGCTGGGCACAATAACTAGTAACCTAATAAATATATTTTTCAATTCATATGCAATAATGTACATTGCTACCACTTTTTTCGTACACATTATTATCTACACAATGAACAATTAGCAAGGTTTAGAATTATTACAAAGGTCTAGCTATTTACTTCTAAAGATGTATATAACTGTTAATACAAAGTGAAACCTAATGCTAAGATACACACATGATAAATATATTGTGCCCTTTGAAAAATCCTTTAAAATTTTTGTGCAAAATGATTGCCAAAATTTGGGGTCTTTTTCCCTTCCTTTTTTGGGGTGGTGGTGGTGGTGGGGTGTTTTGGGGTGGGGGGTGGAGGGATGGAGGATATAAATACACAGATGCCTACAATTTTAGGGGTGCATGTACTAGAATTGTACTTATGACTCACAATACCTATCAATCATGAAATTGTTTAGGATGTGCGTTGCCAATCAAGTTCTAACTTATGCTTGGGTTTGATTTTAATAACATGTTTGGTTTATTTGGTCCTATAATATTACTTCCAAACAGTTGATCTTATTAAGTTCTTACTATAAATTGTCTCATCTACCCCTAGGGAACAGAGGAAACTTAGGCCAAACTTTGATCCCTCAAAATTGTCCTGGGATTTCTGAAAGCTTTGATGCAATTTTGAAGTCCAGTCCTGCTCATGGTCACATAAAATTACACTAAAGGCGATCGATAGAATACCAACACCATGGGATCATTCTTACAATAAAGAAGATATACATGCATCTACTTATGCGTTAGGCACTGCTACTATGTTTGGATATTTTTGTTATAATAAAGAATTACTGCACACTTTCCTCATTGCGATAGACTTTCAACCTATGCCCAGCAACGCTGGGCACCATTACTAGTAATAACTATACTATTGACATGTCCCTTGTACATCAACCTTTACACCTTAGCCTTAGCATTGGCTACATTTTTTGAAAGGTTTGGAGATTGTAAGTTCCTTAGATTTTGGGCAAACATAGAGCAAGTGTTTTTTCAGTGGTAAGTCTTGGGACTTTGACTATGTTGCATGATTTTTTATTTGTGCATTTATGTCCGATCTGAATTTGCAGTCCTCAAGAACTAAGACTAATACATTACAGCCAGACAGGTTCTCACATGTATGAATTATTGGCTTTAATAAGCTATATACTTTAGCTGTTACTAAACTGTCCAAATATTCTAGAGATGGCATGTCTCACGATAATTAATTCCCAAAATTTACCAAAGAAAACTAAGTGCCAAAATTTGGAGTATTCCAATCAAAGATATAGATGGTGGTTGAAAAATCTTTTCCTCCTTCCATAAAACATCATATCCATCCAACAAATATGGCTTATCTCCAAATAAAAGGAAGTTGCTTAATAGACCGGTGCTTGTGGACCGAGAGATGCAGAGCCGGACTTTCCACCGGACTTCGTATTTCATATGCCATAAATGTGTACATTACCCGGTCGATATCTGGCCACTACTCCACAATTACTTACATTTAAATTTTGGGTAGAAAAAAGGATGAAAGTTTTCCTCCTTCAAATTGCTTGCTTGATCTTTTTGTATGATGGAGCCAAATCTACGTAAGCAAGGGGAGCTATACTCTGGTGCCCTCAAGAAATAGAGCTCGAGCATTTAATGGAACTCTGCTGAAATTCCAAAAATGTTGAAGCAAAGAAAACTATCTTGGTGCTGCAAGAAATATGGGGAAGCCGATCGTATCCCTAAAATGTTATTTCTTATGCTCGGATGGCGAATGCATGAGGCCTGAATACCCCAGCCGCTTCATGATACATTAAGCTCAAAACAGCAAGGAAGCTAAGGCTAATAGAAATAAGTTTAGAAAAAAGTTGTGTGAGCAAAGAAAAGAAAGAATGACGTACCTTCTTCGCCTCTGAAATCGCGGTTCCCACCTCAAGTTACGCCGGGCCTTACCATTCGTTTCGTTTCGTTTTTACGATATAGGTAATGTGCGAGCGGGCCAATTTAACTGGCGAGCCAAGCGGTGCCTTTTTGGCTCAAATCGGGGGTCTCATGCGGACCAAAATCGCTTATGATTTAGGAAAAATCGCTCGCGATTTTCCAATTTTGGCGAAAACGGCAAGCGATTTTCAAAGGGGAAAGTGAAAATCGCTTAAGCGATTTTGGTTTCCGTGAAGCGGAAAATGGGATCACGGCCAGGTGAAAAAAGAAAATCGCAAAAGCGATTTTCAAAGGTCGGCGTCGTGATGCGATCACCCGCCCAGTTGGTTTTGAAAAATGACTTTTGAAAATCGCTCAAAGCACATGTCAGCGCCGACGCGCCCAAAAGGGAAAGATAAAAAAAAAAAAAAAAAAATCGCTTAAAAGCGATTTTGGCGTGTCGACCTCTATCAACGCCGAACCGCCACAAAATAAAAAAATAAAAAAATTGAAAATGCTTAAGCGATTTTCAATTCAATATAAACCAAAGCACCCTACGCACCATATGCATGAAAGGAGCACTTGCGATCCGCCAGTAGTTCCCGAGTTCTCCCACATATAGTGCACCTTCTTTGATAGGGTTTGTTAGAATGTCGGATTCAGATTATGAGGATGAGGGCTCTATGAGCGAGCTTTCAGATGATGGCAATAGCGACTACTGGGAGGATTCATCCGACCCTGTCGATGCCGATTGCTCTACACCGTCCGTTGCCACAAGTGCACCTCGTGGCCTCCGTGGTTCCAATGTCGCGGTGAGGTGGTTCGATGTATCCCGATCCGTGCAACCGGCTTAGGCAAGAACGGGCCCGAGGAGTTCGTGTCCATGGGTATGTGTTCTTGAAAGAGACATATGATCTTATGATTGCTTCCGATCCAACGAAGGTAGGCCTCCTTATCCTTGCGACATCGGATCGCAGACCCGCATTTTCCTCCCCTTCCACGAGACCGGATAGGCATGTTGTTTCCGAAAGTGGCATAGATATGAGGGACGGTGGGGAGCAATAAAGTGAGGGGCTATCGTGGGCGTCGTGGGTCATGTTTCCTATTTGCATAAGGTGGGATCGCATCCACATAAGTGTGTGCCAAGGTTGTACGTCCGCGGGTTGCACTCGTATTTGAGTCCCCAGTATGGCCCACCGCCGCGGCGGGGAATCCATGCACCAAAAGCCCTCAAACGCTGGGCCACCCGAAGTCTCCCCAGGTACTACGAGGTGCGCAATATGCACCATAAGGTACCGGTGTCCCGCAACCCGCTCACCTTTGCATGAGTACATATGGAGACACAAGAGGGGATGGGGACTATGCCCGCGCACCCATGACGGATGGGCCAAATGATAGCTCGCAAGCTCCCCATCGTTATCCGGTACATTGGGGCGGTCCCAGCCCATGACCTCGTGATCTGCGAACCAAATAGAGGTCCACCATTGCGAATGTGGATCTCTCATGCCGTCGGCGATGCATCGCGGAGCCTTTGCATGTGTGCTACATGGTCGTGGGAAAAGGTTTACAACACATGAATGAAATCGTGCGGGACACGTGCACGATAATTACCGACATGATGCGCCTCCCACTCTTCAATGATTACGCGGCCCGATTGCCTTACATGCGCTCTGCATCCAACGCCCAAGGGAAGCTGGCCCCAACAATGACTTTACGCGTTACGGCGAATCGACAAGATCTACGTGTAGTGCGTGGGGATGGTGTGCTATGTTGCCGCTTCGCCATACCTCGCGGCATATCTACAAATTAATACGAGTCCCCAAAATGTACACCTCCTCCCGAAATAAAGAGGCAACATCAAGCCGGATCTAGCTTCTGATGTCGTGCATCTTGTGCCTCTCTGCCACCTCAAACCCACCCCGCAATGGGCTGCGACAAATAGTAGGCATAAAGGCGTACCACCCCCAAACTCCATCCCGATGCGAGGGAAGAAGCCTCTAGCCCTGTCCCTGCCGTTATCGGTCATGTGCATCCGCGTGGGAGGAAGGGTGACATCAATGATACCAAGCTGGGAGCGAACCCTCTCTTCTGTATAATCGGCGTATGTCTTGCGACGCTCTCTCATAACTCATCAAACATGTACCGAAGCGTGAGGCTCTATCACATCTTTGATGGAAGTGGCGTGTGAGCGAGCAGTGGAAATACGGTATGTCCTCAATATTCTTAGGGACACAATAAATACGTGCGTAATCATGTAATCATATGTCCGATCGGCGTGCTATGCTATGAGGGCGACATCGTCATTGAAATGCAAATCTTGTATATCTAAAAAGTAAGCCCGTCCGTTAAGGCACTCTCCGTCTTGTAGGTTCGATTCCGCCATCCCGATCTTGTAGGTACCCGATGTTTCTCTCATGCGATTATTGCCCCCTTCTTGCTCCTCTTCACGCACCCGACCTTGTCGCATACTCCATGATCTCCACCGGGTAGGGGCGGGAGAGGACTCTGCGACATCCAGTGGCTCATCCACTCAATGCGGTGCGTTCATCGACATCCTCCTCGGTGGGCTGCGTCATGATGATCATAGCGCACCACGGCCTCTGCAAGTATAGAGGGTGCACAACCTCCCACATTTATGCCACTTGATCTTTGAGGCGGCTGCCCAATGCCTCATCTTGCCAGGTATCTTTGCGGTGGCAAGAAATCTGAGCATGGAGCCACCGCATCACCGGACGGTCGTCCTCGTCAAAGCAGCTTTGTCTCTACGGCCTTGTGATTGCATTAAGCTCTTGCCGTGCTCCGCATCCCTGGCGGAGTGCCCGCTCATTGGGCGCTCCCTCTCCTCATCGTGAGGGGATGGGCTGACGGGTCATTCTGAGGCGACCAGTTCCCTCGTGGCCACCACATATCTACGTGATATGAATTATGGTGCCCAAAGGGCACCATCCTTCGTCGTCGGTTTCCCCGCGACCCGATTCACCGTACTTTGTCCGTGCATTATGGGGACACCAGTCGCGTCACAAGATGCCGAAAAGTGCCCAAACTATTTGTGCCACGGGATGTTTGGGGGCCCCAGCGACAATCAGCGGATGCCTCGATATTCCACTGTCAAACTTCCATAATCAGCGCTGAAGCTAGCCTACCAACCATACAAGTACAAATAAAAAGAACTCTAAAGACACAACTATGCAAGCTATCTAATGGGGTCGGCGGTAGATACCAAAAGTGGCGCACCCAACTTGTCCGTTGTCCGTGATGGGCGTAATTTGAGGAGCCACTCGTCCATCCCTATCGGTGACTCTCACCGCATAAGATCTCGCCCCATCGGTCAGCTCTCCGCCATCTTGTACCTTTACACTTGAGGGGAATATGCGAATGTCGGTTAAGTAAAGGTTCAGGCTGCTTAGGGGCTTAGTCGAGAAATAAATAAGTGCATGCCATTATTTTGTTGGCTATGGCGGCCTATGGTTTTAAAATATAAGGTTTTAATCTAGGCGTATCAAGACAAATACAAAATCTAGGCATATTCGAAGAACCGCGAATGGGCCTGGTTAAATACCTTATGGATGCAATCAAACACTTCCAAAACTAGAAACTAGAATTGAAGTGAAAGCCAAATGAAGGAATTCAAACGAAGAAACGAAATGAAGGAATTGAAGGAAGAAAAGAAGTGAAGGATAGCGAAGGAAGAAAAGAAGTGAAGGAAGAAAAAAAGTGAAGCGATTTTGGCATGTAATTTTGAAAATCGGCTTAAAGCGATTTCTTTATTATTTTTTTTTTTTGCCGCCGCTTCCTCAAGCCTCCGGAATTCTTCAATAAGGACGGTGAAAATCGCCGCCAGCGATTTTGTTTTTTTTTATTTGTTTTCCCCACAGACGTCGCCCCACGGGCCTCCGGCTCGCCGATCGGCCCTCGTCGCCAGTCCGTCGGCGAAGAAATGGCGGTGCCCTCGTGCGCTCGGACCTCGTCGGCCACTTCGTGACCGGTTTTCGAGCGGGGGACCGGACTGGGGAACCAAAAGACCGAGGACCAAAGGCCCGGCCGAACAAAATTGCCGCCTGGCATATTCTCTATGGCCTCGAGCAAGGCAAAACCGTCACTGCCTGGCATATTCTCTAAGGTAATTGCTTTGGGGTACTCTCTCTAAGGTAATGCTTGGGGTAGAGGTTATTTAGCTTTCTCGAGGGAAGAAGCAAAACGATTTGAATAAAATCATTGCAATTTTATATAGGACAAGAGAGAAGACCATCAATCTGGGTCTGCAATTAGGCGAAATAGCCTCTGCCCCGAAGCCATGAAGGCGGTGAGTCCACTCCTAACATTGCACCAAGTCCCTTACATGGTCTAAAAGCCCACAATCTTGGCTACTTGGCCGCATTCTTTTGGGCCACCAAAGATTCCAATATTCATATACATCTACATACATATTACGTAGCCGCATTCTTTTTCGACGACCAAAGATTCCACTATTCGTATATGTTTAGACAAAGGGATTGTAATGATCAAAGTTTTGATCGACTTTTTGGCACTAGAGTACAAAGTTGATGGTTGCAAATGCAAGGCCCACTATATATAATTGCTTGTTGGTGATGAATGCATCCCGACCATATATAGTTGATGGTACATAATTGATGGTTGGTAGTGATATTCTCTTACATGTAGCTAAGTTGTAAGATCTTGAGGTTCTCTTTCACACACAAAGTTGTGCCTACGCCAAGATTTTGTTGCACGGTCCTCAGAAAGACATAATTGGACCACTATCCACTGCCCCACTACTAAAGGTTCCAAGCTTAACAATATAATTGGGCCACTAGCCATTGCCCCACTAGGCTTAACCTATTCATGCATTCTCTCTTTTTCTCTCTCTCTCTCTCTCTTTTTGTGGGCCCCATAGGCCTTTTGATCTCCATCAAATCAGTTCAAGTCAATTCTTTATTCTTGGTGTATGTGTGTGCATGGCGCCATAAGAAGTGTAGAATACCTACAATATTGCATCACACACTGTCTCCTACCATCTTTCCTCTGCTAAAGTGAACATTGTTTTTTTGGCCAGTTTAGTATTTGTGTTGAGAAAATGTGGTCTAACAACCAGGTTTTATGTGAGAAGGAAAAGTGCCCAACTCAAGAAAATGACCCGATCAAAATTAAGAGCCTCCAGTGCATTTTGGAAGCCTCTGGATGGAGTACTAAGGACAAAATCATGAAAGAAGACTTCAAATCCAATATCAATGACCACACTATGAAGGAACCCTTCATTGGGAAGTTCTTTAGCTATCGCAAAATGAAAGAGTGGTGGAGTTGTTAAGTGAGGTCAGAGGATAGCATACATTTACAATGATGACCTTGGTCGTGATAAAGGATATCATGATTCAATGTTATGTGAGTACTTAAAAACTATAACATGTCTAGGGGCTGGAAAGAAGACGAAGTCTAGAGATGATCCCAATAACATGATAAACAATACCATTTGGGTGTTTATGATATGTTAATCGAATCAACATTCCATTACATACCATTAAGCCTTAGAGACCGGCCAATTTTCTTATATCGGACAACGTTTTATATTAGAAGGAATGTCACCATGATGTCTACAGATGTAAAGTTTCTTCTATTCCCATCCATGATAGGTGAAGGCGTAGGATATACATGTTTCACACTGGCTTGTAGTTGAACAAATTCTGGTTATCATTCTATACACCACCAAAATGAAACGCCACATTGTCTTAATGGATGGGAGGTTTAAATCATACCATTATTCTAGTTGTCTTACAATGCTTATGTGAAGAAGCACCACCAATGATGTCTTATGATGCCTTTTTGTCTGCAGCCCTTTACTCTCATGCGCTTAGAATCCTTTGTTTTTGCATGCAAATCTTTTGCTTCTGGTAACTATGTTTTCAATAATTCTTTTTGTATCATGCCAGATTCTCATGATTAGGACGGGACTCGTGATAGACACACACAAAATTTACAGCTCTTTATTCATCACTATAACAGATATATTGGAAGTCTATAGTATGAAAAATGAGTGGGGTAGTGGACTATAAGTACAACATTTGACATCCCCCTATATGAAATACAATCATAGGAACTGAATTGATTGAGTTAAGTTGAATTGAATTGAATGAATTTTTATCATCCATGCACACGAATAGGACTATCAAACCCTATCAAAAAAGCACAGCAAGACCTATTATTACCAGGATTACCGCTAATGCTCCGAGAAATGGCTACGACTCCTGAACGAGAAATTGAATGATGTGGAGCGTATGAAAAGAAAATCACAATCGGCCTTGATGCTAAATCCCATAAAGAAGGAAAATCAAAAGACAAGCACTCATAAAAATGCCTTAGCTACAAAAACAAACAAAAGACATGAAAAAATCTTCGAGGGCTGGTCCTCGCAAGCCATGCAAACAAAAACCTCTATATATATGGAGGGGCCAGTTGGTATCCGTAAGTTTAATTCACGTTATAGACCCTAGACAACCCGATTTATGGGACAAAGAAGGCTTAACTGAAGTTATAAAATATCACATTTATGGAGGATAACACTCCACCACTTACAAGAATAACATGCCAACTTACACGAGGGACTTTAACCCCTTTCCCAATGCGACATCTCTCGGCACAAGAGCCCACCTTGGCTGTGGATGTTATGTTGTGATTGATTGCCGCCAGACAACGGATAAACGGGTGATGTGGGAGGTGGGACCTTGCTAGGCAATGCTATTGTGCCTCCATAGTGTGCTAGGCTTATAGCCTGGCCAACGCAGTGGTACCTGCAGATGGGTCTAACATTGTCCTGGTCACAAGAACCATCTAGAAAGGACGCCCCAGGCTAGATAGGTGTGGTAGGGAATTTTTGACCCATGGATTTTGGAAGGAGGTTTAAGTCTGGTAGGGGCTCTAGGTCCTCTAATACCATGGAACCCTTTGTGCTCTTGGAAGGGGCGGTCGATTCCCCGCCTCATTGGACCGTGGAGATGCAACTTGAGTAGTCTCATAGGGTGATTCCATGAGATTATATCTTTGAAAAGCTACAATCACCATAGCATGTTTTAGCCTATCACGGCAGTGTGTGCAGGGAGGAGGGGCGGATGGAGTGGACTACCCTAGCAATTGTTCTATGCCGTGCAATGCCACGCCTTTGATTCCCCGCTCTTGTTATCCGGAGATCCCTCGACCCACAATTTTTGACCCCTAACCCGAGCCCGGTAGAATCCTCATTTATGATACATTTTATATGTTATGTTGGTATTATGTTGTTGTTCATATATTTCGATGATGGATAGACCACCCCCTTTGTTGTGGCATATTGTCGCGACATATTGTATCCCGGAAGACATGGGGCTTAATGATATCTCCGGCGGTCCTTCACTTTAACACTTGATCATCACAAGTGGTCTCAGCCATAAGAGCCTTTCCCTCTCGTGATAGAGTTGTCGGAAAGGGATTTCTTGGCGATGGAAGCATCAGATAGGTATGGGGAGCTTCACACCGGTATCGAGTCATGATCTCAGATCGGATCAAAGCACCCGGGCCGTGCCTAGATAGTTAGGCCGAATAATTTGTAAATGAGAGTTAAATAGGAAATCCTTTGTCTCCAAGCGCTATGCCCGGCAGTAGCTTAGGCGTGTGAAATATGGATTCTAGAATGGACTTACATAGATAGGCTTCTCATTCATCATCGGGTATTTTCTACTAGGGATTGGGTAGCCGACATCATTAATCCACCCAATAAAAAATAAAGGAAAATCCAATTATATCATTTGGACCCCAAAAAATACAATGTTAATAGATGAGTGGATGTACCGAAAAGCTTATCACCAGGATTAAAACCCCGCTCTTCCGGGTTTTTAGGAAAAACCTAGTGATAGCCTTCTGACGGGGCTTAGACAAACGTAAGGCATAGAATCGCCCCAAAACCCCATGGAGAAGTCGAAACGATGCCGCCGCCAACCCGCACCGCACATCACCAACACAACAAACGAGAAAACATACCAGAGAATAGCATCACCCCAAATGGAAAAGCATCACCCGTGGTGGAAAACATGATAAACGTAACTTGTACAAAATATAATAAACAAAGAAGGGGGAAAGGGTGGGTTCAAAGAGAATAAGGTAACGCCGAGAGAAGAGGAAGCGTGGATACGGGGATGCGTAAACGCCACCAAATAGCCAACTCCCCAACCAAAAACGGGCATGCGCCGCCGCATGCATGCATGACATGCATGCTCGCCCCATTCTAGAATGGCGATCCGATGTCTCGGATCGATGCGATTAATTAGGAAGAGAAAGGTAGGAGATGTTATGAGCTTTTGGCAATTCAGGATGAGCTGCCCCCCTCGGACGGCTGGAGTCTCCAAGTGCCGGGAGATGACTGGGGCAACATCTGGAGATGGGTATGGAACCCAATCTCGCCCCAAGATTCGGTGTTGCTGTGGGCGTATAGTGCACCGATCCCCGAGGGTGAATACGCGGGTTCACAGGGATCAATCACCGGCGACCGTGACGGTTTCCAATGTGTGGTGCCTGTGTTGAGACCCTGGAGCACTGTATGTTTCTTTGCACGGAGATCCAGCCGGCATGGCAGTGGGTCCAGTGCCTCTTTCATATCTCGCTCCGTAGTCAAGAGGTTCTTTTGGGGGTGTATCCTAGTGGGTGGTCCCAGCTTTTCCGAGCCCGGCCTTCCATTTGTTTAAGGCTTGGTTAGTGTGGCTCATTTGGAAGCGGCGCCGCATGAAGGTGTTTCGTGAATGAGGTGCAGCGTAGCCCGTGGTACAAATTATATCTTTCCTACCCGGTACCCCTTCTCGAAAAGTAAAGATTCCCGGGGTAGCCGTTGGGGAAAGACCCTCCTCATTGTAGACGGCATTGGCAGGTTTGTTTCATGAGTCATAGGTAGTATAACACGTATTTTGGGTTCTCGCCGTATGGGCGGGGAGTACCCTAGTATCGCTTCTTCTTGTACTTACTCGGTATGAATATTAATTAACTTGATCTTTAAAAAAAAACGCCTAAGACTAAGGAGTGGAGGCCACGAGCCCTTAAATCCAACACCATCCGACCACCTTGGACAAGTGCACAAATATTTGTTCATGCCACCTTAGACTTTTGAATGTTTAATGAACCATTCCATAGATGGTTCCTAATAGTCAGATTCATTTCATGTCTTTAAAATTGCCTTAGGGAGCTACTAATATTGACAATGTTAATAGGGGAGTACTTGTTAGAACTTAATGAGTGGTCATCAATTTACCAATTCAAAAATCTTCTCATTTCTATGTCTTGTACCAATTCGAAAATCTGAATTGAGATGCAAGGCTTGCACTAGATCAATAACACTAGTACCACCTCCATGCCTATCAATGTACAGATGTAACACCTTTAGAGTGTGGCCATTGCTTTAAAATGCCATTACAAATTACCATCCCAAGACTTCACAATTCTTTCCAAATGTTGAGACAGTTTGTTAGCATAGGCAATGAACGTTGGCAAAATTGTATCATTAGCGTATTATCCATAAAGGGTCGGGGAATCCTTAAGTATAAGTTGAGCAATGCAGCTTACATTGTAGCGATCACGAGCATTGAAGTCGCCAAGAAGAATAGCATGCCCCAACTATTTGATTTGAGTAATGTCATCGAAGATCATCATAAGAATCATTAAAATCTACATCATAGTCATCATAGAATGATATAGGTGGAAAGTAAAAGTGCAACAACAAAAATGGCACCACCATTGTTGCAATGGAGTTTGAACCACATTAGCGATTATATCTATCAGTGGCTTTATGAAGCGTGTTTATGGAGTAAAAGAGCATCCTTGAAATAGCAAGCAATCCGCCAAAAGCCTCGCTGCCCATGACATTCATTAGATAAGAAAAATATTGATAGCACAGTGAAATGAGGTAGCCTTTTGGTAGAATGCTCCCATATTCCATGAGCGTAAGGATATCCATATCTTTTGCAATGGGATTCGTGCCATCACCCATAAGCTAGGAAAATCTCGACAATTCCAAGACATCAAATAAGGCACATTTACTAGGAAAGATACGTTTAAGGAAAGAATGCAAGTTGGATTTGCCAAAGACCCATGTGTTTTATTTAGAAAGGACAAATATTGGTAACATTAGAAATAAAAGCACTACTGTTAAGACATGCTTGTGGCAAAGGTTTTGGATGTTTGGAAGAGGGCACATGGTGAAGGGAAGAAGGAAAAAGCTATGGCCACTTATTACGTGGATAAAAGTGAACCAATGTCTCTGCAAGGGACTTTACAAGAATTAGAGCAAGGTTTTTGTATTCCTGCAGAAATCAAGCTCTTCATAATTAATTGAGCTATTATCAGCAGAAGAAATAAGATATAAAGGAGAGTCTTCAAAGTTTGCATTGCATTCAAATTTCAAATAATCACTAACTCTCAAGTACTTTTTGTATTTTGATTACAAGGACCATGAGTCTTAGCATAGTTCTATGTTTGCTACCCATATTCATTTCACTATTTTACAGTCATAGATCATATGAACTCACATAGAAGGTACTATTTTCCCTCACTTCTTTCTTAACAAAGAAGGCTGACAAAAAGTTATGGTCAATGGATTTATTAGTCCATCCAATGGTTTAGGTTAAGTGTAGCTAATGTAGAAAGCCATGTCGACAAGCTAGAATACAAGAATGACATGGTGATAAATTTGTGGTTAACCAATGGTCGTACTGGGCTCCGATTTAGCTTTGAGAATGATAAACTAGCTTTGGATGATAATAATGGAATTGATCAATTGAAAGAATGTTTTTTGTAAATCATCAACTTTGGAGACCATTTCTAAAAGTGCAAAACCCCTCGCGGCTACAAGTCTTGTCTTAAACCTTTTACTTCCATCCGTGATTTTGTTTTATCTCATACAACTACTTACTTCCAATGACATTATGATGTATAGGATAATACAAATTTTTATAGGTCCAATCTCCGTTTGGATGAATCCAAATTTTTCTTCCATTGCCGCCCACTGTTTTTGTCTCCACATGCTAGAGCTTCATCAATATTTTAGGGATTACTATATCATCCATTATTGCCACTATGTGTACTCATGATCATTCCCAAGTCGTTCAGTGGTTTGCTCTTTCCACCATCCGATTTACGTCTGTTCTTTCCACCCATTTAGCATCATCTATTGAGTCTTTCAACTTGTGATTTTCTCCTTTTAATTATCTGCTCATTCAAGCTTTTTTGTTTCAATCTATTTGATTGTGATTCTTCCTCGAATCATCACAACTTGAGTTCTCGCTCATCGGTCCCATCATTTGATATCAACTTCAAAATCTTACATTCTTTTCTTTCATACATCAAGCTTATTTACTTTTCTTTCCGTGTCTATTCTTGTATAGTATCCTCTCATAAAAAATATCATCTTTGTTGATCACAATTTGCTTTATGTTTGTATAAAATAATCTATATCCTATTGGTGCTTCATCATACCCTACTAAAACCAATTTACTTCCTTATTATCGAGCTTTTTGAATACTTTGATACACACACTTCTAGTATTGCTCGTGCTAGTAGGAAATCCTTTCCTAGAAATCGGGTTTGATGCGAGGCATGCAAGCAACTTAAACAAGGTGCTACGCGACGAAGGGTTGCCCTCCCTAAAGTGTGCTTCAACACCATATAGTATTCCTTGAAATCTTATAGTATTTTCTGCGAATCTTGTTATACGAAGATAGCAAATTTTGTACTTGCATACCCCACAAACGAGGAACTTTATGTACGGTATAGATTAAGGAATAAGGGTGAATATACCTATCCAACAGCTCTCAAGTTGAAGTCACCCCGTGTGAATATGCACCTAAACCAAAGGGTTTTAAGGGGATTTTAATTTAAAATGTGTTGGACCCAATGGTGGTGTTAATTAATGTCAATGGTAGTTATGTGTTGTTGATTGTTAATGTCAATGGTTGTTATGTGTTGGTTGTTATGTGTTGGGGATTTAATTTTTATATGTTAGATGTTAATGGTTTGTGTTGCAAAAAATCTTTTTAATCCGAGGCCTTTAGGGACGCCCTCCCTTGTGACAAAAACTTTAGAATTCAAACCCGTAAAAAACTAGAATTCATTTGAGGCTTTCATCACCGTAGCTTTTGAATTTGATCACAATAAAACAAATAGAACATAAGTAAAATTTACCATAAAGATAGAGCAGATTGATCCCTTATTCTCAAAAGTCATAAAGTTTGCAACACAAAGAAAACCCCCCTTATTATGCTACATATTGTTACTTCCGCTACAACTATTTCTCTTTCACAATGACACCATTGTTTATCAATCCATATGATTTTGGATGCTCCATCTCTAGAAAGGTAATGCATGATTCACCTTACGGTTTGATTAAAGTTCCAAACCTACAATATAAATGCATTCTTGTGGCCACCAAGTTTGACTGATCTAATGGACATGGAAAAGCGTGGAATAATCCTTTGTTGTGTGCATAAGAATCCATTTGTTGATTGAAGCTAAAGGCTGGCTACTATGAACAATCCGCAGCCGAATATCCAAGAGTTGGAAGCAAACGGAGGGCCTAAACTTGAATCTGCGGCAAATCTTAGGAAGGAAACAAAGGGGGTTTTGTGACACTACATTGTAGAATCGGGGAAACCAATACCTTGTAAAAAACATTATGCTAACTGGAAGAAACATTAAAAACAAATACCTTTGTAAGTGTGAGCAAAAAATCCATCTCGTGGTAGTAAAATCCACTCCGCAATAAAAAAGAGGGCAAGTACACATGCATATGCACACATGCACATACATGCACATGCACATGCACTTGCACTTTGCACTTGCACATGCACAATACACATGCACATGCACACACATGCACATGCATGTGCACATGCACATGCATACACATGTAACGCAAAATGCACAAACACATCGCAGAAAGACAACCCTGATTGTTCCCACCAACGAAAATCAACGGCCCATAAATGGTGCACTCTAGAAATACTCACGATTTAGTACACCTCAACTAATACAACAATGAAATCATAGAAAAACCATGTGAAAAAGCCGTATAAAAATCTAAAAGTAACCCCTGTTATTGTGCTACATATTCATGGTTTTATTTTGTGGTCTTTTGTGTGAACACGTGGTGTCATTTTCTTAGGTCAAGAGTTTTGTTCCTAGTTGTGCAGATCAATTTATAGAACCGAGGAATGATAGAATAATATTTCAAAAGTAATTTACATAAATGATAGTGTACAATGAATAACTCTATGATTTACAAGTACTTGAGATATAGAACCAGCATTGAACGAGAATGTTGCACTATGCCTTTTGTTACGCAAAAGAGACATGCTCTCTTGCTTCAAGATCATCCCTAAATCGATCACCACAAATATGAGACAAAAAATGGCAATTATACTTCCAACAACAATTCCCAAAATTGCTTTTGAGTCCACCAAAGAATAGGTCTAGAAACAAACCCAATTCAACAACAATTGCCACCACAGACCTTTGTTTGCAAAAGAAAGATGCGTAACTTAAACTCTTTGTAGCTTTCATTGAAGGGACCTTGCTAAAAACTATTGTGACAAAAATTCATAGAAAGAGCTCATTCAAGTTGCAAAGTTTGGCGAGAAATAGTCCGAGGAGAATATTTTTACTACATCAAATACCGCAGTGAGAAAGATCAAGTAATTCAGCTCGAAGCTAGCCAATCAAGAAATTATTTTTGAGATCAAGATCCGAGAGGCTAGAGAGTTGCCAATGTTGGAGGAATATATGGCCTTGAAATAAATTATAACTCAAATTGATGGACTGAATTTGGTGCCAAAGCATATGCTATTCTGCGACAATTGAGAAATAACACCCACCAACATTTATGCTTTGGAGAAAGAAAGATCAACGATCAGCAGTTGTATTAGCCATGGAAGATAGTAGTTGTACTTGAATGAATTATGAATTATAAAGCCCCCGCAAAATGCATCAAAGAATACTTGATTCCCTAGCTTTGGCCGGAATTAGAAATAAAAAAGAACAAAAGCAAAACAACATAATACAAATGAATAGCTTATCTTATTGTCAAGCAACTCCGAAAACTCTTGGGGCTTGCCCCCAAATTTATCTTACACAAGTCCAACAATAATCTTCATAGCTCCTCAATGCTATCAACTCTAGGTTTGAAAGGGCACGGAATTTTCCTTTGCCATTTCATAAATACTTGCAACATATCCATTAACCTTTCTCCTCTACCACCTTGAAAACATCCTTAGATATTTTAATTTGAGGCTCTGCATCAACCAAATCGGAAAAAATCAGAAGCACCCCAAAAAAATCAGAAATGCTATATAAGCTACAACATGTAGGATCGAATGGATCGAATCAGAAATTGCATGTAGGATCGAATGGATTCTCTTTATCATTGACCCATGTCACGTATGAGGCCAGCATAGAGTTGAGGATTCTAAGATTTGCCCTTTGCCACAATTTTTTCTTAGTAAAGTCTATTGCCGACAAATGCATCACCGGTAGAAACATCCATCCAAAACTGGGCCAAAAATATGACAAGAAGAATTCCATAATGGCCTCATTCGCCGGATTGAGGGCTTCGTGCCACAAAGACTCCCAACAAAACAATTTGTATTAAAACCCTTTTATGTAATCCATTTATTTATGGCTTCTACATTTGCTACAAGCTTTTAAACTCCATAAGTAATGTTACATCATTGGGGATAAAGCCTGGGCTGTGCATTTGTTTAAAACATTTTTAGTGCTTGTAAGCAAAGTCCATTTTCAACATATCCCTAATCAAGATGTTCCAAGATATAACATCCTCGGTCGGGCATTATCAAACACCTTCACGTACGTTTTTCGGACAATGGCATTTGGGCATACACGTTAACCGTAACATTACCAACGGAAAGACTGTTTCATAACCAAAAGCGATGATTTCTTTGTGTATCCTCGCTTTATTTAAAGCTTATGTTTGATACATGCTTTTCAAAGCGTGATGTATGTAACATGGTTTTGAGAAACACCATGTTGTTTCATCCGGTCAAAGCACTTTAATGCTTCTTCACCAAGCCCGCGATTCAGATAGCCCGGCCAACTAGTGTAGTGCAAGAGACAACGCCCCTAATTGGAAGTTTATTGAGAACTTGTTGTGCCTACAAAGTTTTCCCACATTTTGCATACATATCAATCAATGCATTGCCAAATCAATGATCTCCTCCAAACCACGGAGGTTAACTTTGGTGTGCATTTTGCCCCTTCCCTATGGTTTTATCGGCATTTAGCATGCGGTCGATTTAACATTTTTGGGCACACCTCCATCCGCATTTCTTCAAAGCATCTCAATGTTTTCACGTTTCCAGCCCATGGTCAAAGATAGCCTACAACCAATCAGCCCAATTTAGATAACATTGTGAATTGGCCGCCAGAAAGACTTCCTTCGGCCTTAGCAAAAACCAAATTTAGCATACATATGTATTAATGCACTAACAACAAATATATTCCCCTCTAGGCCTTTCTTCAGGTAACCTGAATGTATTTTATGGCCATTCTCTTTGGCCCTAAATTGGCACAAACTTTCAGGCCATACCACGAATGTGACAAAGACATCGGAAAGATGCCCATCAATTGCATCCGCCAAAGCATTTGAGCGCATCCAGAAGTTAGTTTTGATGTAGACACCATTGAATTGTCCAAGACACAACATCTTGGACCTGGGCAAGTTGTCAAAGGCCTTCGTGCCTCTAAAACTAAGCCACAATTTCCATATGCATCAATCGAGGAGATTACAGAGGAAAAGAGATCGATTACCTAAGTCCTTTTTCAAAATTTTGTGTGAATTTTTTTGGACCTGTGCGCATTCCCTATGCTCCCACTTCGGACTATAAACGTATGTTGTCGCATTTGGAAAGCATACCTTCCCATATGCATATCAAAACATTTCAATGCTTCCAAATCTAATCTTGTTTTCCACATATCCTACTATCAAAGCATCCTGTGATGCAACATTCTCGAACCGTGATAGCCCGCCTAATACCATTTGTGCCTCCCCGAGTGATCCACATTGTTCATGACATATAAATCTGATTTGAAGATGCTTCTTACAATTTCAGCATGGATCACTCTACCATTCTCTAATAACCTAGCAGATAGTACAAGCCTTTAATACGAATAATGTGCGGTTCTTGCGGTTTAGTGTACAAGCAAAAGCATGCAATAATAGTCCACATTCAATATATCCTAATATGAGTGAAGTCCAGCAAAGTTTTCGTTAAGATAGGACAACTTGTTGAAAGCTTCACGGGTGTAAATGATGCTCCACATTGACCAACATGGAGTGCGAGATAGTTTTCCAATCATTTTATAATCCCCATCTCATTGTAGCTAATTTGGCCTTGTATACCTTGGCAGATGCTAAAGCTTTACTTTTCCCGCATTTTTTAAAACGCAAATCAAGTTCTCAATAATAATGGCTGTGGTAGAACCATCTAATGATCAGCCTTCCCCAAATTATGCAAGGTTTTTTAGGGAACCCAGAAATTTGAATAAAATATAATTTGGCATATATAACAATAATAATGCCGATTGAAATTAGGCCTGCTCTTCCTCTGTGATATAGTTTGTTCCATTACTTTGGTGATTGAGTCCTAACAACTAAACTTTTCAATCAACACCTGCATGGAAGAAGTGAGGTACCTGGGTCCCCATATGTTTGAAGTAGAACAAGTGCTTGAAACGTAATGTTGAGTATTTACCGGATTTGTTAATGCACTGGAAATTCTAAGTCTGTCAAATGGCCGTGGATAAACATGCCTTAGGATATCTCCTTTTATAGGCCAAAATTTGAGATATGCAACGGATACCGCATACCCTAAAAGGCAAAACTAAGAAGAAACATCCTTACCCCCTTGATATGATACTTGAGCTCAACATATTTGCAAATCCTACGCTGTGCTAGCAACCCCGAATTATCGCCATATCCTTATGGTTTCTAACAAGAGATGCCATCACCACGGGGCACCGATGTGTTCTTATTTCATCAGATTAAATTTTTGCCATTACGTTCGAACATCCCGACCTTAACGCAGCATCCAACCGCCGGTTTTACCGGGACACACTAGGTTTTGAGATTAGCCAAGATATCCTAGGTATATTCCAGCATATACCCAAGATATGCCACAACCATAGTAAGCGAGGGTTTGCCCCCTTAGGGGCAAACCTTAAAACATTGTGAATGATCATTGAGCCGCATACGAGTCATAAGGCCATCAAAAATTATAAGTCCGTATTGAAATGCAAGAAGGCATACCGTTCTGTCGAGCATCCCAACGCGTTTGAATTGTTGCTACGTGAGTTCTCGGCGAAAAAATATTACCTTTACCACATCCTACTCTTAGACATATTTCTATGCGGAATGGTATGAGCGATTGGTCCAATAACGTGATCATCACCTGGGATTCTTAATTGTGTGCATACTTTGTAGGTAATATTCTTCAATTCACATAGGAGGAAGTCAAAGAAGGTCCATGGGCATCTGTTGACACTCCCTGAACCTATCTGATGTTCCCATCGTGACAATCGCCGAAATTCCCTCCCATGGCAACTCCATCACCACGAAAAGGCCCTCCTCGATTTGGACCACATGTGATGGACAAAGTGTCCCAAAGAAGGACGGAGGTGCCATTCATCCCCATGCCTTCTATAAGAATCCTATATTACTTGGAAGTGTACATACATTTGTGACTCCAATGGAGTCAACTCGATGGTCGGGGCCTCCCGATAACAACAAATTGAATCAATGCGACAAAGCATTGGGGTGGCATAGGCAATGGCTAGAGTAGTCCACACACACCCCCTCCTCGCACACTTTGCGAGATAGCGTGATTATAGCCTTCGAGGCGCAATCTCATGGATTCACCTTATGAGACTACTGATTATATCTCCCATCCAATGAGGTGGAGGTTAGGGGAGGAGTCCTTGCCGGGCAATGGTTCCCTAATTGTGTGCTAAAGGATCGTGGCACCAACGCCCACGACTGCACCCACTTAACCCCCAAATCCATAGGTCGGCTCACCACGCCTATTGAGCCCAAACCATCCTTGTGAGACCCATGCGACCCGGAGGTGTCGGACCCATACCGCACACACTTAGTGATCACTATAAGCCTAGCACACCGCCGAGCCCCGGAAGAATTCGGCTCAACAAGGCTCCACCCCCGCTTCACCAAGATGCCCGGTTATTCGGTGCTCAATCACAACATAACCTCCACAGCCAGGTGGTTTCTTGTGAACAGACCGAATTTTATGGGATTTAAGGGATTCTAGCTGAAACATATCTACTACTAGATGGCTTTAATGTCTCTACCCCCCTTAATCCAAACAACACGTGAGGAGGAGCGAAAAGAGAACATTTACTATACATACATCAATTCATCCATAACTTGATGAGCATAAAATAGAGACTAATCACTCATCTACTCATACAAGGATTAGTAGAAGACCAATCTATCTAGAAACTAATCGATGTCTTGGCTTGATCCATTACCCCCAGGTTTTCCATGGTTGGCTAGTTGGATAGGTATGAAACAAACAAACTACTCCGCTTTAACTCTCCCAAGACTAATCAAAGGCAGAATGGGTTGGAGAACCACTTGAATACCTTCCAAATGGGTAAATAGCCTAGGCCAATCGAGTTGGCCTGATGGCTTTACCCCATGGGTCAATTTATTCCAATTACTACTAATTAGCTAGATATTTATTCACTAAATAGTTTAATTAACTAAAACCTTAACATAGCTCACTTAAACCCCTTCTAATTTTACTCCACAATGGTCTCAAAAATACCCATAGTGACGTGTCATGATATTTATATATATGTCATATAAGTACGTGGAATGTCACATCTATCTAATGGCAAGTCTCCGATCTTCAAAACAAAGTTTAAATTGAAACGCACTTATTTGTCCAAATCGCGACTTTAAAAGGAATCTTTAAAGGATTCCCTAAAATTCCCCTCAAAAGGTCCATTTTTGTGGTCTATGCGACAAGTGTGATAGGTTTGACATTTTAGGTACCCTTTTGAGGGGGTAATTGTACTTAGATGCCATGGAAAAAATGTTCATTACCACATTTCACCCCTAATTTGGTTTAAGCAATTAGCGTAAATTTCAAAGGACTCAAAACTAGACTTTGAAGAAAACAACAAGGTTGACGACTCATCCTCCTGACTCCTTCCAGACCATGATTACTAGAGCTATTTGTGTCCGCCGACCCACCATCAAAAGTGACGTTCTCAAGATTGTGTACTAATGAAACTTCATCATCATGCAGGTAACAAACTTTTGGCGGTTTCACCCAACCCACATGTTGTCATTTGAGCCCTACAATGTGTTTCCAACTCTCGCAAATGTTGGCGTGTAACCATATAACATGGCTTTTAATTCTTAGCTTTAGTTCGTAGGCTTTGATTTTTTCCACGCTATTGGATGGTATAAATTTATACCATACCTGAGCTTAGGAGGCTTTGCAACTGCAAACGATATGAGCTCAAGTGGTATAAATTTATAAATCAAGATGAGCTCAAAGGTATAAATTTATACCACATGAGTTCGAAGCCAGTGGTATAAATTTATACCGCATGTGAACTCGAGTGGTATAAATTTATACCTTCCATGAACTCGAAAGTGGTATAAATTTACAAATTGAACTTTCGGTGGTATAAATTTATACCGGGCTCTGCGAGCTTAAAAAAGATGAAAGTTTATACCATCACCCCACATGAAAAGGGCAAAACAATATAAATTTATACCATAATTGTTTTTACAAATTTTGTTACAAATCCAATACAATATAACACAAGGAAATTATATTAGATGGATCTTTAATGGTTATAACATGACATGTATGCAGATATAACATGGCAAAAACATGGCGTAAGCTTTTGACTATAAATTTATACGAGGCTAGGAAAATTGCGCGAGAGGAAAATTTTAGGTTCTCGGGATCTAACGATGCCAAAGTTTCTAGCAAGACACAAAGTTTCTTGGTGATGCATGAGGCTTCTAAGCCTCGAAAAGGGAAGAATTTTTTTTTTTTTTAGGGTTCTTCATGGCGGGTTGTTCGGAATCTTGTTTTAGGGTCCGCCGATATCTGCTTCTGTTCGATCTGTTGCCAAAGCCAAGTTCGATCTGTTCCAAGTTCCTCGCAAAGCCATTTCTTCATCTCTCCAAGTTCACTTCCATCTCTCCATGTCCATGCTATCGCGAACCGTCAGATTTTGTCCACCGTCCGGATCTCCATGTCCACCGGCCGGATTTTTGCCGATGAACAAGCAAGGCGCCCAACAACTTCCTAGAAAGAAGAGCTCGACGGTATGGACCCTTTACGCCCAGACGACATCATTTAGGCGCTCTTGAACACTATCTAGCTTATATATATTCAAATTTATCCGCTATATGAGTTATCCGTGCAATTTAATGTTGAGGATTTGCTCCGATCTGAATGAATCCGGATCATGTGGGCTGAAAATCAAAACAATCCATGTTTTAACTATCCGTGTTATTATATTATTTAACAATCCATGTTTTAACAATCCGTATTATGTGGGCTGAAACAGATTATGTGTTTTTTTTGTTGCGATTTTTGGTGCTGGTCATGTATCACTTCATTTAAAGCTTGTTTGTCTCTGCAGACATCACACATGCGTAGATTAGAGAGACTGGATGTTGGAAATGCGCCCAAATATGATGGGTTTATCCAGCTGAAATGACATGGTTAGAGTTTGAAAATTGCTTGTGCAGACACTAAAAAATCGAAACCGGGAATACTAGCGACTCTATTTTCCGCCTATTTTCTTGACTCTCTAGCTCTAAATTTGACAGTGAGTGCATATTGTTGTTTATCTGTTGTTAAATGTAACTACTTACAGTATTAAGTAGGTTATTCTAGTTTTTCTTTGCTAGGTTATTTTGCAGTTCTACTTTATTAAGGAGATCAAATCCTACTTACAATGTTAAGTAGATTATTCTAGTTTATCTTTTCTAGGTTATTTTACTTTATACTATTGGCAGTTCTACTTTATTAGGAAGATCAGATCTGTGAAGTACATAGATCTTTCATGATTTGGAGAGTGATTTTTAATTAAACATAAGTTTCATGGATTTGTAGGTTTAAATTGTTGCTTGAATAACTTTGCTTGCCTTCTATCACCTTGTGATTTAGAAGGAAGTAACCAGAAGGAATTTTTCCCTTGCAAGTTGCCATTTTAGTCGCTAATCTAGTGTTCCAAAGCGTAAGTACAATGTTGTAGCACTTTCGTAAAAAGACTCAAAGTTTTTTAGGTACCCTTAATTACAAAATCTTCTAGTCGCGAAGTTGGCAAAATTGTCTCTTGTAGCATTCTAGTAAATATCTCAAAAATGCCCTTCATATTTACATGCTGAAGTAAATTATCTCAAAAGCCCCTTTCATATTTACATGTTGACCATAAGCAAGTGTGGTCAAGCTCTAAGTAGTGGTGGTCAAGCTACACACATTTGCATAATAACATATTTTTTAAGCTCATGCCTAAACCATGTCGAATGGTTTGATCATTCCTTTCAAAAGCGTTCAAAAAATTTTGTACTTGGACAATGAACTAAAAACAACTCCAAATTAGATTTCTCCGTGCAAAATCCTATCTCTTAAAATATTAGATAAATCCTATATGCAAAATATTAGATAAATACTATGTGCAAAATATAAACAAAATGATGTAGCCTCATAAGTCTAGATTTCTTGCTTAGATAATCTTATTTGTGCAAAATATATAACCAAGGTTGTAGAATTAGAAGTTGAGGTCTACACTAATGGCATGCATCAAGCAAATGAAAGTACAACCATCTGTTTTTAGGCATTTCCATATTTGATAACCATAACATATATGATGAAATACCTGCATATGTTGCCCGTATAATTGTTCCTTCACACATATATTTGAACTCTATATATGTTATATGATAACCATGTGATCTTTCTTTTGCTGCATAACAACATATCTTTCTTCCTTTGCAACTGCCATCACAAAGAATTTTATACACAATATGCAAGAGAATCTATTGTATTTACATTTATTTTACCGTAGAAATTTTTGTGGCTCTCGTAAATGTTGGTTTGACTCCCGAAATGGCATATTTTTTTAATGGTCTTCTTATTTATATTATGCCACTCTAAAAATAGTTGTTTTTACGGACAGGTTTGAACAACTTGCATCCAAAAACCTTGATTGCCCCCCTATTTTGCCTCATTTTTTGGTTTTCCAAAATTTTTAGAGGAATCTTTCAAACGCACTTTTAAATAAGTGCGTTTCATTTTAAACATTGTTTCAAGGTTTGCAAGCAGAATTGCCTAAAAGGGGGGTCCACTATTGCTTCCAATCATCCCTGCTCTTTTAACCAAGCTTATTGCAAGAAGGATTTTAGGAAACTTGAGCTATCAGTAAGGTCGTACTAATTCCCAAAGTAGGTGATATGAATGACCCTTCGAATTATCACATGATCATGGTCAGTTCCATATTTTTCAAGCTCCGAGCCAGTATTACTGAGAAGCAGTTGATTTCATGGGCATAACATACTGGTGTACGTACTGTAGGATAGGCAGGCTTTTGTCCAGGCCATTCTACAATATACCATATTTTCACATTGCATATGCTTATTGAATATAGTCGAAGCTTGAAACAAGACCTCTATATATGCTTTGTGGATTTTGCTTCTGCATTTGATACAGTACCTGAGCTTCTTTGACAGCGCTTGCAATCACTTGGGGTTCTACAAGACCTTCAAAATGGAGTTTATCGGCTCTATGATGTTAGAAAATGATGTCATTGCATAATTGGTTGGTGTCTTCTTCTGTCACCTCACTCTGTTAAAATCAATCACATAGTGCCTCGAGGAGGAACCTTTGCCCTAATTTAATTGTGAAGTTAACATTCTTGAAAGGAGTTTATTTATTTAGCTGAAACCATTGGGGAAATTCAAGTCAAACGTCAACGTGCAGGTTTTTGGGTTACAGGCTTGTGGGATATTTCGAGGTGAAAAACCTCTAAATTGGCAAGTCTATCTTCTCCGGATTTGCAGCCTTATCGGTCGGTTGTACAGGTGATAAGCAAGGGCATTCGATGCTTGGAGACACAGGGAATTGTGTGAACTTTTGAGCTAGTGTTCGAGATCAAAGCCAACGCTGTTCCGATCGGTTAAAGTCAGAAATATTTTCACTGCAGTGTTTTATGTTTGGATGAATAGCTATTGTAAAGGTTGAAGGTCTTATTGACAAGAAAACATCATTTGGTATTTTAAAAGGTTTTTTGCAAAAGGGAATTTTGTTAATTTCCTAGTTGCATAAAGGATAAGTTTTGATTGAGATAAAATCAAGGATAAGTTGATTAACAAATTTATCTTGTATTAAAACTTTCATCTGGTATCAGAGCCTAGGTTCAAGAGATGTCTAATCGTTTTGGAGCAGGGCTGTTGGCAACAATTGAAGTTTATAAAGGAGGGCCTGGTTTCCAGATCTGGAAAGATGCAGTGAAACATGTATTGGAGGTTGAGGATTTATGGGATCTTGTTGATCCAACATGTGTTGATACTGGTGCAGGTGCCACAAGATCTGCAAGTTCAAGTGCTGTAGCTGTTTCCACTGCAGGAGCTGCTGCAGATACTGCCAGTGCTGGTGATGCAACTTCTGGTGAAAGTAGTGGAGGTAGAGCTCGTCCAAATTTAGCCAAAGTAAAAGAAGCACAAGGGATCATTGCCTCAAAGGTTAGTCCAACTATTAGGCTAAAGTTGAGAAATAAGAGCCCTAAAGAGATGTGGATGTTTATGCTAAAACATTACAAAGAGAAAACCTCATCACAAATAGATTTATTGGACAAGGAGCTCAGAAATCTTAAGTTGCATGAGGAAGATGATGTATCAGACTTTTTTAACAAGCTTGATAATATTGTTGCTGATCTCAAGCAATGGAGTAGAGCTCACCGAAGATACCGTGTTTTAGCAATTGCTAGAGCAATTGTAGACAATGAACAACTGAGTTTGTTCATAAGAAACATTGCTAAGAACAGGGAAGAAGCTGAAACAATTATTTAAAAACAGAGATTGAACAAAAGAAGATTACAAAAGGAGTTGAAGAGGAGACTGAAATTTTGTATGCTGGTAAAAAAAGCAAGACAAAATCATTTGTTATTTCATCATGAACCTGTAGTCATGTCAAAAGCCACCGGCCCTAAGCTCAAGAAAAAAATGAGTTTTATTGCTACACATGTGGTGGTCAAGGTCACTTGGCATCTAAGTGTCCTACTCCAAAGGAATTTGGAAGGGGTAGGGGCAGTTCTAGTGTTAGTCCTGTGCCTCCTGGTACAGGACTATTCATGCATACGCCGACCAGGTCAAGCTCAAAGATCCTCAACAACCAACCCGTCGACATCCAAGCCTCCACGTAAGACTAAGCAGGCCACGCAAATCAAAGCCTTTGGCAAGAGGCCGCCCATCGGACAAGTGGCGACTGACCCGGCAGCGTCGGCGTCCGCGGCAGTGATTCTAGGCACTTCAAGAGGCACCGCCAACATTCCTCAAAATCAGGCCTCCTTCGGGAGTCGGCAATCGAGATCAGTCGGAGTGTCTATATTGGGCCCAAGGCCATTGTACTATATATATGAGTAGAGTTAGCTCATAAGTTTGGAGATGAGTTTTGAGTCTTGTCTCCTTTCAGGTTTTCTCTCTATTGAGAGCTCATGTATTTTCATCATTGATATCAAGGAAGCTTATCATCTTTTCTTTCATTTTGTTCTGTTCTCTTCTTTTTCTTCTCTTTCGGCAAATCCGGCGTGACATAGTCCCCCTGACTCTCTGATAGATCCCTTGGGTCCTCCACGGAGGGTTGTCTTCGAGGATTCGAACCCGCACCCCAAACACCTTTGGGGCGGCCGCCGGTCTGATTTTCTCCTACTTTACATCGCCATGCATGCCCCAATTTCACGCCCGGAAGAACTCCTTTCTCGAGGCGGCATCTCGCGCTTGGGCGCCATCGTCGTCGGAAACTGTTACGCGACATGTATGGATCTGCTTATGACATAGAGGGAGGCCATCTTCGGTCTAGGGGCTCGATCCAGCCACCCACCTGAGTGTCGGTCTGGTCGGTTCCACAGCTGGCGTGCAAACATTGCTCACAACCTCAGTCCCCTCATCATTGCTCGGGGAGCCTTATCGGCTCAACCTTCTCAACCGTGCTTTCATACCCACGAACATGCCTACATCCATCATTCTTGGGGCCCATCACTTCCTTGCAACCATCATCTCCCCGGGTGGGCACGGCTATCCACATGTCTCCTTTACCTGCCGAATATATCCTTTCCCCTCGTTTCCCACTGCTCTTCCTGTTTTACAACCTTCATAGATCTCAAAACCAATGCTCGGCTACCGGTTTCTCAACCGCTGATCACCCCTTCATCGGGGAGTCCGTCGGTACAATGCCAAATCCACCTCAACCTCAATATCCTCACTATCCTCGCTTTCTGTCCAGCCCACAAAGACTTTCCCATCTACCTTCGGACTCTCGGAACCGACTTCCCCCACCTTTGGCAACACGAAAAGGCAAACCGTTAGACCAAAGTGCTCGTGCCCACATGAAGAATTTGAGGCTCTAGCTGTCCTAAATGGGCACGCCGCAACCTCAACTGAAATTTCACATCTTTTTCCACCACACTGCGGCGTTCTCTCCTCATCAATGGCTCATGTCCAACAAAAGCCATTGGAAACAAGACTGGTCCGAAATGCGCACCGCTTTTACGCCTCATTACGGGACCACGGATGATGATCAACTTCATCTCAAGCAACTCAATGAACTTCAACAAGAGCCCACTGAAGTCCGCCCCTCGGATTTTGCGGATCGACTTCACATTCTCGCCCAAGAAGCTCAAGGAGTACCCTACCACGAGCAGATTTTGGTCCGGTTTCTCCAAGGACTTCCTCCCACGCTATTCGACTCATGATGAATACCGCGTCCAAAAAACTTTTGGAGCAGGCTATCGACCTGTCAATCACTTTCGAGTCCAATGTTTCCTCCCTCGTGGCTCTTCAAGAGCTCCCGTTCATTCCACCACGTCATGGTTCCACAAACGGTTGTTCACCTCAACACGCTTAATCCTGGTAGCGGTCAAATCACGGTGCCATATTTGCAAATATCAAGGCCATTTGGCCAATGAGTGCAACTCCACCAATGGCCCGCCTCATTGCAAGCGATGCAACATGTGCAATCATGCCCGCGGAAGAGTGCACTCGCCTCATCCCACACCGCTTCGCAACAAAATGGTTTATCAAGTACAAACCACACCTCAGTCCCAAACGCACTATCGGCCACCTCTTGGTGCGTACCCACGCAACTTCATCCGCCTTGGGACCAACCACGGGGGGATCCAACCAACGTCCTCCTTTTTGATCCTTCTAAAGCTCGGTGCTATCAGCATCAAGAATGGGGTCATACCACCACGGGCGTGCCCTCAACTTCCACAAGTTCAGTCCAGCTTCGCACAAATCGGGACCACATCGGTCCGCCTCACGGCTTACCAACTCGGCTTGCTAATGGCAAACAAGGCCCGCGACCAGTTCTCAAGAAGCCCCAAGAGCGCCAAAGCAATCGGCTTATCAACCCGGCTCCAAAAATCAACCTCAAATTGGATCAACAAGCCCAAGAGGAAATTTTTCGTGCACTTAATCCTCCCGGCCCACGTCAAATTGGGTTGGTCTAGTTTCACGCCTTGAGCACCAAGGCATCACGCCCCTTGACTATTATTCGGCGGACCGCAACCTCCGCTTTGCGGTTGACACCCTTCCTCATGAGGGCGAAAAAAGGTTCACTTTGCACTCGACTTAGAAAAAGCTCATGCCAAATGTCATGCCCAAAGTTAAGCCAAAGCATTTTGAATCTCATGCAAGCAAATGAAGGCGCGACATTGGCAAATGTTCATGCCACCACTCGAGCTCAACAAAGACACGATCCACCTTCAACATCTCAACCTCCACGCTCTCGGACATATCCCAATATTGCGGTAGGTTGACTTACTCAAAGAAGTTGCTGCTTCCCTGCCACGCACTCCCGCACCAGTGGAACCAGCAGATCCTTTTTCTCATGTACCTCTCGAACTCCAAGAGGAGCTTGCCAAGATCAAAATTCCTTTAAGCTTGGCAACCATTTTAAAACTACGTCACCCCTCTCAAGGACCCGGTTACCACTCCCAACCGCTTTTAGTTGGGTCGTATACCTCTACACCCACGGTCCATGCAACGGTGGGAAATCAGCAAGTCAACCATGTTCAAATCGATGGAGGTAGTGCGATCAATCTCATCACGGACAAACTCCGCAAACAAATGGGCATCACACAACTCTTTCGTGCCCCATATGACATCAAATTGGCTAATGGCCATATCACGAGACCTCAAGGCGTCACACCTATTCTACACATCAACATTGGTGATCTCCGCTTTCCCATGGAATTTGGAGTTTGGAAAGTCGGGTGAAGATCCGGTGACTATGAAATGCTTTGGTGGAAGACCCTTTCTCCGCCAGGCAAAGAGTATCCATTAATGGGCCCCCCGGACCGGTTAGTCATCCGCGATGGTCATCTCAATGCCACAATGGACTTGCAAACGGGCGGATCATTTCCGTTGACAATGCGGAACCCTCTCTCTCGACATTAATCGATTACGAAGACGCCGGAATATTTATCAAGTTCAGCTACCCTTTGCGGCGTACGCCTCGTCATCCTACCCCGAATATGCTGATCCTTGGGAGAAATGACTCTTGATCGAGACCCACCGTGGGTGCCTTGCTTGACCCCTACCTCGCTCCTTGCAATCGAATCCAACGTTGATCACTTTTCAGGGATACGGACACTCCGGCAACTCCTGGCTGATGTACACGCCGCCATGAAGCAACCAACGCTAGATGACACCGAGCAACCTCTCTTTTTACCACGCCAAAGTGCCACGCGATCCGGTTATGCTCCAACCTCCCCGCACACATTGTCCAGATACTGAAGTCATACCCCATATCCGGACTCACGAAGTCGAAATTGTGGATGTTGGCAACAATCAACTTGTCCAGAGATTGCGCAAACCTTCCCATTCCTTATCGTATCGAATGGGCGTCCGCCACGTTTGCTCAAAAAATTCAAACACATTTTTGGCCGGAGTTACAAAGATCTGCGGGGAATCAACAAAAGCTTGGGGAACTCACCATTCCTACCAAATCGATGCCGCGACCCGATTGTAGCAAACGCATGCGAGCTCAACCCTAATTCGCGGATCGCGTCAAGGCGGAAATTGACAAACTCCTTGCTGCGCAGTTTTGATCTATGAGGTCAAACATTCTCAATGGGTGAGCCCCCATCGTCATTGCCCTTAAGCACAATGGTAAGATCCGCCAATGTGTAGACTATCGGAAACTCAATCGCCACGGGGGAAAGATCATTTTTCCACTTCCCTTCCGCGGACCAAGTTACGAAGAAGTGGGTGGACATGAGATGTACTCCTTTATGGATGGTTTCTCCGCTACAATCAGATCTCCATCAAAGAATCTGATCAACTCAAGACCACTTTCACCACCCCGTGTAAGCACTTTTGCCTACAAGGTGGTTCCTTTTGGATTATCCAACTTCGCCTTCAACATTTCAACGCATCATGCTCTCCGCTTTTCATGATTTCATGAAGGAAAATCCCTTTTGCAAATTTTTTCAAGATGACTTCTCGCCTCAGCCCATGGCTGACCATTTGGATAAATTGGAACTCGTCTTTTCAGAAATGTGATGAGTCCTAGGCATTAGTCTCAATCCCGAAATGCACCTTTTATGCCACTTACGGTGTTCTGTTAGGCCATGTTGTCACAGCAGAATCACCACCGATCCTCGCTAAAAATCAGTTGTGTGCTAAAAGCTCAAGCACCGACCAATATCAAAGAGACACGCTCTTTCCTAGGAAAGGTCAATTATTACTCCACCTTCATACACGGATGGCAGCCATTGCGGATCCCATTCATAAACTCACGGTGATCTAATCCACCGGCTTGAATTCCCAGTAAGTCGCTTTCCAACAAATGAAGCTTTTGCTTACTCGAACCTCCGGTACTTGTTCCTCCTCAATGGGACAAGCCCTTTCCGCTCATGTCGATGTCTGCGGCGTTTGCTATTGAGCTGTTCTTTCTCAAGAATATGATGCGCGACATCGATAAACCAAATCGCTATGCCGGTAGAAAACTCAATTCTGGCGACTGCAACTATTCTCGCCATTTATGTGAAGCTTTGGGTCTCATTTTACGGTCCAACGCTTCCGTCATTACCTTTTGGGCAGTCAAATCAAGTTCTTTTGTGGACCACCAAGCACTTCTCTATTTGATCAACAAATCCACGCCCACGGGTCGCATTGCTTTCGTTGGGTCCTTCTTCTCAAGAATTTGCTCCTTTGAAATAGTTCATAAGGCAAAATCTCATGTTGTTCGGATTATCTTTCACGCATCCACACGGATGATCCCATAGCGAATCTCGGAGCGCCTTCCCGATGCTCAACTTTTTAGTCACGGCAACACCACATTGGTTCCATGATTTTCAGCAATGCCTCCTCCGCGGGTGCTCTTCCACGAAGATGAGACGCCTCTCTCACCTGGCGACAATCCCGTCGCCATCAATTTTCTCGAGAGGTCCGTGACTACACCATGGTTGCGGACATCTCTACAAAAGGTAAGGACACCATCCTTGACGTGTTCTACCCTCGGGAAGTTCCGGACATTGTTCGGAGAAGCTCATCAAGGGGCTTCGGTGGTGGTCATTTTCATGGTGACACCACCGGCGCAAAAATTCTTCTTGCGGGTATTATTGGCCCACGCTCTTCAAAGATGCTCACGCCCATGCCATACGTGTGGCGGCTTACCCGGCCGCGGGGCGCCCCACGCCCCGCGGACGCTCTTCCCTTGACGCCAGCCCGCCCGCTTCCCCTTGAAAAATGGGGAATGGACTTTGTGGGACCTATAGACCCTCCGTGGCGGCACACTCGCGTGTCCGATACATCCTGGTTCTCACCGACTCGCCACCAAATGGGCGGAAGCTTGTACACTTCCGGACAACACCGCCGCAAAAGCGCCGGAGTCCTCTATCAACAAATCATCACGCGATTCGGCTGCCCCACCTGAGCTTCGTCGATCGTGGTGTTCATTTCATCAATCATACTATCAAAGAGGCGTGCGGATTATCTCTTGATACATCATCACAAGAGCACACCTTACTATCCTCAAGGCAATGGGTTGGCGAAAAGCACCAACAAAACTCACGGTCACCATTCTCCAAGAAAATTTGTGACGCTTCCCTCGCCTGATTGGCGGACAAAACTTCCCTCTGATTCTTTGGGCCTACAATACTTGTTTCAAGATTGCTCACGGGTCACACTCCTTTAAATTGGTTTATGGTCGTAAGCTCTCATGCCCTTTGAATTCATTCTTCCAACACTCCGGTTTCAACTACTCGCTCATAATCCACCAAATCTCAAAGAAACGGGTCTATCAATTAGAACAGTTGGATGAACTTCGCAGGATGCTTATATTAGTGTTCTTCATGGACAACAGTTGCAAAAATCTTTACATGACAAGCGTTTGAAGACAAAACATTCAAACAAGGAGATTTGGTTCTTCTTTATGATTCCGGTACAAAAATTTTCCTGTAAACTCAAGTTTTAGTTGGCTTGGCCCTTATCAAATTGTTCAAGTGGTTAGACCAAGTGTTTTCCAACTTCGCTGAATTAGATGGCACTCCATTACCTACATTAGTTAATGGTTTTCGCCTCAAAGCATTTCAGCACACGTAAGTGAACATCCCAACACGAGAGACAGTTCGAAATCAAACACCCGCGAGAGAAAGTGACTAGAAAGGCGGTAGATTATATTATAGTGGAGAATTTTTACAAAATGTGCAGCGCAACCCGAGCTATTTCGCTATGGGCACCTATATATGCAAAAGCGAACCGAGCCTATCTACTAGTCCTAAGAGGAAAAACCCTCTACTCGGGTTCGGGCGGTGATCTTGAGGAGATGGTAGAGGTTACGCTCCGGATCCCAGCGAAGGTCGCGAACCACCTCCATCCGTTGGTCTTCGGGTCGGGATGTTCAGCCATCGGCACACCGGCCCGTCCATCACGAATACCCGCGATTGTGGCAGGCGCCCGATCGAGCAGTTCATCTTACAAGTGATCCACTCGGCCGGTTCGATGGCATGGTGCAATCTTCGTTCAAACCAGCAGCAGCCATACTGAAGCGCCATCGGATGCCTTCGTTTCTCTCAGTTCGTCTTATATAATGGCCAGGCGAGGACCTCCTTGTCGGCGTGGACCAATCACAAATGCATAGCGTGGTTTACAATGCAAAAATTTGTTTCTAAAAGGAGAATCTGTTCTCCATGTAGCATATCTAGCCATGGTACCTTGACGCATTCCTTTTTAATGATATCCCGCCGAGGTTGCCGGCATTGAATGCCATTCCTTCTTTCCAGAGTCGAACATTAATGGGTGTCCTTTGCCATCACATCATCCGATCTTTCTTTCCGCGTCTCATCCTCACCGTCCATTGCTTTCTCCCTTACGTTTTGGGGACTTAGCCAAATTTTGCCTCTCAATCTCCTTCTTAGCATCTCTTGACACAGCATCATCAGCGGTTCATTTACGCACTCTTCATGCCTCTTCACCTCAGGTTATTAAGCCCTAAAACAAACCTTTTAGTTCCTCTGCCCTTCATCCTCCGTGCTCGACTTTTGGTCTTAGCCTTTGGCATCTCTCTTAGATTACGCAAATCCATTCTCATGGCTGCCCCAAGATTTTCTACTTCAAACTCGCTCCCCAGGATCCGGCCCTTTTGCATCACGTCCTTCTTGGCCCACTTTCATGAAGCCCTTGTTGGCCCCAATAAAGGCGTCGTTGAGCGACACCAGCTTTGCTGAATTTTCTCAAATGGAACTTCCGGCTCCCAAATCCCCGCCCGCGGCGTTCATAGCCAATATTGTTAACGCAGCCCGCGGGGTACACCAACGTGGTCGATGGCACCACTATTTCATTGACTCAACACTTGATTTTCTCGAGGTATTTCATATTCCCTTGCACACTCCTTGTGTATCATGGTCTGCTATCGGGATATTGATGTCCGCGAGTTTTTGGTGCACACCTTATCACGCCAATGTCCATCGTCGACCAATGTGTCGACAAGCCTCTCATGAGGACCTTTGTAAAATTTTTTGGCAAATTCCTTGGGTATTCTATCAAGAACACCCATATCAATAAGCCTTTCTATAACTTGGTCCTTCTTGCTACACACTCCAAGCACCATAGATTGGCCCCAAATGATGTTCTATCGTCTTCTCCAAGAAAATGGACCGCCGAGTACCACTTCCATTTACGGAAGTTTACGTGGGAGGGCACTTTCAAGCCCTCATCCGTCATTACTTCCCTCCCACACCACCCAATTCTCATACTTCCACTTCCCTCAGGCTCCTTCCGGTCAATCACCAAGTTGGCACATCCATGCATCTTCCCCTGGTCATGACCACGGTCACTCATGTCAGCTTTGTCTTCCTCTGCTACACCATCCACTTCACCATTTTTCACAAACCTCCCAAACCGGGCAGCGACCAATTCCACCACCACAACACCCTCGTCGGTTGTTGTATCGGTATCGGCCAGGATGCTCAAAGCTGCTTTGCCAAATTCTGAGGGAATCTCAAAGGCAGCTCTTATGGCGGGGTTCAGCTAGCACTAGAGGCCTCGTCGCGGTACCACAAGACCTTCAAAGGCACAGCGCCCAAGTTACCTTTGGAGAGCCAAACTTCAAGACAAGCATGAAGCTCTCTTCTACGGCTCATGCGGATCTCAAAAATTACCTACAAGCTCAAGTCAGCCAACTTCATGGTCAGCGGGGCTCGGCTCGATCCGGAAATTCAGACTCTATTGGACACAACAAGTCCAAAGCTCTCCACAGTACCAAGGATGAAGATATTGCTAAACTCAATGCCTTGTGCTCGGGCTATTAACAGAAAACTTCGCACTCAAGTTCAAAATCTTTCCCCGAGATGCTCAAGTTGCCTCCTTATTTCGGCTTTCTACCGGACCTCTCGGATCACCTCTCTTCAAGATGGAAACTGCTGGGAGGTCAGAGGGAAGCGGAAAATACTTCCGATGTGTGAGGAGATTTAGGTGCTTAGGTCTCAATGCCAGAAATCTTCCTCGGGTCAATCCTTCTCGAGGCGGTCGGCCCGTCCGCCTCCTACCCGAAAAGGAAAATAGGATCAAGTGATCTCGAACAACAAATTGCGGCAAAGCTATTGATCCCTGCGATGAGGCTCCAACCAAACTTGGCCGGACTTCAATTCTTCCACGGGAATGCGGTGGACTTCCAGCTCCCTCTGCTATCGCCGATTATATGGTTGCTGTTGCCCTCTTCCCTTTCAAGTAGCCACCTTGGTATGGCCACAATGGATATCCCACTGGCGGTCGATTTTTCTGGTTGGCCAGAACTCTCCATTGAAGACAAAGGGTTGTGTTGTGCCCTTGTTGTCTTTGATCTCATACACTTCCATCTTGCGTCCAGGCTTTCTCACTTTCGGCGTGAAAGTTCATTACATGGCTTATATTTTCATGATTTCTATACGGGTTGATACGGGAAAATTTTGGCAATGGGCCCACGCCCGGTATTTCGGTGATCCCCAACTTCGCAATGGGTGCCGGGATAACAATCCATCTTGCGGATCTGCCGGACCAAAACTTTTCATCGGTACATGCGGGCTTGCCAATCATTTATCTCTCTACGGCAAAGCGAGGCGATAAACAAATAAGGAATTATCTAGGACATCCCAGAAGATCTTCCCTATGCAAAGTCTATGTCTGACACCTGCGCTGGTTACAATCGATTCACAATACTCTGTTGGATAGCAAGCCGGTCCCCACACGGATGGGATAGCCCTCACATCGACTCTCGGCGCTCCTACCGCTTCTCTTTGGGATGGGGCGGGTGGGGCACTTGATCCCATCTTGTCGATCAATTCCCGGGACTGCCAAGAACCCACCCCCCACGATCCTTCTCCTATGCTTCCAGGTGTACCTCCACGCCCGTTCGACCACCCCTGAAACCTTCCTTTTTGGACCAAGGTCATGGATGGTCATGCAGGGACACCACCTCCTGGATCTCGGCGGATCTCCGTTGGGATCCACGTTTTTGTTAGCCGATCACATTGGGAAGAAGGTGCTACCTCCAACACCACCACAAATGGATCTACATTGCTAATGGCGTGGTTGGCAGCAACGCGGATCGGATCTTCATGGTCTCAACACCTTCTTTCTTGAAACGCCTCCACCTCCTCCTTGTCGTGTCCATCTTCAAAGGAGATTTTTGCAGGTCGTGCATTTTGCTCCAGCTCTTAAATCATCGTCGTCCATTTTTCACACCGTGAATCCAATGCATCTATTGCTTTTGGCCGGATCTCCTCATGGGTATCCGTACATTTCTTGAGGCATGCGATGCACATTGAAGACATGGTAACGCGTCCGCTTTCTTATTGATCTTTGATCACCCCTTGGCCAAGACACACCTCAAAGCTCTTCAATCCAAGATCTCATCGGCCCGGTGCCATAATGGGGCCCTCTCACTCCCGTGTGAGGATCACTTTTCGACGATGGCTTCCAGCCCCTCAAACGCTTTCCTCCTTTTCTTCACTCTGAGTGTCGTTTGGTGGGGGTGTTATCCCTGTGCCTCACTGTGCAGGACTATTCATGCATCGTCCCACAGGTCAAGCTCAAAGATCCTCGATCAACCCGCTGTCCATCCAAGCCTCCACAGAAGACTAAGGCCCACATGGTCAAAAAGCCTTTGGCAGTCCAAGGCCCGCTCAGACAAGTGACGGCCCGTCACACCGCCAGCGTCGGCGTCGGCGTGATTCTGGGCACTTCAAGAGGCACTGCCAACATTCCTGTCGATCGGCCTCCTTCGAGAGGTAACTGCAGATCAGTCGAGTGTCTATATTGGGCCCAAGGCCATTGTACTATATATATGAGTAGAGTTAGCTCATAAGTTTGGAGATGAGTTTTGAGTCTTGTCTCCTTTTCAGTTTTCTCTCTATTAAAGAGCTCATATTTCATCATTGATATCAAAGCTTATCATCTTTCTTTCATTTTGTTCTGTTCTCTTCTTTTTCTTCTCTTCGGCCAAATCCCTATGACATAGTCCCCTGGACTCTCCCTACATTAGATCCACGGGTCCTCCATGAGGCTGTCTTCCAGGAGTTCCCCAACCCCTGACCCCAAACATCTAGCGGAGGAAGAGGTGCATCAAGGGAGTCGAGGAGGAGGTAGAAAATCTGGCAGTGCTTTCATTGCACAAGAGCATGAGGAAAGTGAGAAAATTATTGATGAAGATGAGGTAACCTTGCTGAATTCTCGTTCTTGAAAATGAAAATAATACTAACAGTTATGTCATGCTTTGTAGTTGATAGTGGAGCTGAAAGATCGAGGTCCCTCTGCTCATTTGCTCAAAAACTTAACAAGGAGAAGCTAGGAGTGTGCAAGTGGGGAAATGGAGCCTTGCAAAAGATTGAGGGGAGAGGATCATTGCGGCTTTATGATTTGCATGGAAATGTAGTAAATATTAAAATGTTTTGTGTGTACAGGGATCATCAAAAATCTTATCTCTGTCGGCCAATTGGTTGATTTGGGCTCTGGTAGTGTTTGATGACATTGGGTACAGTAATATATGGTTTGGTAATGAAATCAAGTTTTATGCAAAGCGTGTTGGTAAATTATTTCCGGTTTGAACATGTCGGTGATTTACCTTATCAAATGTTGATGCTTTTCTGAATTTGAACTATGGCACAATCGATTAGCACACACTCATGCAAATAATCAAGGCATTAGCAAAGAAAGGATTTATCAAATATGAAAGTGAAGGAAAAGGGCATATTTGTGAAGGTTGTATGCTAGGCAAAATAAATAGATTGCCTTTTTCACAAATCAAAAAGAAGACCAAAGAAATCTTAGAGCTAGTGCAAACCCGGTTGTGTGGGCCTCTAAACATCGAGAGAAGGACAAACAAAAGGTATTTTATCACTTTTATTGATGATCATACCAGAAAATGCAAGTGCTACTTGTTGGCTAACAAAGCTCAAGCATTAGTTGCATTCAAAAGCGTTTGTTATGGAAGAAAGACAAGCAGCAAGAAATTAAAATGCATAAGATCTGATCGATTCAAACAAGTTTAAAAGTTTTTGCATAGCAAATGGCATTAAGAGACAACTGACTTGTAGATACACTCCTCAACAAAATGGAGTGGCCGAAAGAAGAAACAGAACTTTGATGAATGCAGTTAGGTCAATGATTAAGAATAGTGGTTTGCCAAACTACTTGTGGGAAGAAGCCTTGCTAGCGCTGTAATGCCATTCAAAATAAAATGCCTACATCTAGTCTAAAGGGAATATTCGATATAATGTGGTATGGAGAGCATTTGGAGATTGATTATGAAAAATTTAAAGCTTATGGATGTTTAGCTTATGTGCATAAGCCAGATGAGCTCAGGAAAAAGCTTGATGACAAGGCTGAAGTGGGGTACCTAGTGGGCCATGATAACCAGTCAAAAGGTTACAAAATTTTTATTCCAGAAAACAAAAACATAATCATTAGTAGAGATGTTGTTTTTGTGAGGATGTTTTATAAAAATAGACATCAAGTCTCAAAGGCAACACAGTTGAGAAATCATCATCAACATATGATAAATCAAATTGATGATGAAGAGGGCTTCAACATGCCAGAACACGAGAAGGCGGAAAATGACATTCTTGAGCGAGTTGTTGAAGTGACCTAGTCGAGAGAAAAGGTTAGAAAAAGGGAAAACTGGAAGCACAAAGGCTTCTAGGTGAGGTTCAATTTGACAAAGACATTTATGGAAGGAATATAATGGGTAGAAGTAAAAAGGTTTGAGCAAAAGCGTAAATTGATGTTCAGGGAACAAATAATGGCTATAATAGAGAATGAAAAATACCTAGAACTGTTGAGCAGGCCTTTAAAAGTAGTAATGCCAAGCAGTGGGAAAATGCCATGAGTGATGAGTTAAACTCATTTGCAGATACTCACACTTATGATGTTGTAGAACAACCAGCTGGACAAAATATAATTGGTAGTAAATGGATTTTCAAAATTAAAGATAATGCAGATGGTTCCAAGAAATACAAAGCATGGTTAGTTGCACAAGGGTTTACTCAAAAACAGGGCCAAGATTATGATGAAACCTATTCTCCTATTGTCAAACTTACAAGTGTAAGAGTACTCTTAAGTTTGGCAAATGCACTTTGGTTTTGAAATACATCATATGGATGTAAAGACAGCTTTTCTAAATGCTACACTAGAAGAAGATATTTATATGAGACAAGCTCTTGGTTTTGAAGAAGGAGAAAATCTTGTTTGGAAACTGAACAGAGCAGTTTATGGTCTAAAGCAAGCTCCCAGGGGTGGTATATTTGCATGAATTCTTTTCTTAGAGAACAAGGGTTTGAAAAGTTGCAAAATGATGGTAACTTGTATAGGTACAGTCAGGGGAATGATTTCTGCATGCTAGCCTTGTATGTAGATGATTGTATTATGACTGCCAGCTCAATGGAAATTTTGAATCTCTCCAAGAATATTTTGAAACATCGATTTAAAATGATCGACGGGGACCATTACAAAAATTTCGGGTATAGAAGTCATAAGGGCGACGGGAAGAACAAAAATCGAAGTTAAAACAAAGGGGTCATATAGAGAACATGATCAGAAAATTCAATATGCAAGATGCTTGCATTGTGACATAACTTAACTGCAAATACTGAAGTTGATTCAAAGGAACTTGAATATATGCAGCAGGTACCATACCGTGCATTAGTTGGGTGTTTGTTATACTTGAGTAACAATACTAGGCCGATATCGGTTATGTACAATATTCTTAGCGTAAGATGCAATAATCCCAAAAATTACATTGGTACGGTTGCAAAAGAGTGTTGAAATATTTGAAAGGCACAAAAGATTTTGGAATAACTTTTGACAATGATAATCTTCAAATGTGGGCCTACTCTGATGCTGATTGGACAGGAGATCAAACTGAAAGAAAATCAACAACAGGATATGCAATCTTTCTTGGAGGAGATGCCATATCTTGGAGAACTAAGAAGTATGCCAATTGCTTTATCATCTGCTTTGAAAATTTGAATATCTTTGGTTCCTCACTCTTGACAAAGAGAAGTGGTTTGGTTGAGAAGATTGTTAGAAGAGTTAGGGTTTGAACAAATAAATCCAACTAACATTTTTTGATAGCCAAAGTTGCATTGCAATAGTAAAAAATCCAAATTGATCATGAGAGAACCAAACATATAGAGTTAAGTATGCACCACATCGGGGATCAAGCCGCAAGCGGCAATATTCAAATGATGTATATTAGAACCGACAGATATGGCGAGATGTCTTCACTAAAGGGCTTTAGAAAACAAGTTTACAGGTTTTTCAAAAACAATTGAAGGTTGATTATTTATGCAATGAAGGAGGAGTGTTAGAAAAATGATGTCATTGCATAATTGGTTGGTGTCTTCTTGATTAATGTCACCTCTGGTAAAAATCAATCACATAGTGCCTCCGGGGAGGAGGAACCTTTGCCCTAATTTAATTGTGAAGTTAACATTCTTGAAAGGAGTTTATTTATTTAATAAACCATTGGGGAAATTCAAAGTCAAACGTCAACGTCAGGGTTTTGGGTTCTGGGCTGTGGGATATTTCGAGGTGCAAAACCTCTGAATTGGCAAGTCTATCTTCTCTGATTTGCAGCTTTTATCGGTTAGGTTATACGGTGATAGCTTGGAGACACAGGAATTGTGTGAACTTTTGAGCTAGTGTTCGAGATCAAAGCCAGTATTGTTCGATCGATTAAAAGTCGAATATTTTCACTGCAATGTTTTATGTTTGGATGACTATTGTAAAAGTTGAAGGTCTTATTGACAAGAAAACATCATTTGGTATTCTAAAAGGTTTTTTGCAAAAGGGAATTTTGTTAATTTCCTAGTGCATAAAGGATAAGTTTTGATTGAGATAAAATCAAGGATAAATTAATTAACAAATTTATCTTGTATTAAAACTTTCATATGAAAGGGTCTTTGCTAAGTCTCCAAAGATCGAGTGCCCAAATCACTAGCAATATTAGAATGCGTCGGTTTCTCTCTATCTTCTACGTCTTTGGCTTGTACATTGATCAATTAGAAGAATGGCTTGATCATTATGGTGGCAAAGACCAGTTTAGTATACTATATTATCGGACAACGTAGGTATGTTGATGATGTTTAAACTTTATGGCACATCTGGAGTTGCTAATATACAACAATATTTACATGCTCTGTATAGTTTTTGTGAGAACAGGCCCTGTGTGTAATTTCAAAAAGATTAAGCTTGATATTTCAATCTTCTCACCGTTCCAATTAATTTTGCACCATGATAGCCACGTGTTGAAATTCTAGATAGCTACAAGTATCTTGATGTAGAGTTTTTGTAAGAACACACTTTGGGAACAAGTATTACCAAAGCGTGTGGCTGCTGGGGTCGAGAACACTCTATGTAATGCAAAACAATTGTTTTTGTGCAAAGATTCATGATTGATCACGAAAATCCCACTTGTTTTGGGCTTTGGTAGAACCTATTTTACTGTATGGTTCTAAAGTATGGGCCCTGCCATTAGTGCTAGTGATTGGAAGAACTTGGAAGTGCAAAAGTCCTTTCTCACTTACCTAGGAATCAAAACTATGATGGCCTATGCTATTCTTTTACAAGTGACGGGATTTTGGACTCTTTAATATTCTGTAATGAAGTGCCATCTTCACTATATCAGCAAGGTGCATCACATGAATGATGATAGGTACCCTCTTCTCGCGCTTGCTATGGCTGAATCTCCCCAGCGTTTGAAACGATGTTGGAAAGGAAATTGTAATGCCTGGTTTTGCTCAGCGGTGCATTTGCAAACAACTCAGATAGTGCTTGCTGGTTCGATCACGAGCTTTTTTAACAATATCTCGATGGTTATTTTTCTCAGAAGATGTGGGATGCAGTTACCTTAGCCCAAGTTAAAACTGGTCATTATCACGCATATATAAATCCCACTTTGCTCCAGGACCACAATCTTATTTTCTTGCTTTCTTGTCCAAAACAACGCTGGCAGCTATTGCATCAATTTGCACAGGCCATAATTGCCACGAGAAGCGAGATTATATGCATGTTGCCAGTTACAGATTATTGAAGATGAAAGCCGTAATCTGCTAAGATGTTTTGCCTTTGAGATGGTCAGGAATCGTTATTTGACTTTAGCATTCCATTCCACGCTCCCACAACTTCTCAGAGTCCCATCTGTGCATGACTTGGCATATATATACTTGGGGTTCTAGATGAGCATCTCAATTATTGAGCCCTCAGTATTCAATATCTAGCATAATGACAGGGGGTCATCTTTGTGTTTTTGTACGATATTTACAAAGGTTTTCCTATGATTTCATTGCCGTATTCATCTAGGCATACTAAACAGTATTTCTAGAGTGACGCTTATCTTGACCATTCATTTTTTATGAGAGGCAGCATCGAGCGGTCACGATTAAATTTATAATGTTTTGTCTATTAAGTTTTTTTTTAAAAGGGTTGTAATTGGCACCCCCTACTCTTTTTCAATGGCGCAGATTGAATGCATGGTTTTAAATTTAACGGGTTTACAATTGGGGTATTCTTTAAAAAGGAAAAAAAAAAACAAGAAAAACCCTTGCCATGCAACCATCGTGTGCCCAAACTTTAGGGTTCCATAACCAGCCGGCCCTCTCCATCTCCCCTCCAAGATTTCCGCCCTTGCTTCATCTTCGCATTCCGGGATTTCCCCTTCATTTTGAGCACTTTTCTAGGGTTCCTGTTCTTGAAATCTTATCTTACGGTAGATCAAAGCGGATGCTTTCTATGACGGTTTGGCTTACGTTGTTCTAAATTTAACTTGTGCTTGATTCTATTTCCGCAGATTTATAAGCAGTAGTGACACATTCAGGTGTCGCAAACCCCTTACAAAACCTTCCTGGCATCTCTTGCATGCTTTAGTTGTAGCTCGCTTTTAAAGTTATAGTGGCGACTTATTCCTCGAAACGACTCTACAACTAGGGTATATGATTCAAAACTTATGCATGGAAACTTGTAGCCAATGCTAAGACCCCGTGTGTCAACTTCTCACGGCAAACCATTTTATAAGGGGTATCCATGTATTGTCGTGCTTGTTTTCCACTTAGAGTTATGGCATCAGTCTTTGTGTTAGCACCTTACCTTCTTGAACATGGTGGATGTGCAATCATGGTTGGAGGTCTTAGGAAAGCGGGTGGCGAGAGAATTCAATTGAAAGTTTTTATATCGGCAACTACACCCGAGTGCCAAGTCTTGGAAGGAGGTGACCGGAATGCCCTCGAAGAAAACTTGCAAGAAATTTTGCAACTTATTAAGTTTGATAGATTCAGGTGCATTGGATACACTCAACCGAAAGGCGAGGAAGGGTTTTTAAGTGAATCTCTGAGAGAAGCATGCGGGGTGTTCTATACGGGCTGCTCAAAAAAATTTGAGAGCTTCTTTGCAACATCACCTATCTAGCACTTCTTTGGTTTTACTTACGGTACATGTCTAGTCATGGTAATCATGTTTGCGATTTTCACAAGTTCGTATCTACAATTGCTACTAGTAGTATATAGGCTTCAAATCCCATAAGATGCTACTCTTCACACGGATGTACATAGATGTACATGGATATTATGTATGTGGGTTCAAATCCCACAAAGCTTACAAATTTGACTTGATATCTTATAATATTTTAGTTATAATATTTTATAATTTCTTATTTCATATTTCATATTTTAATTATTGTATTTCATAACTCTACGCAATATTTTCAAAATTCAATTCTTACTCTAACATAAACCATTGCACTATAAAAGAACATAGGAAAATCCCCCTTTGACCCCTTTGGTTTGGGTGCATATTCACACGGGGTCACGTAGGGGCGGCGAGCCCTTAAATTATATTATACACGTATCAAATTCACACCTTATAGTATATTAACTGAAATCTTATAGTATTTTGCACACCTAAGCATACAGTATACAAAAATTCATACAAGGATACCCCACAAACGAGGAACGCTATCTACGGTCCACATCAAGGAATATAAGGCATATATGCCCATCCGAAGGCTCTCGTTGCCCGGAGTGACCCCCCGTGTGAATATGCACCCAAACCAAAGGGGGTCAAAGGGGGATTTTCCTATGTTCTTTTATAGTGCAATGGTTTATGGCTTGTCTAGTATCATCATTACTACAAAGTTTTTTCCCTTAAAACCTTCCGAGGCAGGGGTTTTTTAATCCTAGTAGTAATGGTTGTACTGAGCCATTGTATGGGTCCCATAGCCTCTTAGTCTTCGTGGACGTCAAAAAATCTATTTTATTCTATTCTATTCTTTAAGTTCAACTTCACCACTAGAAGATTCACATGTATAGATTTCCAATTCTAAACATTTAGTTTCGACCCTACTCCCAACCAATTATCGAACAATCATGGTCGGGGTGTTTGCAAAATTGCTGGCTGGGATTCTCGAAAGATAGTTGGCGAGCTGGCAGAGGGTGCAAGAGAGGTGCGGGCCCTCACCCGGGCGATTGAACCGGCACTCAACCATTGACCACATCTTCACGTTATAACTTCGATTGAAGATGGGAACCGCCCGTCGGGATCTATATTGTTGCTTTGTGGATTTTGGCGAAAGCGTTTGACATCATGCCTCGGGGAAAAACTATGGGCAAGGCTGCAACAATGTTGGGGGGTTCTGTAGATTTGCGAATGCGATTAATGAGCTATATCGAAGATGCTGGGTGGGTTTAGTGAAGACAAGCCAACCATTTGATAGCGATATGGGGTTAGGTGGGGATGCCCTCTCTCCCAAACATTGTTTGGGCTTTACATTGATCAATTGGAGAGCTGGCTTGCGATAATGCGATGGAGCTCAGCTTCTCTATCGGATCATCGAGCGGTTAATATATCGCGATGATGTGGACCTCTAGCTTACACAACGGCGGCATTACGTACAGCGACATCTCGATGCCTGGACACGATACGCCAAGCGGCCCGATATGCACGTCAACTGGCCAAGACTAAGGTGGTTTTCATATCATCTTCCGTCGTAGAGTCCCTCCTTCGATTCACGAGGCCAAAATGTGGAAGTTGCATCCATATACAAATATTTGGGAGTGGAGTTTCCTTCTACTATGCATTGGGACACATCCATATGGCTACAGTGATGGCGGTTAGAAGGCACTATATGCAATGCAAAACAATAGTCATAGAGCGGAGTTGTATGATTGGGCCCATCGGTCCACTTTGTTCAAGGTCTTAGTGGAGCTGTCCTTTTATACGGGGGTGGAAGTATGGGGCCCGGTAGTATCACTTGCTACTTGGAATGACTTGGGCAGGTCTAGAAAGCCTTCTTAGTACGAGCACTAGGGGTGAAGTCCACAGTCCCATATCAAATTCTACTGCAGGAGACAGAGATTCTTGCCTCTTGAGGGGCCCTTGATCGCCACATTGTCTATTTTCGAAGGTGGTCAATATGGACGATGCTCGTCTCCCTAAACTAGCTTATATCATGGCAATGGAGCATGCGCCCTCAAGGCCTGGCTGGAGGAAAAGAGAGCTCAATGGTTGGCTAGATGGAATGTGCGGGAGCAGGTGCATACATGTGCAAACAGGGCGGTCGCCATAGCTTGAGGCAATATCTTGGCCGATTGCTTCCTCGGCAAGCTTTGGAATGCCAATGCCCTTGAAGACAGTCAAAGACGACACACCGACCACACATAAATCCCACATTGGAGCGAGGCCCGCAATGCTACCTCAAGCAAGTACCCACTTGCCCATGAAAAGGCGGAACTCATTGCCTCCATTCGCCTGAGGGGCACATCATCTTCAATTGAGACATGCGGATGGATTGGTGAGCCACGCCCGGGGCGGGCTCATCAATCTTTGCCAAATGGGAGTCATTGAGGATGAATCTCATACCCTTCAAAGTTGCCTGACATATATGATCAAATTCGGACCGCGATATGGTGAGTTGGTCGGTGAGCCCGGCGTTACATGTGACATTGAGCACAGCATCCGTACGGGTGCTGGGATCATATCTTCAGAAGGTTATGAACATGCGAGATTAGCTATGTCCTCGGGCACACACTTGACATGTATATAAACATTGATGTATACTTATGCGGTTTGGCCGGCATTCTTATTCTTCCCGCGTTTTTCCCTCGAAAACCCTTCTTCGGGCGGGGTTTTTAACCCTACAAGAATAAGTTTGTGCACTCATATGGGTCCCATAGGCCGATTGGCCTCAGTGGACGATAAAAAATCATTCTCATTCTCATTCTATTGGTAGAAGCCAACAAATATTATTTCGTATTAAACATGTAAATTAAAACAAATAGATAGACTTACCTGTTGAGTTGATGTTCTTATCTAGCCAATAACATAGGGGCAATCCTTGGTGCCTTAACACCTTGTAGCATTGGCATTGACTCGAATACTGTAGCTATATTGCCCAAAAAATAAGACCAAATCAATCGATCAGGCTATAAATTCCTCCTTAATATGTATTTCAGAGTTGCTATATTTTTGTATATTTGATCAGTTACATATAGAACAAGTGCTTTGATCGTCTAGCAGTCAGTTTCGGCCGTATATAGGTAGTTTCATTTGAATCAAAATTGCCTCTAATTTTCATGCCTTAACCTCTTGATATTATAAGGGAAAGTCTTATCCTTTATTACCATTGAAAATACACTAAGTTTAAATGTAAAACTTCCACCATTAAACTTAGCCTTCAACTTAAATATTTATCAACTCATATATAATTCAGTTTGGTTTTCTGTTTGAGGCTATTTGTTTGATGTTATTTTGTTTGAGGCATTATGGTGGTGACATGTATATGCAAATGAAAAAATAACTAAAACTTAAAAAAAAAGGGAATAAAAGCTAGGATTTCTTGCTCTCCAAGCAACTCTGGCAGACTATCCCAAGAAGGATGCAGGTTTGATCATATTTCTCGCCTTACAGGCATGGGTTTAAGAGCCAAGCGGATTTCTCTTTCTTCCATTCCTTATAGCTTGCCAGAGCCATACGAGGCTGTTCCGACTACCCATCCTACGCCAGCGAAATCAGCATCCACGTTCTTCTATGTCCCGGGCCTCCTAAATCATGACCTTTTGTGTAAACATGGTGCAGTTTAAGAATGTGAGTCCAGGCTCCTCAATGGTGCATAAAATTGTTGCCAATGGTAACTCAAACTCACCCTAATGACGCATGCTACCAGCCTAAATGGTGATATCTATATCTCTGTGTGGCTATATTAAATACTTGAATAAACTTGTAAATGCAAGAAAAAAACTAAACACACTAGTAATGCTTCTAAGCTTCAAAGGAATTGAATCCCTATTGGCCAACTTTTTGGCAAATTACCACTATCCTAGCCTGCAAAGTGAATCTCAGAATTAGTTTATGGATTAATAAAATTCATTCAAACAATTGAAATATCATAAAGGATGACCCTACTTGTTGGAGGGATCCTATCATAAGCAAATAAGATTGAGAGAGTGTCAAAGCATTCAGAACACATCTAGTGCAAACAGTCATTCCAAATCTCAATAAACATTAACTGTAATAAATTATAAAGAATTAGAGTACATCAGAGCTGCATTATATTAATTTTAAATGATTTGGAGTACAACATTCTTACCTCTTAAAGAAGGTATTCTTGAATAAAATCAGTTTTATAATCCTAAGCAATATAATTAGAAAGGATTGATACCAATAGTTGTAGAAGGGGCATTTGAAATATGTACCTCAAAATACCCTTTTGCCATCTGCTAGAAAATGATGCATCCTTACTCCCTTTACACTTCCACTTTTCAAAAATGTGATCTGCACCAAGCACCACAATAATGAGAATGAGCAATGATGAGACATGATGTTATGCTATTAAGAATTGAAGTACATCAGAACCAGGGTATTTTTTAACCTCCTTACATATTTGACGGGGCGTAAAATATTGGCCACTACTTACCTTAGATAATTTGCTAAATGTAGTTTGGCCTGGCCCTTTTCCGAATCGTTACAGCAAGAGGTTGTAACTTCAATGGCGAAATCATGAAACTATTTTTTCCCAAGAATTTGAATTGGCCATATCCATACATCTAAAATGTAAATATGATAGCCACGTCACTAAGATAATATCTAGTTTCTATAATGCTCTATGCAGTTGTCACAAACAAATACATGCTACACTTCTCTAACTAATACTATAAGATCATTTGAATGTTTTAAACATGTTGAATTTAGGCAAAAACACAAATGGAGTTGGTAGGACTGATGTCACCCAAAGCCATATTGCAAGTACTTGGTAAATAGAAACTAACCTTGATTTGAGTTGGGGCAATGAAGTGCATATTCAAAGGTCGGACGATGAAGAACAAATTTGGGATGTAATTTGCAAATCAAATTAAAAAAAAGGATCCAAAGAAAAAAACTATATCATGAAATGCTTTTAGAACTTTATGGCTAAATTAAAAAAGCCTTCAGCCCCCTACAAGTGGCAAAATTATGTCCTTACACTTGGCCAATGTAGAGCTTGGCCATAGCACTTGAAATATAAAATTATGGTTTAAATGGCCACCACAACAAGTTGCTAGTGCACATAAAATTTTGGAATGGCCACGCCATAGGGATTTAAAGATTTGGCAAATATCGAATTGGCCACTTATGAAGCCAATTTAATGAAATAGTGATTTGAACCGCCACCACCCTTGGTCATGGTGAGAATGCATCCTACCGGCGTGGCCGACTTATTTTTACTGAAATATGTGAATGTGTGGCCAACCGGCCAGCCAGGTGGCTACTAAAACACCATGATTCAAACCTCAAGAGCCTCACCATCCACAAAGATTAGAGAGCAGTCCTTAGCATTCAAGTCCATATATTCATTCAGATTTGAATGGAAATATACCAAACTAAAGCTCTATTCAGTTAGAAACAATACAAACAAAAACAAAAATTAGAAGTCAATTATATGTGGTTCAAGCCCGCATGATATGCTTATTGTGTAATATATACCAAGATATTTTGCAAGGCTCTCTCTCCTCGCCTAGCTTCGGAAGCCGCCGCAAAGTATACTTTTATTACTAACAATTACAGATCAAAAATTAGCACATAATTTTTACGATTATCATACCACCGGTAGCTCTTTTTGAAAGATATAGAATCTAATTTGGCTATGGCATCCAAAGAAACCAACTACCCCACTAAACATGCAAAGACATGCTATCCTTTTTCCATCTGCGAGAACTTCATCTCTCTCAGAGCTCGCTATACGGCTCATAATGTCTGCAATAAATGTAACAAATGGCTCATAGATCTGCCCATAAATAAAAAAAATACGGTGCACTTCAATCATGATCTACAACCGCATGAATTCTTTTTTAGTGCGTAAATACCTTAGGGCCCTGAAAGATCTAGTCATTTTAGAGGAAAAGTAGGTAATTCATCAGCAACAAGGAGTTCAAGATTGGAGGAAAAGCTACATGACGCCATTCCCTCTAGAAGCTTTCCTAGTCTCGGCTTCGGCTTTGTTTACTCCATTTATACCGTAAGCAAGTGAACTAACACGAGAATCAAGGGTCCCGGACTCTTCGGTCGCTGATCCATCCAACTACTTGACTAAGATCTTGCCAAGGAGGCTCCATGTCATTGATCCGGATGATGTCTAGCTGAAATGAGGCGCCAAAATCCATGAAAGACCTCCAAATTTTGGAGGAAATGTGAAGAATAGGCATTCCAATATTTTTTCAAGTAAAGTTTTTGCAAAATTCGCTCTAAAATAAAGGAATCCATGGAGGAATCCATGGTTGTGCAAGAGGAAATACAAGAGCCATCAAGATCCGAGACACTTTCGCCACACGGTGTAACCGCCAACCACTATGGAATCTATTTGTCGCCATCGCCAAAGTTAGGGTTTGCCATCGTGGAGAGCGGGGTTAGGGTTCCCAACAATAACCCTCGCTTTGAGGAGTCGTGGTGCGCCAATAAGGTGAAGCCGCCTCACAAAAATTTCCATTTAGGGCAATATTGGGGATGTCACCAATGATGGGGCACCCACCTTAAGCGCTAGTTCAAGCTTAGTTTTAGTTTCATTGGGCATGGCAAATGTAAAGTTTACTTGAGCTTAGCATTCTTCTCTGAGTTAAATTCGCCCATATCTTTGTAGTTTTTTTTCGATCAAAATGCCGCTTCCTCGCCCCAAATCCGGTTTTAGCCTCAAATCCGATTCGCAAGAACAAGTAGACAGAGATATGGAGGTTTGAAGCGGTGCAGTAAATTGGGGAAGTTTGCCGGTGGAAAAAAATGACGATTTGCTTTTCAAAATTCGCTTTTTGGATGCAAAGAGTCCGCTAGGGTGGCTTATGTAAATAATCGATGGAAAAAAAAGTATCGATGAAAATTTATGGGAAGGCATTTGCACAATAAAGTCGACCGCCAATCTGGCCTAATAACGGGCATAAACAACTTTTAGAACTGTGGTTTTAGCTCTTAGAGGCTTCCGGAGGCTCTATGTCCTCTACTTAAAGCCTTTTTCGAATTGAGATTTTTCTAGAGAATAAAACAGACGTGGAATAAAAAGCGGACCTTCTTCGCCCCTTCGGATCGCGCCGACCTTCCCTGAACAAAATAGAGAGCAACCCAAGTTGTTTGAAAGCTCTTCTCTATGCTATTTGAATTTGATTTTAGAGCCCCATTTCTTTAAAGCAGCCAATGCATCGCATTTTACCCCCCATGGAACCGATGGGGTTTCATCTTAATGGATGATATAGATGTATGGATTAGGGGGAGAAGATTTTGGAGCCCGCTCAATTTTGGCGTAATGAAGTTCTTAATCAAGTTTCTAGATCCCGAATTACTTATATCTCAAAATTAGGCTTCTGCAATGAAAGATTCAAGCTTTGGAACACCTGGACTCGAGAGTTATGGGAGCTGGAGTCAAGCATTTTCTTCGGCTTACTGGTTGAGCGATTTGAGAGTTGGACAAGTCATCGATCTCACCTTTTTAGTGGATGATTTTAGTGTTGTCTTTGTAGATGGGGCATTGTGCCCTAACATACAATTTTATGCTTTTTGCAGATACATCAATCAAATATGGCAACCCCCCAAATCAGTTCAATCAAATCCTCTTGGCATATGACAGTGCGGTGGCATTATGGCGGTGTGTATAGGACGAAAAGAAGACACTTAGATGGACACTAATAAGACCGCAGAGTGCTCTTAGATCATATGTGGGTTTCCCTTTTTCATTTGGGCACTTCCAACCTCTATCATCTCATTGCCATGGCTAGGGTTGACATAAGCTTTGGCACTTATGTTTCAGATATATTGCAATCCTATGGCGCCGAAGTTGACCATTCATTGGATGAAAGCCGCAGCTAGAGCCAAAAAGAAAACCGTGAGGCAAATTAAAGGCCCCAATACAAAGACATCTTTGGGTCCAAGAAACAACTAGTGGGTTCGTCCCCTCGTGCGTAACTTGCTTTGTTCGCATGTGGATAGTCTTGCTTTCCCCACACTTGGCGGTATTGGTAGACCAGCATTAGCATCTCCAAGAAAAGGGGTTATCTGCAATGCCTCTCATATATTTTGTTTTTTTCTGAATCTGTTTTGTCCACAGAAAGCAACAATATTATTAATTATATCGCTAATTATATCCCTATGCTATTAAATTTTTCATCATAACCACATAATTTGGAACCCGGTAAGTTTATAAATGATTTCGTGAACCCATCAAATTGTCTATTTTTTCAAATCAACATTAAAAGACTTCCTTTTCGTTGTTGGACTCGATGTTTTCCTCTGGATGAAGTCTTGACGAGGCCCAACATGCCATATTTTGCAACAATCTGCGAGTTTGAAAAGGAGCAAAAAGATCACGCAAGGCAAAAGGTTTGCCCTTCAACCCAAGCCGGAAGGTGAAAGATTAGATTTCCTAAAAAGATTGCAAAGGTTGTGTTTATAACTACTGCCATGGTATCGATGGACAAAGAGCATTGGACGTGTTCTCAATGAGGTAATTAAGAATGCCCTCTAGAATTAGGTTTAAGTTGAATAAAACTTAAGACGTTCCTTTGAAAATACCATTTTGGGCTGAATTGGGCGTGTTGTGAATAATCGACTATATTCATGAGAAGTAAAAAGATTGACTATGTAAAGATGATTTGTTGCTCAAGGCCCAAAGATTTGTGTACCGAATGGAAATTCAAAAGCGCCCACAGCTCTAATGAGTTTGACAAGGGCCTCATCAAGGATCTATTTTTCAGCCAGAGTCCTGCAAAGGTGAATGTTCTCTTTATTTCTTATTGCAGTTCAGAAACAATGCATAGAGTTTTGTCATAGTAGTTAATAAGTTCATTTCATTGATTTTTGAATAATTTCACACTCTCTAGGATTCCCAAATGAACTCACGCTTAAGGTGGGGGCAATATGTTATGGTTAGCATCCTTCTATCGATGCGAGCATTGAACACAAGGCAAAAAAAAAAAAAAAAAATCAGTTCAAATAATCTTGCATGTTCTAAAGACGATAGATGAGTTGGTGAAGAGAACGCGTGCGGCTGGCGCCCTTAAGTTTCTTAATATAGTTAAGTCACATCAATATAATGCAATCTATGAACCATTTATCAACTCAACCTCTTCAGTGACTATTCCGAGAGCAATATGCAGAGAACTGCGGTCACATAGACACGTCTGCGACGTGTTCAACTGTGCTTATATATTTCATTTCAATGTATCGTTTAGTAGCAAGAACTTTGATAATGCTAAACTCGATGTGTTTGGTCATTTTATATTCTACTAGATTTTTGACAATAGTAATGCAACTTTGGCTAATTGGCCTTTCCTACAAGCATTTTAATTCCTCAAATGCAACATTCTGCAAATGACATGGCTATGGCACTTTGTCTTTTACATCTCCATGTGGTGGCACCTCCTCCTAAATAAATTACATAATCAGAGGTGGATTTCCTTGAGCTAAGGTCACCTCCCCAGTCTGCATCATTGTAGGCCTGCAAGTTTAAATTCACTAAACTAAATGTGATCCTATGATTTTTGTGCCCTTTAAGCACCTCAAAACTCTTTTGCGCGCTAGCCAATGATCTCACCGGGATTCTGATTTTTCCTCTCGGTACATTTACTATAAGAAATGTCAGGTTGAGTATTGTTTGCTAAGTAGAGTAGATAGCTCAACAAAGCCCTATAAGGGACGTTTCCCACTCCTGCTTTCTCCTGTTTGGATAAAGGGTTCTCATTCTTAGTTTGTGTCCAGGTACCACAGTTTTGGCACCCTTAGCATCTTCAAGTCTAAATCTTTTAAACATATTATCTATATGCTTGCTTTGCTTTAACCTAAGCACTTTCTTCTGCCTGTCTCTTTCAACCTCAACGCCCAAGAATTGTTTAAGTTCCCTAGGTCTGACATTTGAAATCTAGTCTTCAAAAAGTTTATGCAATAATTCATACGTTTACTACTATTGGCAGCCATAATATAGTCATCTACATAAAGTGCAATTCTGGGAAGGGACTCGCATTCATCACAGCAGCAGTATACAATGGTTTTGAGGAAGAGAGAGGGGTAGCCGACTACCCAATAAAAAGAAATGTGCACAGGCAACATAGAAGGGCAATGGCGACAACTTCTCACCGGGATAAAAAACCCCGCCCTTTCGGGTTTTCGAGGAAAACCCTAATGAGAAATGGTCGCCAACAACCTTGAATGTGATGCCTGGAAAACCGAAGAAGATGGAGGGACGGCGAACCCAAAGAGAGCAGGACCCCAGAGGACGGTAGAAGCCCCGAATGTGTTGCCTGGAGAACCAGAAAAGAGGATGTGCTGGCAAACACAACTCTAGCACGACCCCATAAGATGGCGGGGCCCTGGAGAGACGAAGGAGACATGTCGATGGCGAAGTCCCGAAAGCAGGATCCCCACATGACCGCAAAAACCCGCAAAGAACTCAAAAGAACCCCAAAAAATACCCGTGAAATGGTTAGAAGGAACTAACATGCATGGCATGGACAAGGTAAGCCGCACCACCAACCCCTGCAGAGAAGAGCAAATTAGAACATAAAAATTAGCACCCCGAAGGGGAAAAAGCATCACTCCGCGGGTGGAAATCAAGTATGCGTCACCCTCAAGGTGGAAGTAAATAGCATCACCCTCAAGGTGGAAAAATAGCATCACCCTCAAGGTGGAAAAAATAGCATCACCCTCAAGGTGGAAATAAATAGCATCACCCTCAAGGTGAAAATAAAAACAACATATGAAAAGTGACATGATAGTAGTGCAAAAACATTATTATAGTAAATGCCAAGTGAACAACATGAAAAAGACGTGTCCCCCTGAGCATGGCGGGAAGGGGAGGAAGCTCGGAGAAGGAAGGAAACTGATGTGAGAAGACGCCGATAACCGGTGCTGAAGGGGAAAGAGCCCTATATAGTGGCTCGTCCCTCCCCAGAATGGCGATCCGATGGCTCGGATCGATGCGATAATGCAGTAACTGTTACCATCTTGGTACCCGTATAAATTTCAATCATTCTTTAACTTTTCAAACCCTTACTCTCTTAAAAAATTGTCCATGCAGATATACCATTTTCTTATTGACTGCTTGAGCCCATCCCTATGTAATTTTCAAACTTTGTTATTGCTAGCTTCAAAACCAGGTGCTTGCCTCATGAAGTGTTTTCCTCCAACTAGCATCCAAAAATGCAGTTTTAACATCCATATATGCAATTCCATATCCAAAGCATTTGCTAATATAATCAATAGTCTTAGACTAGTGAGCTTTACAATAAGAGAGTATGTGTAACGATAGGGCTCAAAGTTTACTAAGACCTAGCGGTTTGGTAAGCTGTTAGGTCTAAATGGTGTGAAAATGTAAAACTTACAAAAGATTTTTAGGTCTAAATGGTGTTAAAATCACGAGAACTTGTAGTATCTTTGGAATCTCGGCATAATCGGTATGATGATATTTTGATAATTTTAGAATATTCTTTGAATCACATGTAATATGATTATTAGTTTTATTATCTATAGCACCAACCAAGGGTATCTTTGATTCCATATACTATGATTTTTATTTTTATTTTGTAGCATCAAGATTGTTTGCAAATTCAAATAGAAAACTGCAGCCAAGAACCACAATATAAATAGTCTTCATGTCCAACTCACCAATTTGTGTTATAAATGTATGCGCATCAATAGCATCGATCAGAGCCATCGATGGATCGCCATTTAAGGAAAGGGACGAAGCGCTATATAAGGCTTTTTCCTCTTCGGACTGGTTATCGGCATCTTCTCGCGGCAGCTCTTCTTCTATTCTCGTTGCTTCAATCCTCCTTTCTCGGTTCTTCTTCCCAATGATCTAATCGCCTTTTTCCAATCCGGTTTTCACGGCTCTCTCCTTTGACCCAATTTTTCATTTCCTTCGGTGAATCCACCGTAATGCGGTCAATCCTCATTTCAATTCTTTTTTCCCGACTCTCCACTGATCCAATCTTCCTTTCCCATCCTTTTCCATGGCTCTACATGGATCCAGTCTTTCAACTCTTTTCCGTTGCATCTACCATAATCGGTCGGTTCATCCGATTTGTAGATGTCTTCCGCCATGTTTACTTAATCCTTTGTTTGGATTTCGCATGTTGTTATAGCGATCCTTGGCAAGGTATGCGATATGGCTTTCTTCCCGATTCACCAAGGTCCTATTACGAGGAGGGAGATCTGGTGAAATACTTGAGATCCGGATTGTTTTTGGGGTTGAGCTGCATGATATAGATTTTAGTTTCAATGCTACTTTGGCAAATTCTTTTGATCCTCGTTTTGTGCATTTGGGGTTTGCAATTTTGTTACGAAGAATCTGGGAGGATCGGTTTTACGGTTTTACCACACGGGGCATCCCCTTTGATCCATGGTTTGTTCGGGGCCTCCCTCCAAGCGGCGGCTTTTGCACGGCACTATTAATCCACTTATGCAAGATTCACTTATGCGGGGAATTTAGCCAACATGATGGGCCCACATGCAAGGGATCGGTCTTTTTTCCTTTTTCTCTAAAGCTTATTGGCCGGGGATGAGCTCTATTTTCTTTGCCCAAGCATTGCTTCCACAATAGTCTCGGGGATTATGCTCGTTTTTGGTTTCTGTAGAATGTGATGCAATTTGAGTTGTAGTTGCATTGGTTTGGGCAATCTTTTAACCACCCAATTCGTTACTTGTTATCGTTGCTCTTCTTTGCTCCATGGAATTTAATTTGGCCTAATCATCCCACAGCGAGTGTCTTGAATCCATTGTTTGTAGTGCGCACCTTTTGGCCTCTATCCGGTATGTTGATCGGATGCCGCAGTCCGGTCACACATCACATCTGCTCCTGAAACATGGTATCCGATGGCCTCATCTCTCAAGTTGCTTGATTCAATGTTGTGCAGGGTCGAGCGATTTCTTGCCCTTACATTTTTATTTTTTCGGGGATATCGGGCCAATCTTCTCATAAATTATCTCTGCTAATTTTATTTTGGATTTCTTGTCATTTTTAAGATTCGCGACCCGGGGAACACCATCGATCCTCTCCGGCCAAAATTCATGCTCATGAGCTTCATATGTGTCCCGATCTTGTTTTATTCACGGGTGATTGGCTCCCTTTGCTTTGTTGCATACTATTCTTGATCTTGTAGTTTGGGGCTTTGCATGCATCTACATTAGCTCCGGGCCATGGTTTTGCTCTCCAGATGATCAATCGATGATCAATCGATCTCGAGGAGAGGATACCTTTCATTTCGTCGAGGCACAAGGTAAGACCGGGGAACTTCGCGAGAAAAGCATCTCGTTCTGCGTTCGATGCTCGAGCTTCTCGGTGGTGCATGTCGAAGATCAAGCAACTTCGGGCAACTTCTTGCGGCGGGTGCAACCAATTCGAACTTCTCCATCTCATGACAAAATCTGCTCCATCGAATTCGCTTCATCCTCAGTGACTCTGCTTCATATATCTGCTCTGTTTGAATATTTTTAGGGCACTATTCTGCATGGTATTGTAGCTTTGGACCACATAAGTATCATCTGTATGTTTAAAATCTTTCCGGATTTCCCCGAGAAAGGCTTGAAATTTGTTTACCGTTTCTTTGGAAATTAAGCCCTTTTCCCTGCAATTTCACGACAGAAAGCAAGCATTTTGTATAAGAGAGTATTAAGCCTTGTTACGGTAGGAGTTTGAGCCTAAATTTAATCTTATGGGCCATTTCATTTCTAGCTTTTCCGATTCTTAGCTGCCAACATAACGATAAACCATTTTGCCTGCGAGCTATTTGGGCGATTTTTACGGCGGTTTTCAACCGGGGCTTAACCGACCATACGCACCGCTTTTGGGCCCAGAGCAAAGAATCGACAAGAAGAAGCTTCAAACATCGGTCCGGGGTCTTTATCCTTCATCCTCATTCCGGATCTTCTTCCTCTCTTTTGTCTATGTTCGGCCGGTTTCTACGTTTAGCTATCACATTACCACTGCTATTATTATTTTTTGCATGGTGCGGACTTAAATCACGGTTTATGCTTGGGACATAGTAACCGGCCTCCTCGGTATCGTGGTATGGTATGGTCTTGTGATGTTTTTATCCCCGTTTTCTTGCACTATTTCGTTGGAGCTAGCTTTTTATTTGTCTACTCATGAGTTATATGCCTTTGCATTCGGGCCCTTTTTCTAGGCATTTCATATCTGATTGAACAGACTTACTTCCTTCATTAGGGGTTTTATTTGCATACATTTCGGGTTTTCATATTCCACACATGCATTATTTACATATGGGCATTCTTTGTGATCAACCATAGAGTCTATATTTGGTTAAGCTTTTCTCACCATGTAGTTGGCCCATCCGATGCTACATTTGTTGATTCACATTTGGTGTTTGGTTACGTTGTCTTTGGTGATGTTTCTTATAATATGCAATAAAGCATTTGTCTTATGTTTCTTTTTCATGTTTTTTTGGATCCTTAATAAGAATCGCGGTTTTATTGTCGTTCCTAAGTGTTTTTATTTTTTTTCTTTGAGGGGCCTCTTTATTTGTTGTTGCTCTCATGTACAAGGCAATCAAAGGGATTGTAATAGGGTGCTTCATTTGGTTATGAATCTTTTTTCCTCTGTTCTCTTTACATTTTTTTTAGTTTGAGTGGATCATGGGGTTTCTTGATATAAAAGCACGCTCTTTCTATGTTTTTCTCATGTCTTATTCATAATTGCATTAGAATATGAGGGCATCTAGGGGCTTTTGTTTTAGGGGTGGTTTTTCCCTCCCATGTTATCTCTTTTCAGTATGTTACTTTTTCCAAGTTGATGGACATCTAGTTTTTATATATGTGACATTATCCTTTGAATTTGAGGCTTTTTCATGGTTGTTTTCGATTTTTTATCCTTTGCAATTGTGTTTTTTTATCATGGATTCGATGCACCATACTATTTAAATGGGTCTATGCTCTCCTTGCTTGTTTTTCTCTTGTTTGTGTTCAAACCACTTTTTTACCTCATTTTAGTCTTGTGGTCGTTTACTTGGGATGTTGCCTTGTTTTCATTATTCTGGCTGCAGTCCCATAGTTTATTATCTTTTTATTGCCTATAGATTTGTGGCCACCATCTTAGGTTTGCATTTGTCTTTTTTACATTGATGCATTCCATTTCCATGGTAGGATTGCAATATGGCTTCAATTCGTGTTATCTCTCCCACATGTATCTCTTTTGTATGTTATTTTTATAATGTGGTTCCCATGTGGTTATATGTGGCATTCTTTTCTAGTTTTTTGGATTTCCCCATGGTGGTTTGGCTTTTATCTTTTTTACTTGTGTTTGTATCTTATGTGTCTTTTCACACTTCCGACTACATTATCGGCTAGGTTTCCCATAGTTGTTGGGTTTATTTTTTGCACTATCTTGTTTTTGATCTTCTATATTCTAGGTTTCCCATTTTCTTGTTTATGTTTTGGGTTTTATTTTTTTTCATGCACTTGTGGTTTATCTTGTTTTTTGATGCACACTCTTCCTTGATTATGTTGTGCTCATATTCGGTTCAACATTTGGAAAACACTTGTTCTCTCTCTCTTTTCTTTCTCTTTCTTGTTTATGTTTTGGCCCGCTTTTTCTCTTCATGCCAGGATTTTTTAGCATGTGGCGGAGAGGGTGGATGTTTATAGTTTAAGGAGAATGATTTGTATGCCTCTTTTTTTGATTGTTGTGCTCCATTTAAAATGTCGCCATGGGCAATGACTCAACATTGGATGTTTTATTCCCAAATTCTAAAGATGTAATTCTCTCTCTCTTAGAAAGGATAAAATGGACTCTCTTTGGTTCTCTAGGAGGATCACACATTCTTTTACATGGCAATTTGTTATTTTTGCACCCGTCTCAAAAAATATACTCGAAATTGATACATCTAATGATGATATGTTTTTGCTCTTGAACGATATTATGTCTTCCAAGAACGCAAAATTCTAGAGGGGGATTTTAATGGCGGATTGGTAACTAAGGAGAATGATTTGTATGCACTTCCGCTTTGGTTAGAAGAGATGGATGGTTTTGACATGCAATTACATGGAAAATGCAATTTAAAAGGACAGATTGTCAAAATGGCGGTGAGCATTCCTTTGTTTGTGTAGTAGTGCGGGCATTTGAAAGGATAAAAATGGATTGGATTTTCCACGGAAATAAAAGGAACACTTCCTTTTTACAAAGAATTTGATTATTTTGCAGCCATAGCACAAAAATATACATGATTTGATACATCTAATGATGATATGTTTTTGCTCTTGAGCCATTTGTACTTAAAGAACGAGGCAAGGTTTTGAAGGACATTTTAATGGCGGATTGGTACAGTATCACTTGAAACCATACCTCAAGAAATCCGCTTTGGTTAGAAGATAAGATGGATGATTGTTGCATTGGGATGAAGATTTAAACACCATAAATCAGAAATTGAAAGATTTGATTGTCACAAAGAAGGAAATATTCACTTCCTTTGTTTGTGTAGTAGTGCCATTTTGGCATTTATAATGGAATTGGATGATTTCCACAGATCAATGGAAAAACACTGTGACTTACAAAAAACAATTATACCATATTGATTATGTAGCCATAGCCAGCTTCGTTACATGATTTGGTTGATTTTACTGATGGCGAGAGGAGCTTGAATCGATCATAGCCCGTTATTTGTTAACATAAAGGTTAAGCAGCCGGTTTTGAAGGACACGGTTAGGCAAACCGCGGTATCACTTGAAACCATACCTCCGGACACAATACCGTACATGTGTGGAAGATAAGATAAGTAAGCTGCATTGGGATGAAGATTTAAACACCATAAATCAGCAAATAATCAAGATTACGGGCCGAGGCAACAAAGGAAATATTCACTTCCGCAGAGAGCTTGCAAAGGGCTGCCATGCAAGGCATGGTATGATAAAGGAATGTCGAGATGCTAGAGATCAATGGAAAAATGTGACTTACACCTTAAAAAGCACGATATAAACAGAGCTATAAGCGGTAGTAAGGGTAAGAAGAGAAGATACATCAGCCAAAGGCAACAAATCCTATGCGGATTTACTTGGAAGAACCAAAACTATTCCCTTTTCCCTTTTCCTTTTCCTTTTCCTTTTCCTTTTCCTTTTTCCTTTTCCTTTTCCTTTTCCACTTCCTTTTTCTTTTCCCTTTCATGGGCTTAGTTGAAGAAGAACATCATCTCCACCATTGGTCTCAAATTCTCGGCCCAGCTAGATGCAATAGCTTTATAATATAAGATGTAGTGAGTCTATATCATAGCACAGGAATGGATTGCACTAGTAGCATAAGCTCGAATTGGACCTTCAAGGAGGAGGATGTAACTGCTGGTATATCAGCCCTGGCTAATTGTAAAGCATCAGACTTGAATTCCCTCAGTGCAGAGCATTTAAAATGGGCTGGACCGAGCATTGTCCCGTTGATTACGCGCATGCTTAACCTCGCTATGGAGCAAGGTTTCCCATCTGATTGGTGCAGGAATAGAGTGGTGCCAATATTCAAAGGTGGTGATCGCCATGACACAAACAATTCTGAACGATTTTGGTGAGTAATCTGTTTTCTAAATTGTTTGCGTCCATCGTAGAAAAGCAAATAAGCATATGGGCTGAATTTAATCATAAAAGAGCAGAGACACAAGCAGGCTTTAGGCCAGGCAGATCTACTTTAGATCATTTGCTGGTGCTGAAAACGGTATTTGACAGTGTCAAAGGGACCAAGAAACCAGTGTATATAGCTTTCATTGACTTCAAAGAAAGCCTTGATAAGGTTCCTCGAATGCGGCTATGGGAAAGGCTTGAGAAGCTTAATGTGCCCGCGGGGAGTTTAAAGATGCGATCCAGTTCTATCACGAAAAGGTACTTGTGCAACTATCCCACCCCTTTTCTTTGGAGATCTCGGTTGTGTGGAGAGCAATATTGGGGTGAAACAAGGTTGCCCTTTTCCCCCCAATTTGTTTGGTTTGTTCATAGATAGTTTAGAGGCATGGCTCCATGATAATTGTCCGGGTGCAATCGAGATACATGGATATGTTCTCACATTTCTGCGATGTATGCAGATGATGTGGTGATATTTGCACGTTCAAAAGATCACATGCAACAACATCTGAATAGTTTGGCGGTCTTTTGTGACCAAACTGGCATGCAGGTAAACTTGGATAAGTCGAACATTATGACAGTGGGCACTCTCAGGCAGGAGTCCATTTTCAGCTATAAGGGAAATACTGTAAATATGTGTGATTCTTATAAATACCTGGGTCTGATTTTCAGCAGGAATCATAGATGGAATGCATGCATATCGAAGCGAATTGATGGAGGGTACAGGGCATTGTATGCGCTACAGAGCATGTGTCGAAGATCTCATCTTTGGTCTTGGAAACTTAAGGTAAAGCTTTATCAGTCACTAGTACAGAGTGTGGTTTTGTATGGGTGTGAGATATGGGGAGCAAGTCTCCCACAATGCTTATGGGATGATATGGAGCAGGTCTTGAAGAAATTTCTGAGATTGGAGCTAGGGGTTAAAGCCCAAACTCCTTATCCCATGATGTTGACGGAAAGTGGACTTTTACCTCTTGAGGGAGAAGCCATATTGAGATGTATCACATATCTTAAGAGAGTGTTATCATTGGATGACTCTCGTCCTGTATATAAGGCTTTGACATCAAGTAAAGAAAAGGGAATACTACATGATGTGGAGAATTGGCTTAGAAAATGGGATATACAATGGGAAGAAGTGGCCTTAATTTCAGATCTAAGACAATGGATATCTTATAAGATACCACGAAAAATTATGGTGCGCAACCTAAGACAAAGATGATTTTATACAAGCGGGGGGATAAACCGAGAGCTTGTTACCAGCTATGCACTTACGGGAAAACATCTCAATACTGAAGAGACACACTCTTTGCGAGGGTCATTTAGTTCACATCACCTAGGTATAGAGGTGGGGAGATGGGGGCATGTTATACCAAGAGACCAAAGATCTTGTAAGTTATGTAGCACAAACCCGGGTTGAAGATGAAGACCATGTGTTACTTACGATGTATGGCCTATCTTGGTGTTAAGAGATAAATATGGGATTAATCATGTAGATCTCCCAAATCTTTTCACACTAGAGGGGATGTGTTAGGAAGATATGTGATAGATCTTCTACATCATAGAGATGCTTGTTTGGAATCTCAAGCTGTTGTTAATATTGATAACTTCGGATATTTTGAGTGAGAGTGATGAGCTAGATGAGGATTCGAGGAAACTCATCTATTATTTTATGAAGATGTTTAAAGGGGATTGTCTAATAGGTCTTTTAGGCCTCCCATGAACATAAATACATCTCTCTCTCTCTCTCTCTCTCTCTCTCTCTCTCTCTCTCTCTCTCTCTCTCTCTCTCTCTCTCTCTCTCTCTCTCTCTCTCTCTCTCTCTCTCTCTCTCTCTCTCTCTCTCTCTCTTCTCTTGTCGTTCTATTAAAATTTTTTTTTTTTGCGGCCTTTTCTGTCCCATTCAAGTATTTTGTGACATGTTTTCCACCTCTTTGTCCTTTGTGGCTAAATTTCTTATATGTATATTCTATATTTGGTTTTGGTCCGATCTTTGGGTTTTGAATATTTGGGGGTTGTGTTTAAGATTTTTTCTTCTTTTTTGGCATGATCATCGGGGAGCTCTAGTGTTTGTTGGTTTCTTTGTTCACTTTATTGGCGCACTTATTTGTTGCTTCATGAAGTTATATTTTCTATTCTTGAACATGGGTAACGGGGTGATATTGTTGATTGTACCAATTTTATGGATTTGGGAGCTTCTTTGTTTTCGTTAGCTCCACTTTGTCATGTTCATGATGGGCTGATTTTTAGTGCATAGATTTGCTCCCTATATATGATATTACATACTTTCGTTGTGTAAGTTTGAGGCGTTGCTTTATTAGACATGGTTGACTTTTCATGTTCTTTTTATTGTTTGGCGGTCCTCGTCCTCTCGCGCTTCGCTTCGTGGTGTCGCGACTCTACTCAACATCTCCATGTTTCTCGTTCGATCTTGATGTCTATCGTTTTTACATTCCTATCGTAAGTTTTCCTCTTTGCCTTATTATCTGGTTTACTTGTTATTCTTCCTTCTTATTTATCGTTATTGTTTTTTTTTTTTTGGGGTCCATGATGAAGGGTTCCTTTGTTGACTTATCTCCCTCTAGATATTGGCCCGCAGGTTGGAAGGCATAATAGCCACATTCTTGGACTTCGGTCGGTAGCCACAATCCGGACTTGGTCGGAATCGTATTCAAATCGATCAACTATGCGGGCCTTCCTTGATTCATCATCGTGGCGGTGTCCTTTTCTTTTCATTGTTTTTCTCTAATGTTCCTCCCTTTTTGGTCATTGAGCTGATGCCGTCTATAGCGGTAGCTTTTCGGCTCTTCTTCTTCAACCGCTTTTTCTCCGCGGCTCGCGCATCTTCTTTGGTTCTCGTCGTCAGCGAAGCTTCCCTTGGCAGCAACCGGACTCTTCGGACCACGGTTCCCTTTCTCCCCTGCCACTCCAAAGCGAGACCCACTTGCGGGTGCTCATATGATTTCTTTAGCTTTCGCTTGCCTTCGTTCGCATGCACGGCCCGTCACTATCCTTGGTAGCCTTCGGCCCCTCTTTTCGCTCCTCTCCTTCCTCTCTCGTCCTTTATCCTATTCGATTGCTTGGGGGTGGTGGCGGGGAGTATCTTCTTGCTTTTAAACTTAAATCCGTCCGGTCGGTACTCATTACGCTTTCGTCGCGGCGGCCTTCGGCTGCCACTTTCGGGGGTTCCACATGATCTTTGCTGTGGCGCTCCGCGATCGCTGGCGCTCCTCTTCTTCTCCTCCCGCTATGTGCTTTGCGACCCAACTCCACACCTGGCGGTTCTAGCTGTCTATTGGGGGTTTTTTCACTTGTAGCGGATCTTTTTCTATTTGGTATGCTCATTACATATCTTTGGCATATTTGCTATTTGGCTTTATCTAGATAGGATGCATATTGCGTTCGGCACTGCATTGAGATTTTCCGACATGGGTTTATATTGGATTACCTTTCATTTTTATGCTTCTCTTTATTTCGATGGGTGTCCTACGTTGTTGTCCACAAGGTATTATATTGGGCACATTCTAATTTGTGCATGGTGTTGCTATTTAACTTTATCTGGATATCATACATATTGCGTTTGGCACCACATTGAGATTTTGCGACATGGGTTTCTATTGGATCATTTTTTCCTTTTTATGCTTCTCTTTATCTAGACATGGCGTGTATTACGTAGTTATACACAAGCTGTTATATTGGGCACATTCTAATGGCCACTTTTAGTTTGTTTCGTGTTCTTGATGTTCTTTTTTATGGTTTTATATTGATGCTTATCTTTCTCTAGATGTCGCATTTTTTATGGACCATTTTTTGTTGGGTGGTGCTGTTTATTTCCACCGTGATGGTGACATTCATGTGATGTTGTAAATACCATTGTCTAGCATTATTTTGCAATGCATATTTCTTTTTACATGATTGTTATCCACCCGTTGGGTGACGCTTTTTTCCACCATGGTAGTGATGCTATTTCCACCTGCGGGTGATGCTGTTTATTTCCACCTCCAGGGTGACGCATATTTCTTTTTACGTAATTGTTTTTCACCCGTTGGGTGATGCATAATTGTTTTCCACCCGTTGGGTGATGCTATCTCCACCTGCGGGTGATGCTGCCACCTCGAGGGTGACACATATTTCTTTCTACGTGATTGTTTTCTACCCGTTGGGTGATGCTGTTCTCCACTCTATTGGGGTGATGCTCTCTTTTTCTGCTATATGTTGAATTGTCTCTAACCATTCACGGGTGTTTTTTTGAGTTCTTTGTGTTGCTTGCAGGTTTTACGCCATCGGCTTATGGTTAAGGAAGTTCTTTGGTAGTCGGCCGGTTTTGTGTCTCTTGCGAGTCCTTTCCCAGAATAGCATCGATCCGAACCATTGGATCGCCATTCTGGGAAAGGACGAGCTGCTATATAAGGCTTTTTCCTCTTTCGGACTGGTTATCGGCGTCTTCTCACAGCAGCTCTTCTTCTATTCTCGTTGCTTCCCTCCCTTCCCGCCCTGCTGCGTGGGGGCATGATTTTGCTTTTCTCTAACCATTCACGGGTATTTTAGGGGTTTTTGTGTTGCTTGCAGGCTTCCGCCCTCTTCTGGGGTCCTGCTATATTTTGTGTTCGCCATCAACTCATCTCCTTCGGTTTTCCAGGCAACTCATTCAAGGTTGTTGGCGACCATTTCTCATTAGGGTTTTCCTCGAAAACCCGAAAGGGCGGGGTTTTTTATCCCGATGAGAAGTTGTCGCCATTACCCTTTTATATTGCCTTTGCACATTTCTTTTTACGGGGTAGTCCGATATTGTTCCTATGGTCGGCTACCCCTCTCTATTCTTCCAAACATTGTATACTGCTGCTGTGATGAATGACAAGCCTATCGGCCGGTTTTGTGTCTCTTGCGAGTCCTTTCCCAGAATGAAAGATCATATTGAATCTTGTGACAATCGGCCTGAATGCCCACGTCATTCATTGCTTCCCAGCTCGAACTCGGTCTCCACTAACTCTTCGAATTTTGACATTGCACAGGAGAAGTCGAAAGATTATCACAAAATGGTTGCCTTTGCCTCCACAAAGACTAGCATATGGAAGAACTGAAAGCTCGCCCAGTTTTTTGGCATGGATCTTGGCTAGACGAGATCCATGAATTTAGTACCTCGTATAGAATGTCTGATAAGGACACTGGAAAAGTTTCATAACCTCACTAATCCTGCGCGTATTTGGTGAAAGGGTTTTGAAAAAGCCCATGGCTTGACAAGGAGTAATTGCAGGTTCAACATGTTGGCTAAAGCTTTCAAAGCTCACTGGGTCCTTGCACGTGACTATGGTATAAATGATGCCATTTTTAGCCCTAAATAATAACGCTAATTAAGGGGCTGAACTGGTTTTTTAAATTTTATTTTAGTACTAAATCCCACCCATGGGATCCTAAACCGTCGAACCTTTCTTCATTTCCCTCTTTCTTGGAGATTCTTGGATCGGATTTAGAAACATAGCTACTCTCCGTCTAGATCCCCGTACTTTGCTTGGTTAACTGGCCGGATCAAATCGCTGTGACTGTATTATGCCTATAGCAATAATGATCAAAATTGGTAATTTGTAGCATTCTAAACAATCGATTGCCAGTCATTAGATTCACGAAAAGCCCCAATCGAGAACCCGTTACTCTGCTTGGTTAATAGCCCGCATCAAATTGCTGCAATCTGAACAATTTCTCAGTTTGCCACTCATTTCATTCAAGAAAAGTTGTTCCAGTGGTAAACATCTAATCTTTGTTGACAAATCTTTGGGAATGATAAATAATATAAAAATGGTCGCATTCTATTACATTTGATGCTTTTATATGAGGACAAAGGTTAATGTATCAGTTTTAAAGAAGGAATTCCATCTCACTTTGATTCATCTCTTTATTGGTGTGACATTTCAAGTAGAATTTTTTGGTTTGGCATCAACAGAAAGTACAGTGCAGTAATATTTGGCCGTGCAAGTTCAACAAACATGGAATTACAACTTTGTGAGACGACAGGAGATTATGCGAACAAGTTTATTTGATGCTATGTCTTGCAGACGGTACTTTCTAGTTAGTAATTGATGCTAACGAGTTAAGCATTTGGTACTATGTTTCTTTGGCAACATCGCCGATTAACAAATTATGCTAACATGTTACATTGATACGGTTTACATGGCGGTACTTGCAAGTTAGTATATTACGTTATTGTATGAGTTAGTGATTTGGTTCTATGTTTGCAGGCAACAGTTGCTAAGTAGCATGTTACTTTACCAACACAAATTTGGTGCTACACTTGCAAGCTCAATTTGTTATTGGCATCGGTTGCTAAGAAAATGAAGTTCAGTGCTAAGTTAACAAGAGAGTTGCTATTTAGCACGATACGCTAATCATTTACTATTTTGCAGACAGTAGCTTCTAGTTGACTAGTGGTGCTGACAATTAATAATTGTTTTGTAAAATTTAGCAGCTCGTTGCTAAGCTATTAAACTTAGTACTATTTAAGATACTTAGTATTTAGTTTTTGCATGCAATTGAAAACTTTGACTGATATATAATTTCAGTATTGTTGCAGGGATAGAATGGCAACAAGGATAACTCAACCTAAGGTGCCCATAGACAAAGAAGAAGCAAGGAGTAAGTTTGATGCATTTGTGTTGCCTTTTGATGGCATGATCTCTTCAGATGCATCTGCAGCACCAAGTAAATTTACAAGTCTAGTCGAATGAATCCACTATTTGTTGATCAGTTTATGAACATCTACATAAGATGTTACCAAAGAAGAGATGTTTGTGTTGGAGAGAATAGGAAGTTTTTTGCATGGGCATTCACTTTGCATGTGAGAGGACAAAAGATTAACTGGCAGTCATTTGTGGTTAAAACGAAGAAAAGTGTTACAACAAAGGTTGAGAAAGACCAGCAAAGGTCGTTGGTTGTTTAATGGACTATTCTGTCGTCAACCCACTAATTTCTGAGTTAGATAAGTAGAAGGATGACTTGAATGATAGAGTTAAAAGTGCAGCCACTGAAATGAAGAAAAGAAGAAGAAGTTATGGAAGAAGTGCAGTTACGAGGTGGATGCTGCAAAATAACACATTGAAGCAGCAAAGGCCAGGTGTGAGCACTCTAGTGTCATTACATTCTTGTCATCAATGTTGGTTACCAAGGAAAAGGAACTTTTAGAGGCGACAACGGTATATTGTATGGATGAAATGCACAAAAGGGTAAATGCTAATAACCATTGCAATTACATAGTGCTTAATACTTTTTCTTTTTGCAATCTTCATTCTTTTTATTTTTTAAACATGCAGAAGACGAAGAACATGGACTTCAACCAAGGATGGAGAAGCTGAAAGAAATAGCCTCATCTCTGTGTAAGACGTCTGGAATGCAACTCAACTTTCCATTTTTGAAGCAGCCAAAATGCTCTTTAGTAGCGTTTGCAAGTCTACAAAGTTGTTCTTATTGTACATATGCCTATGGCTCACCTTGTATCTGTTGGATTAATCAAGAAAGACAATTCCTTTGCAAGGATGTAAGTTCAACACAATGATTTCCTTGTACTTTCATTCTAGCAATATTAAATCAATAAAACATCTTCAAGTACAAAAGCATCTAGTATCAAGGAAGCCAAGTTATGGTCATTCATTCCTTGATATGCTAACAATCATTTCATCACTTCTACTTCTAATCAATGAGTACTTCCTAAGCTCAAAATATAGATAATAATAGTTTTAATCATTGAGAGCTCGAATTCATCAAACCCGGCACCCCTCGACCCTTTGATCTGATCAATACTTGATCCTGCACGGTTATTCATCTTCTCATCATTCCTATATATCTCTTGCACGACGGTTACGGCTAGATCCAAGTAACTCAGAATAGAAACCTCATCTGCATCTTATATCCCACAGGCCAACAGGAGGAATATAGCGTTTTCATCGAGCACATAAAGCACATAAAGCACTTATATACATAAAGCACTTATATACATAAAGCACTCATTTGCTTGCATCTCTAACTGTTCAATACGAATCTTCAACTTTAAAGACCCGGTACAACCCTCGCCCTTTGCTTCTCATAGGTTGTTCTTGTAGCTACAATATATTCACTGCCACTGCTTCTCATGAATATAAGATGCATATAATATAACCTGATACACACTAACATCCTCCTTCATGTTATGTTTATATGCATCATTTTCTCCTTCAAATAGTTAAATCTTTTCTCTGCCAGAGACTTGGTAAGAATGTCTGCTAATTGTTCTTCTGTATTTACATATTCCATGGTTACCAAATTCTTCTTGACCACATCTCTAATAAAATGCATTTCCAGTTCTATATGTTTACTCCTTTCATGTAGAACTGGGTTTTTGGACAGTGCTATGCAGCTTGTACTGTCACACCAAATTTTTGTGGCCAATGGTTGCTTAAAACCTAGCTCCATAATTAGTCTTCTCTCCCAAATAATTTCCTTTGAGCATAAAGTGGCAGCAGCATATTCTGCCTCTGCACTAGACATGGCTATGACAGTTTGGTTTTTGCATTTCCAGGATATAGGTGCTTCTCTTAACATAACTAAATATCCTGAAGTTGACTTTCTTGTATCTACATCTCCACCCCAATCAGCATCACAAAACCCTTCCAATGTTAGGTTCCCTATTGTATATCTGATTCCTTCTTCAACTGTTCCCTTTAAGTATCTCAGGACTCTTTTTGCAGCAGTCCAATGCTCCCTGCCAGGGTCAGTGTTATACCTACTCAAGATATTAACACTATGTGCAATGTCAGGTCTTGTGCAATTAGCTACATATGCTAAACATCCAACCAAGGACCTATAGGGCACTGCTAGCATCTCCTTTCTTTCAACCTCATTCTGTGGACACATACTTTCAGATAGCTTATGACCAGGTACAGCAGGAGTATTGCAGATTTTACAGTCTTGCATGTTAAATTTTTTTAACATTCCAAGTATTTGTTTCTTTTGAGTAAGAGTTATCATACCTTCTGCTCGATTTCTGCTCATTTCAACTCCAAGAAAATTCTTCAATTCCCCCAAGTTAGTCATCTCAAATCTTTGCTTTAGCAATTCTTTGCACATATTTAAGCATCTTGTTCCCTTTGCTACCATTATATTATCATCAACATATAATGCTATTATACACCACTCTTCTTCATATTGGAATTTATATAAATTCCCATCATTATCCAATTTTATAAATTCATGCTCTCTTAGGTATCCATCCATACACTTATACCATTCTCGAGAGATTGTTTTAGCCCATATCTTGCTCTATTGAGTTTCCACACCTTGTCCATCCCTTGTTCAAATCCTGGGGCCTGCTTCATGAAAATCTCTTCTTCTAATATGGCATTTAGAAATGCAGTTTTCACATCCATATGATGCACTTCTAAATTTTCTGCATTTGCTATTGCTAAGAGCGTTCTAATGCTATTCATTTTAACCAAAGGAGAAAAGGTTTCATCAAAGTCCTGACCTTTTTTCTGTGAAAAACCTTGGGCAACCAATCTGGCCTTGTATCTAGGTGTCTTTCCATCTATACCTGTTTTTATCCTAAACGACCATTTGTTTACCAACAATATTTTTCCCATCGGTCTATCCACAAGTTCATAGGTGTTGGTGTTATGAAATGACTTCATCTCCTCATTCATAGCATTTAGCCATTTATCCCTCTCTGCTGAATCAAGCACATCTTCATATATTTTTGGAATGTCTGGGTCTAGATGTGCTAATATTTCAAACACATTATTCACTTCTCCTTCCACATTCTGAAATCTCTTACTCTTACCTCGAGTTGTACAACCATGAATTGAGGGATCAATTCTTATGTCACGCTTGTTGTAGTTTCTCTCTACTTGATAATTCTTTTCTTTCTTTGAGGTAGGTCTGCATCATTTGATGTCTCAGGTTCTTCATTTATGATCTCTTGGTTTGGTATTTGCACATCTTCAGAATCTCCCACCTCTTCATTAACCTTTTCATCATTCCCTGCATTATTGACTCTATGATCATCTGCAATATCATCATCATCAATCAGCTTAATAGTAGGCACAGATTTTCCAGTATTATCATCATCATTGATTATGCTTTCAGCAATCTCCCTTTGTTTATTCACCTTGACTTGCACTTTATACACTTGAGATTCATCAAAGATTACATCTCTACTTACCACTATCTTTCTAGTTCTCGGATTGTACAATCTAAAAGCTTTAGATTGAGTGTCATATCCAACTAGATAGGTAATCATGGCTCTATCATCCAATTTTTTTCTGAGCTCTTCAGGAATGTGTGTGTAGGCCAAGCATCCATATATTCTTAGTTTGCTGTAATCTATGGTTTTTCCTGACCATAGCATATCAGGGATTGCCCCTTTTATGCTTACTGTTTTGAATCATGGTAGCTGTTTGAACAGCCTCTTCCCATAAAAAATTTGGAAGCCCTGATGATTTTAGCATACTTCTTACTGCATTAAGAAGTGTTCTATTCTTTCTTTCTGCAATTCCATTCTGTTGAGGAGAATACCTACATGTAAGCTGTCTCCTTATTCCTTTACGTTTGCAGTATTGTTTGAACTCTCCTGATAAGAATTCTCCACCTCTATCAGATCTCAAACACTTGATCTTCCTTCCAGTTTCAGTTTCTACTTCATTTACATATTGTTTGAATGTGTCCATTGCCTTAGATTTTGTTTTCAAACAATAGATGTGAGTATGTCTGCTAAAATCATCAATTAGAGTCATAAAGTATCTTTTCCCAGATAACCCTGTTATATTCATAGGTCCACACAAATCAGTGTGCACTAAATCCAACAACCCTTGTGATCTTTTATTAGATCTTCTAAACGGTAGCCGAGTATGTTTGCCAAGTGCACATCCCATACATACTGATTTTTCAAATTGGTTTAAATCTGCTTCTATAAACCCTTTCTTACACAATAATTCAATGATTTTAGAATTTGCATGCCCAAGTCTCCCATGCCATGTATCAACTGATGTCAAGGTTACAAGATTCAACTTAGTTGGTTGACAATGAATATTATCAAGACCAAATAGATTTCCAATTCTTCTTCCAATAAATTTCACTTTATTTTCATAAATCACATTACATTGCAGTCTTTCAAAAACAACCTTGTAACCAAGATCTACTAGCTGAGCTATGGAAATCAAATTCCTTACAAGATCAGGCACACATAATACTTTTTCTAGAACAATCGTCTTCCCTTGCAAATCAAACAATTCAAGCATTCCACTATCTGCTATCTGCTTCAACTCTCCATTCCCAAACTGAACATGTCCTCTTGCTTCTCCTTTGCAATTTTTCAGCAAGCATGAACTTGAGGCTACTGATTTTTCAGCTCCTGAATCTAGAATGAGAACATCTTTGTTATGAGTTTCTTTCCTTGAAAAACAATTGTTTGAAATATTTACCTCTATATCTTCATCTAGCTCCTCCTCCTCCTCAGATTCTTTAACCACATTCAGACTCAGATTATGTCTTCCTCCTTTGCTCTTGCTTTCAAAATATTTTATGTCTTTTCCTTTATTTCTTTTTGGACTGGAACACTTGTTTGCCATATGCCCCTTTCCCTCACAGTTATAGCACACTATTTCTTTATCTTGCTTAGGACAGTTTATCTTCAAATGTTGCATTTAAAACATGGACCTATCTTCCCTTTGTCAAAGGATTTCTTACCTTTTTTTCCAGCATACATAACTTCTGCCTCATCCTCCTCAGCATCTCTTCCTTGCTCAAACTCTGTACGAATCATCCTTATGGCATGTTCTTTGGACCTAGCAACATTTCTCAAAAGAGTAGCAAGATGTGCATTATGAGATACAGCCCTAGAGATAGCTAGTAATTGATAATCCTCATTAAGAACAACCCCTGCACCTTCAAGGTCAGCAATGATGGATTCAAACTTCTCTAAAAATTCTGTAATATTGTCCTTTTCATAAAGTTTTAACCTTCTTAATTGCTTCTCCAGAACATCTATTTGAGATGAGGATTTTATCTCATAGTTATCAATCATATATTTCCACATTTCTGCTGGAGACTTACCCCTTAGCTTCAATTTAATCACAGTACCAACCTTGTTGCTAATTATTGACTGAGCCTCCATAATCTTTGTTTTCTCATCTGCACTTGTTCTCAAGGTTGCACTCCTGCCAGCACTTGCACTAGTATCTCCTCCAGCACTTGGAGATTCCGTCTGTGCACCACCTGCAACAGAGCTAGCACTAGCACTAAATCCTCCTGTGCCATTTGCACCAGTTGGATCACATAAATACCACAAATTCTCAAATTCCAATATCTCTTTTATACTTTGTTTCCACAATTGAAACCCAGATTTGCACCAAATCTTGTCGACATCCTGCACTTGGAATTTTAAGGCTCTGATACCACTGTTGGATTAATCAAGAAAGACAATTCCTTTGCAAGGATGTAAGTTCAACACAATGATTTCCTTGTACTTTCAGTCTAGCAATATTAAATCAATAAAACATCTTCAAGTACAAAAGCATCTAGTATCAAGGAAGCCAAGTTATGGTCATTCATTCCTTGATATGCTAACAATCATTTCATCACTTCTACTTCTAATCAATGAGTACTTCCTAAGCTCAAAATATAGATAATAATAGTTTTAATCATTGAGAGCTCGAATTCATCAAACCCAGCACCCCTCGACCCTTTGATCTGATCAATACTTGATCTTTGCCGCGTTATTCATCTTCTCATCATTCCTATATATCTCTTGCACTTACGGCCAGTTCTGGCTAGATCCAAGTAACTCAGAATAGAAACCTCATCTGCATCTTATATCCCACAGGCCAACAGGAGGAATATAGCATTTTCATCGAGCACATAAAGCACTTATATACATAAAGCACTCATTTGCTTGCATCTCTAAACCGCTCAATCACGAATCTTCAACTCAGTAAGACCCGATAAACCCCACGCCACTTTTGCTTCTCATAGGTTGTTCTTGTTGCTACAATATATTCACTCGCCACTACTTATAAGATGCATATAATATAACACCTCGATACACACTAACAAAGATCCCATCCATCATTGCATATTGCATGCACAGCTTTCCATCCAATCAAAGAGATCAACTTGTCCCTCTTGTGAGAACCAGATGCCTCATAATTGGTTCAGGTCCATTGGACTTCCATCTAGATCTACAATCGAAACTAGTCCCAATTATAGTGCAGTATAGTCCATTGAAAAGAGTCAAGATCCATCATTAAGCACACATGCTGACTTGGAGGAGCCTGATATAATTATGCAATCCATAGAAGATTGCACTTTATTATCTTCCACAAGCCCAAGCTTGAAGAGAGACAATGTTGAACAAACTAACGGTTGTAAAAGACTGAAGAGTAGGTTATTATTGTGAAGTACAACTAGTTTGGCTTTTTCTAGTATATATACTTATTTAGTTTGATAATTTGAATGATTCAGGCTCAAGTTTGGATATTTCAGAGTCTATCACTACCACCCCAAAACTGGGTCCACATGTTGTTTTTCAGTGTCTTTTTTGCTAAAAAACACCACCAAAAAAGTACGTGTTGTTTTTTGTCCGGATTTGCTAGAAACAACGTGTAGTTTTTAGTCAAACTTTTATACGTGTAGTTTTTTTGGAAAAACTCTACGCGTAGAATTTTGTCAAAATTATCTACGCGTAGGAATTACATGTGTTTCAATATGTTGTTTTTTAAAAATAGTCGTAGTTTTCAAGTGTTGCTTTTGTGAAAAAAAGACATGTGGTTCTTAATAAAACTTAAAAGGTCCACATGTTGTTTTTAACTGTTGTTTTGCAAAAAAAGAAAAAAATTACACGAAAAACTACATAGAGAATTTTGTCCGACTTTGCTAGAAACTACACGTAGTTGTCTACACTTTTTTTTTAACTATATTGTTTTTAGTTGTTGGTTTTCCAAAAAAAAAATGATATGTGGTTTTAAGAAAAAAAATGTGGTTAATCAAAACTAGGTGCTATTTTTTAGTATTGTTTTACATAAAATCCACATGTGGCTTTTTAAAAATAAGCATTTTCAAGTGTAGTTATTAAAAAAGTAACACGTCGGGTAGCGGTTGTTTCATGATTGAATTAAACTTCAAGAAAACAATGTTTTTTAAAATGTAAAATATTTGATTTTGAAATTTTTCCATTCTTCAAATTGACCAATGTAATATGCTGATTTAATCATTTCCTACAACCATTACAACCAATAGTATGCTGATTCAATCATTTCCTGGTGAAACTGATCATAAGCTGCATTTGACGTTCAAAAGGCTTTCAGATCTCAAGTAACCTTGGCTCGATTGACATCATAGTTCTAATGATGAACAAGGCAAAGTTCTGATACTGAACAAGGCAGTAAAAGAAAATGGGACTTCTTTGAAGTGGTTTGATTACAGAGGCTGATATTACAAAGGCTGATAAAGAGAAAGAAAGTCCGCTAGATGTGGCTATGGTGTAATGAAAAAAATAGACTGCCTTGTTCCTTAGACAAACTGCTGAAATACTTTCATCTGTTGAACAGAATTCTCTTGCAGAAACAGAGGCATTCTTGGCATCCTTTGGTCATCTTTCCAGCTCCACAGAAATAATGGCTATTGGAGGTTGAGCCACTGTACATATAAACAGAAACACAATCGAATTATTGAGGTCACAAAAGCTTTTACTCTGTCAAAAAAAAAACTAGAACCATACCTGATTCTGTAAAGTTTGAAACCGTTTGTCAATATCTTGTACCAGAAAAATTGGGCTCATCCTGCCAAGGACCGTGTTTCAATAAAAACCCCGCCCACCTTTTGCTGAAGAGATGAAGAAAAGCTCGGTGGTTGCAAATGAAAGGCAGAGAAGAAAAGCTCGGTGGTTGCAAATGAAAGGCAGAAAAAAAAAAGTAGATGAGCGATGAAGCTGACCTGACGAACTGGAGCCTGAGGATTTTATAGACAAATCATGCATCTATTTTACTGTATTGGGGGCAGAAATCTAGGCTAGAAACAGTATCTGAGGTAAGAATTCAACATTTATGGTCGCTTGGGCAAACAAACAGAGCAACGGCGACCGGATCTGCACCTGCTTGTAACCGAAGGCATGATCTGCCCCAACCGAAGCCCGGATCTGCTGCTCACCGAAGGCGGGATCTGCCCCTGCAGGCGGGAATCGAACGGCCAAGGCGGGAAGCCAGAGAAGAAGACATGAATAGGGCACGTTGGCCCGGCCAATGGGATGATAGGGCCTGGATCGAAATCTAGGCCGTCCATCGTCCAAAATCTGAGCCACTCATCTCTTCAGGAAAAAACCAAAAAGCCAATAAGATTAATGTACCTAGATCTTTATCTGGCTATTCATCTAGACTGTCCAAAATTGTTAATGTTGTCTAGAAGATTGTTGGATCCATTGATTATATGTTGTCAAAGTATATTTGTCTATTATTGCATCCCTTGTGTTATCCGTTATTTGCCGTTAAAACACGTCAAATAATTTGATGTGTTTAGGGTGCACTTTGATGTTGGTTAGTGCAGATTTAAAAAATTATTACACGTATCTAGGTTATAAGTTGAGTTATATCATCTTTTTGTGCGATTGTCTCTTGTGAAGGGTAATGTTGGATATTTCGAGTATATGCCAGAATATACCCGGACTGATGACTGTCCTTAACCTGGTGTGGGCAGTCATTCTGCCTGTCGCCTATGTTGATGATCGACCCAGTCGCCTCTGTTTTGACCGGGGCAAACCGGCATGCATCAAACCGTTGTTCGAATTACGTTCACATTGTCTGATGCGACGCTTCACCAAGTTGATATCGCCTCCGAGCTTGCGTTCTGCCTTTGGAAACAAGTAAGATCAGTCCAGCAGGATTAAATATTTACCACATTCTTAGGACCAACTTTGTATAATATTCTGAGTGATCCACGGGTTTGTGGACAACTTATGTGAAGAGGGTTTACTGCATGAGGCAGTTGTGATTTGCAAAGCTCATGGAACAACAATTACAAGAGGTAATGCATACCTTCTACTGCAAGAATCTAGCCAACGGAGAAAACCCACATGGTTCCTTAGCATTTTCTGGCAAGCACATTCATGGCAGGTTATTGGAGCAAATATAATACTTAGAGGATGAAGGTTCTCAAGCAAATCTAGAGGGTTATGCCAGGTTGCTACAAGAATGCATCAGATCGAAGGCAATAGAAGAAGGTAGACATATTCATGGGAATCTTCTAATCAGTATGTATGGCAAGTGTGGCAGCATGGAAAATGCCAGGTTTGTATTTGATAGAATGCTAAGGGTGATTGTAGTATATGGACTGCTATGATCACATCAAATGCACATGTTGGAGATAGTAGGCAGGCATTCGTGCTCTTTAGGCAAATGCATGATGAAGGCATGATACCTAATCAGGTTACTTTTATAAGCATTCTTAGTTGTTGTGGTCCTATAGGAATAATTCATGGTTGTGTTCTTGATAGAGATCTACATGTAGATGTTGCAGTTGCCACTGTATAGTTATAACTATATATGGAAAATGTTGGCACATGGAAGATGCATCATGAGTATTTGATGCATCGCCAGAACGAAACGTGGTTTCTTGGACCACAATGATTTTATCATATGGTCAAGAAGGTTATGAAAAAGTGGCATTTCATCTATTTCAACAAATGTAAGAAAATAGTTTAGCGCCAAACAAGGTCACCTTTCTCAGCATTTTAGACACTTGTGATGACCTTGCTCAAGGTAAGCTGATTCATTTCTATTGTATTGTTAATAAATAGATAGAATGATGGACTCAATGGATGTGGACTCAATGGACTCTAGCTAGACCCTCTATAGTACGTCACACCTTTTGCATAGTCGAGTTTCCTTGTGTCGAGCCTATGTTAATGCTTTGGGTTAAACCTTGGGATGGCCCTTTGTCTGCTCGCGTCTTAATGGGAATAGCGGGTAAATTGGCAAGGTGGTTGCATGGCCCCCGCTCTTAGGAGACCATAAAACTAGAATGATGTATTGGGATGGAAGCCGGAAGTGATTCGAGGGGTCTTCGACCCGGCCGGGGAGCCCGAGCTGTCCCGGAATTAGCGACCCAGCCCATGCCCCACATCATGGCAACCGGGAGGGGAAGGGGAGGGGGTTTGGCGCTTGATTACCGATTGATGACTGCTGGCCGCGAGAATTGGAGCGTCGTTTTCCATTCCTGAGACGAAATGAGCTCCCCAATTGCCATGTTGGTTCCATGCAACCCACAAGAAGTTCTTTTTCTTGAGCTCCTTAAAATTTATCCTTAAGTTCTTGGCCCATAATGCTTTAAAAAGCGTGGGTGGCATGTTTAAGCCCATGTGGTATGTTTGAGCCTATATCGCATGTTTGAGCAAATGTAGCATGTTTGAGCCACGTGGCATGTTTGAGCCAAGGTATTTATCCGTGGATTTATCCGGACAAAGGATTTATCCGTATTTTTGAACCCCGATTCTATGTCTCTAGAGATGCCACATTGTCCCCGACTATCCCCGAGGAACTCTAGCAAGATTATAAAATTGTCAAGTTACTGTATGAATATAGTATTGTAAGTCTATTGGGTAGATTCTTAAGTGTCCCATAAACGTATAAATATGGGGTCCGCATTAGCTCAAACCTACAATACTAGCTAGGGATGGAAATTAATTCCCCCCCCCAAACTAAATCAAGCTTAATTAAATAATATATCATTAGCCAAATCGAGGAGCTTTGTCAAACATCAAATTTCATCTAAAATATATTGTTTAATGAAATGTTATAACTAAAATTGTAATAGCGCCTATAAAAGCACCATCTGATGATTAGTCTGATGCAATATCTGACGAATAGTCTGATGCAATATCTGACGAATAGTCTGACGTTATAGCTGACGCATTTTCTGACGATTATTCTGACGATTATTCTGACGCATATTCTCGACGCCAAATTCGGACGCAAAAATCGGCGCTTTTCCGGACGATACATATTTGACGTATATTCTGACGATTAATGTGACGCTTAACCTGACGAAGGCTTCTGACGATTTATGTGACGATATGTCTGACGTAGTATCGTCAGGAAAAGCATCAAAATAGTAATCGTCAGTACGTTCCTCAGCCTGTACGTCAGGCAAAAATCTCTCTAGACAGTCTGACGATTTTTCTGACAAAAAATGGTCATCCTCTTGTAGTGGTTGGATCTAACCATTGAAGTTATTTTTCACGAATGTAAAACAATACGATACATTCCCAAAGTTGAGCACACAAACAATATTCCAAGTGGTGGTGCTTTGCTTAAGAAATAACCTCAAAAAAACCATACTTCCTTAAGAAATAGCTGCGTAAAACTACGCCACTTCAGAAAACCACACTTCTGTAAAAAAAACAGCCACTTAAAAACTACACCTACTTAAAAACCACACCTCAAAAAACCATACTTACTTTAAAAAATAGCTACGTAAAAACTATACCTAGTTATATAAACCACACCAAAAAAAATCATACTTCCTTAAAAATAGCTTCTTAAAAACTACACCTAGTTATAAACTACACCACTTCAGAAAACCATACTTCATTAAAAAAAAACACCACTTAAAACTACACCCGCTTATAAACCACACTTCAAAAAAACCATACTTCTTTAAAAAACAGCTATTTAAAAACTACACCGACTTATAAACGACACCTTCAAAAACAACACCTCGATTAGAAAAAATCATACCACTTCAGAAAACCATACTTCCTTAAAAAACAACCACTTAAAAACTACACCTCCTTATAAACCACACTTCAAAAAACTATACTTCCATAAAAAACAACTACTTAAAAACTACACCTAGTTATAAACTACACCTCAAAAAACAACACCTTCTTAAAAACAACACCCCCTCAAAAAAATAAGCAACACTTCTTTTAAAAAAATGACACCTCAAAAAAAGACCACACCTTCAAAAAAAAAAAACTATAGCTCCATAAAAAAAACTACACTGCCTCCTTAATAAACCACACCTCCACATAACCACATGTAGATTTTTTGGAACAACGACATGTGGTTTTTTTGTTACTGTTGTTTTTAGGTGTGGACCCAGAATTGGGGTGGTTGTGTATGATTGACATTTCTAACAGAATTGAAGACAATGATGCCAAAGTAATGGAGGAAGAATGTGAAATAACATTGAAGAATGTAGATGATTATGTTTCCAAATTGGACAAACCTGCTAATATTGTAGAGAAACCAATCACAGAGGAAGAAACTGATTCCATCAATTGGAGAATCCCCTTTTAAGAATATTTCCAAGCAGAGGTTTCCTCCAGCAAACGAGCTCCATCCAAATCAATAACTAGAAAATTGAGGTGATTTTACTGTGTTCCTTTCTGGTAGTTATCCTATATTATAAAATTATTGTGTATGTCTGTCTTGAACCTCGCCCAATCGTTCGACCTATTGATCAAAGGGTTAGGATTCATTCCCACAGTTTAGGGTTTTAATTTCGCTATCTTTCTTCCGGCTTAGGGTTTTTGCTACCCATCGAAGCTAAGGGAATGTGTCGGATGGATGTAGATTAGGACTAGGGCAATCACCTTCGCCATGGTTGGAGCAGGATGGTGCCGGCCTGCTTTGAATGCCTTTGCTGCAGCTGTTTCGATGATGTTGTTTAGGGTTTCTTTACGGCAGAGCAGCGGGCTTTGAGAGGTTCTTTGGAACTAACCCTTAGCTCCTCTTGTGACTACGACACTCAGTGTCAGGGAGCGGGCTGCCAGATCTTCCTTAGAGAAAGCAGAAGCAGAGAAGTGGCTCCATGATGCAGAAGCCCAATCCAAGAGCAGGGGAATTGACCCAGGTACAATCTTGAGATTTTTGTACTGAAAGATAATGCTGCCTTTGTTCTTGAACCTATTTCTTTTATTGTGTCTTCTTGACCATCTCAATATTCTGCATTGAAGCATTCTCACGACCGATAAAGGCGATTTGTCGAGAGGTTCCATATGCTCTATATCCCCATTTCTCATCCAAGATTTTTCTCTGCAAGGGGTATATTCCTGCCACAACTAAACTCTCTTCCCGAATCCTCCAAGCGGTATTGCAAGTCTTTACTAGGAAAGCATGTTCATTTCTACTTTCAGGTTTGAAAACGTAGCATTCCTTTAGAATCTGGATATCTAGGAGTAGTATAAAGACTTTGGGTAGTGTGCTTTCTTAGAATAGGATCCAACCAAGATAGAGATTTTTGGCGTTTGACATTGCAATATGATTGTAAAGGGATTCAATTTGAATGAGGCACTTTTAAAAGCGAGAGAAAATTGCTACAAAGAATATAGTATCAAATGGCTTGCATAGCTTCTTGATGAATTTGTATATTTTCAATTTGTGTGGGATTATGAATAATTTTTGTAAAGCATCTTCTAATTTCGAGGAATTTGAAGTATTTATTTGCAAGGTAAGGCATTTTGGCAATCACTGTAAAGATCCACAATGGCCAAATCTTCAAGTCAAGTAAAACTGACATGCATGCACAATTGTTGTATTTGGGAAAACTTTGAGGGGCAGGAACGTTGTATTTGTGCAGGAACGTAAGTGGGGCCTTTTTTTATTTCTTAGCAGGATGCATGGAAGAAGTATATGCTTTGTTTTTATGGTATCTTCAAAGACACCCTTTGGTGCGCTTAACAACAAAAAGCGAATCAAAGTAAAAAGCAAAGAACAAGAATGCCAAATTATTGGATCTTCAAAAGTCTAAACACGGATGATGGCACAGTTGTGGAGCTTAGGAGCTTAAAAAAAACCTGAAAGAAAAACCTGCACCTCAGCTTAGGAATCTATTAATATTGTAGTGTGTATTATAGCGTAAACAAATCATTGTGATTAATCATTGTGATTAATGATGGTACTTGCTGGCAAGTGCAGAGAATAATCACCAACAGACTTATTGTATGTGTGTACAAGTTGAATTGATATTCACCTCTGGCGTCAGCAGTTCCTATATGTTTTGATATCAATGTACATGTCAAGCAATTCTCTATGTGTTTTAGATTGACGTTTTGAAATCTTATTGTATGTTTTGAAATCTTATAAAATTAAATGATGTCTAAAGAGAATGGAGGATATAAGTGAGGAGGATGGGTACAACATTCTTTGCCTTTATTTAGCAAGGAACCGTTGCAATGATAAGGATAGCGATAGTAGTATCTGTTTAAGCACAGAGTCATATGAGATGTATATTCAAATGTCCTATGACATGTATTCAACTTATGTTTTTGCTTTTATGGACTCTAGGACATGGACAGACAAGATACCACATGCTTTGGTTTTCAAATTATCATCAAAGATTCATAGGTTTTTCTTATTGGAAAGGAAAGGCTCAACAAATGAGCAAAAGATCTGGTATCTATTACAAATAGTAGTTGGCATTACATCATGTATTTGAACAATGAATTCTTTGGCAAGATTGACAATAAGAACACTATAGAAAAACAACAACATGATGACTTTGATTAAATTCCAACAACAACGTGATGAGAACAACTACAAAACATTCATACTACAATTAAATTACATGCCCAAGAAGTAAAACCCGTTCTACATGATGTTTTATGCAATGTCCAATAAGCGTCCCAACATTTGCAAGTTCCAAATCATGCCCAGCAACGCTGGGCACCATAACTAGTAACCTAATAAATATATTTTTCAATTCATATGCAATAATGTACATTGCTACCACTTTTTTCGTACACATTATTATCTACACAATGAACAATTAGCAAGGTTTAGAATTATTACAAAGGTCTAGCTATTTACTTCTAAAGATGTATATAACTGTTAATACAAAGTGAAACCTAATGCTAAGATACACACATGATAAATATATTGTGCCCTTTGAAAAATCCTTTAAAATTTTTGTGCAAAATGATTGCCAAAATTTGGGGTCTTTTTCCCTTCCTTTTTTTTGGGGTGGTGGTGGTGGTGGGGTGTTTTGGGGTGGGGGGGTGGAGGGATGGAGGATATAAATACACAGATGCCTACAATTTTAGGGGTGCATGTACTAGAATTGTACTTATGACTCACAATACCTATCAATCATGAAATTGTTTAGGATGTGCGTTGCCAATCAAGTTCTAACTTATGCTTGGGTTTGATTTTAATAACATGTTTGGTTTATTTGGTCCTATAATATTACTTCCAAACAGTTGATCTTATTAAGTTCTTACTATAAATTGTCTCATCTACCCCTAGGGAACAGAGGAAACTTAGGCCAAACTTTGATCCCTCAAAATTGTCCTGGGATTTCTGAAAGCTTTGATGCAATTTTGAAGTCCGGTCCTGCTCATGGTCACATAAAATTACACTAAAGGCGATCGATAGAATACCAACACCATGGGATCATTCTTACAATAAAGAAGATATACATGCATCTACTTATGCGTTAGGCACTGCTACTATGTTTGGATATTTTTGTTATAATAAAGAATTACTGCACACTTTCCTCATTGCGATAGACTTTCAACCTATGCCCAGCAACGCTGGGCACCATTACTAGTTTACTTCTAAAGATGTATATAACTGTTAATACAAAGTGAAACCTAATGCTAAGATACACACATGATAAATATATTGTGCCCTTTGAAAAATCCTTTAAAATTTTTGTGCAAAATGATTGCCAAAATTTGGGGTCTTTTCCTTCCCTTTTTGGGGTGGTGGTGGTGGGGGGGTGTTTTGGGGGTGGGGGGTGGAGGGATGGAGGATATAAATACACAGATGCCTACAATTTTAGGGGTGCATGTACTAGAATTGTACTTATGACTCACAATACCTATCAATCATGAAATTGTTTAGGATGTGCGTTGCCAATCAAGTTCTAACTTATGCTTGGGTTTGATTTTAATAACATGTTTGGTTTATTTGGTCCTATAATATTACTTCCAAACAGTTGATCTTATTAAGTTCTTACTATAAATTGTCTCATCTACCCCTAGGGAACAGAGGAAACTTAGGCCAAACTTTGATCCCTCAAAATTGTCCTGGGATTTCTGAAAGCTTTGATGCAATTTTGAAGTCCGGTCCTGCTCATGGTCACATAAAATTACACTAAAGGCGATCGATAGAATACCAACACCATGGGATCATTCTTACAATAAAGAAGATATACATGCATCTACTTATGCGTTAGGCACTGCTACTATGTTTGGATATTTTTGTTATAATAAAGAATTACTGCACACTTTCCTCATTGCGATAGACTTTCAACCTATGCCCAGCAACGCTGGGCACCATTACTAGTACTAGTATAATTTTTTTAATAGTTGTCACTTCATAGTGCTAATATTGTTGGCAATGGTTATTGAGCATGAAGACTTTTTGTATAAGGTTTTCAAAAAGGCTAATGTAGTACCTGATGTGGTAGAAGGTGTCCAACTTCATCCTTCAAGAAAAGAATTTCTTGCTCTCAGGCCCGGGACAGTGAAGCTCATAAATTTCGTCACTGAACACTTTACTGTTGGTATATGGTCTTCCAATCGCTCAGTGGTTAATTGTCCCAGGTCTTTAGTTCCTCAGACCTTAATGGATTCTTCTGCTTCATTTTCTTGCTCTGTAGCAATGAGCAGATCTGTCCCTTCCTCTAACTCTAGCTCCTCTTCCTCTGGAGTTAAAGTCTCTGCTCTATCAGCCTTGCAGACATTTGTTTTTTGAGTTTTTGGGATGTCCCATAGGCCGAAGCGGTCAGTAACTAAATGACCAAAACCTTGACAATTTTAGCACTTATTTCCTCTACTTAGTTTGGGACAATTACTTTTAAGATGGCCATAAGCATTAAAACCAAAGCATGGACCAAGCTTACATTGTCCGTCACATCCTTTTTCATTATCAGCATAAAGAATTTTACTTGATTCCTCCTTTCCATCATTTATCAGCTCATGTTGCTCTAGCTCAGTTTTTTTCATGTTTCAACCTCTTTCCAAATGGGACAAAGTGATAAGTCCATGTTTCCTTTGGTGACATATTCCTCATTCTCAACAATATACTAGAACTCAATTTACTCTTGATGACTGCCTTTGCTTCTAGAATCTTTGCCTGGTGAGGCACTTGTCATTTCCATGGAGCTTGCCCCTCCCTCTGCATACTTACCAGGACTTCCAATAGTATCTGAAGCAGCAACACTTGCATAGAATTTGCCTCTGCTACTTCTCTGGACTACCACAGGATTGTGCTCTTCTTCATCTATTATTTTCCATAAGCCTTCTACCTTCAAGGCTTTCAATCTTGTCTTTTCAAACTTGGAATCCAGAGCCGCTTTTGTACACTTCAATTGCACTTAGAGCTGCTAGCCATTTGCTAAACATGCGTTATGCTACGAAGTTATTGCTAATTAGATAATTTTCACTTTCAAGTATTCAATCATCTACTAACAAATTATTTACTAGCATTGTTATTCATACACAATCTTAAAAGGGTCAACCATGACAATGAATCATTGAACGAACACTGTAGCAATGGTATTGACCATGCTACTGTTCATACATTGACCAGTAAATGCTCAACTATGCATTCGAATCTTTTCAACCTTGTATTAATTGAATCTGGCATCAATGGATGTCAGACTGATTTTATTGCATAGAAGAAATACAGACTGATCTGTCGGTTTAGTAGAACCGATTGGATCTTGTAATTGTAGTGGCTTGAATCGATCGAGCCATCTTATATAATTTAATAAGAATAGAATACAAGGTATTTTTATCATCCACGAAAACATATAAAAATGCCTAACTTACCTAATGTGTAATTTTTCAGGTTCGTGCATTTGAACGTTAGGAACCTTTAGCTAGACCATTGAAATTAAAGAAACAATTGCATGAATATTATTGCATAATTATTTGATAACAAAGGTAACATTCTAGCCTCTGCTAGCATGACATGATATAGGGTCTGGACTTTGACACCAAGTTCTTCCATTAAAAGCATTTCTGAACCTTCTCAATTCTTTTCCAGGTCTCCCTTTTTTGGGTTGCCCCTAGGGGGACAAACCCTCGTTTATGTGGGTTTGTGGGATATCTTGGTATATCTTTGGAATATACTCGATATATGTTGATGATTACTAAAACCCTTTGTTCCTGTAAATGCACGCGGTCGGTTCGTTGTGGATCAAGGATGTTACGGACCGGGATGGCGGCGGCTCAATCGATGAATAAGAATACAGCAGGGAGCGATAAATTTGCTTATGGCTATATAGAAAAAAGAATTCCGGAATTAGAAACAGAGGGTGAGCATCCAATCTGGGTTCTCGATTTTCCGGTTGTTTCTTCATATAGTAGCGTGTATAGCTAGCCTTGCCTTAGGTTTGAGTCATTGATTGATTATAGTTTTTCTTTTTCCAAAAAGTAAGGCTCGCTTGTCCAGTTGTAAGCTATCTATCAGGAGGTTGATCAAGCATGGGAAGCGTGAGAATGATATACAATTAGAGATCCACGTTCCATGCACTATGAAAATGCAAATGGCGGACTATGATCGCGTGCACCTTTCATTGGCATTATGGAATTTGAATGCATGGAACACTGATGAATTGACAATTGCTAGCATGCGCGGTACACACATGAAAGCATGCTCCGTAGGAATATGGAACTGAGGCCCAACAATTGGTGGATGTTAGTTCCAATCGTTTTATGCCAAACATGGTAGTCTGCAGGAAGCATGCCCCATGTATTCGAAGGGTTGCAAAAGATGTGGTATCATGGAATGCAAGATCTCAGCATATAAAACTCATCTTGTCATAAAACATACATTTGGAAGGATTTAAGACAGAGAGCAAGAAATAAAATTGAGCTTCAACATGCCATGGCTTTCACTGGCTAATCAAATAGAAATGCGGTAATGCAAGGTCCTGAACCCTTTCAACAGCAAGGTAACATGGCCGAATACAATTGTGGAATACCATAGTGTCATGCAGGATGCAAAGTAGTTTGGCTTTGACTACATGTGAGTGAAGGAACCACTCAAGGCAAACCTGGCTTCCATGAGCTAATGATAAACAGAAACCTCTCTCTCTCCCCTCCAAATCAAAGACATGACACAGTGCGAAGGCAAGAACCTGAGCCCCGGCTTCTTTTACAAAGCCACCGTGTGGCTACAATATTGAATCTGAACAAATGTCACATCATTTAGGAAGGTACCTTCCTTCCCGATACAATTATTGATCGCTGGTGATTTTCGGCATGCCCACGGCATATAATCTGTCTTTTCTGCATTTTCAAGTCCAACACCCTTGCCATACATCTTGAATAGCAGTTCCAACGACACATTTTTATGCAGGCCATTGCCCTGTTATTACTTTTAGTGTTGTCTGGCTAAGACAAATACTAACAAAGGTAATGGCATCCAGCCTTCTGCTGCATGTGATCAAAAAGTGTATGCGCCAAACTATTATGTCCATGTAGAGAACCAAGATTCTAATAGGTAATTTATTAAAAGCATAGCATGGAGCTTCAGTTTCAGAATTGTTTTACACACTGATAGTGGAAGATCCGAGATCCACCTTAAAATTAAATCCATACTTTAATATATGTGCATGCATCCACTTATCTGTGGCTGGTGCTAGATAACCATGGCGTGCATTCAAAGGTAGCGTTATATTTTCCTGCTGTATTTGCCTGCTATGTTTTCCTGCTGTATATCTATTGTTTAAATTTGGATTTTCCGGCCTGGAGAAAAACTTTTTTGGTTTTTTTCTAAGGTTGGTTTTTTAAGGTTTTAATGGTTTCAGTAGCCGGAAAATGTTCCCGATTGTCCAAAAATTGAGAAAGGTTTTTGTGGTATGATTTCGGGTTTCCGGATATGAAGTCATGGATTTAGACAAAATTAGGAAAATAGAGGTGCGTAACCGGCATGAGAGGCGCGTGGAAGACAACCTCTGTGCAATTTCGACGCTGTAGCTTTGCTTTTGTAGATTCGGCATGGTATGGCCAGGATCCGCTTCATGTTTTTTAGTGGTTTTTTTTGTCCACATTACAGCAGTAGTTGTACCTATTTTAGCAAACATGATAACTATGAGATGATATTATATTTGTTATGCTTCCAGCTTAAGCCTAATCAGGTAACGGAGTTTACCGCCGCCCTATTTCTTTCAGGTCCACGATTACTTTACGTGATTGGAGCCGCTATTAGCTAAGATCAAGCTCTTCTGCTCATCCACAAGTGATGGAAGCATATATGCCAGGTAAATCTTATTGTTTCAGTTTCTTTCGTTCTATTTTCTAAATGAATTCGTTAATCTACATCTACTTCAAGTCATCCTTAGGATATCTTGAAGAGAGCTTATCATGTAGATTTAGGGCTTTGTTTGTTGTCTTTTGTTTTGAGGCATTTGGTTCTGAGGCAAAGCCACTTAAAAACAAAAGAACTCGCTAATCTGTCATTTTTCCTGTGTACATGTGCTTTTACCACACACTTTTCTATAAATCTGTGCATTTTCCTCATCACAAATAGGTACTCTATTTGCCACATCAGTTTGAATTGCCGCAGATTGTAGTAGATGTAAATGGCGACATTACAAAGTCATTTTATAAGCTGCAAATTGCTTTTTGTTGTAATGATAGTCCTTTTTCATTAATTAACTTGCAATTGCAAATTAGTTGGAAACCTCATTCTTTTAGAGGACTGCTGAATTCTTTCAAAGAAAGTATTATTTGGCTGTCAGCACTTTGAAATGAGATGGTGCCATCAAACAAATTGAGGGATATAGTCTCCTTGAGTAAGATGTATTTTTTGCAGACATGTGCACAGTTGCAACTATACATAGCATGCAACCATATACCATGGCCTTGCCATAAAAATAAATAGAATAGAAGTTCAAGTTACATTACAATGCATTATGCATTATGGCACCATAGCCCATGGGAGCGATTGTGCCTAAACTGAAACATAGAAGATTTGCTATTATGGTGGTCTGGCTATGGTGTTATATGTATACTATTCTATGCTCTCTTCTTCTTAGCCCGGCCAGTTCTGGAGAACAGCATCAATAACATGAACGGATCTCAGGTTTGACATTTCTCCTTCACTACATTTTATCACGGATCCTTAGGTTTCAACTTTATTTTAAGCGTGATCAAACCCAGTTTGTTGCTTCTCTTTATTGCATTGTCTCTTCATTTGCTCCCAATATTTGGATCGTGCAGTAAATGATTTGTAAATGTCAACAATTCAGTTTACTTATTTGCAATATGTTTGTGTTACAAGCTTCTTCGGTGTGCATGCAGATTGAATAGACGTTGCAAATTTGTATCCTTGGAATATCTTCATTGAAGTGTATCCACACATGGTAGAGTCAATATTGTTGAGCTGGAACCTTCACATCAGCTTCACATTATAAGCACTTGGAGAGTTGTTGAGCTGGAACCTTCACATCAGCTTCACATTATAAGCACTTGGAGAGTTGATAGAGGCAAAACACTGAAGTTCAAATGCTTATGTTCCAGTTCCACATACTATATTTCTGGTTTGGAAGTTAATTTTATGTGCTCAATGGATTTTTTTGCCAATTTTGAAGGCTTCTTATTTGTCTTGCTTGAATATAAGAATATGTTGCACACAATTAGGGTTTTGTTAATAGCTCTTGCTCTATGAACAGGTGAGTTGTTACCAAACACGTAGCCACAAAAAAATAGAATATTGCTATTTTTGAAAAACAGTGTAGAATCTGCATATTTTCCATTTGAAGCAGGTAGCAATATCTTTCTTGAAGCTTAGACTTAGCTAAGCATTTGTGAGATTTATCCCTTTAGATCTGCCTTTATCAAAAAATGCATTTTTGTTGAAGTAGGATGTCATGCCACTTTTAGGAACATTTGGCCAAATATTGATTCCATCCCATTGTGGCCATTGAGTTGCCAGCACCTTACTTAATCTGCATACATCTCTAGCCATTTTCAGAGTTCGGTACATGACATGTATGGCATATATGCATGTATGCAGTTGTGTTTGTTATGAATAACTTTCTTCAATAATCAATAGAAGTATCGCATTTGAATTGTAAAAGACATATTAGCTGTACGCTTCCTTATCCATCCGATGCCTGGGTGTATTTGTTTCCATTACATTCCATTTCTGATTTCCTTTTCTGATCATGTCTAATAGGATTCTGACCTATCATTTGTGTTTGCATTTTCAGCTATATATCTACAAAGCAATTAAGTGACTTAATTTTTCTACAATCATGTCATGTCATTCTCTGTATATGTAAACTTAGTGCTGCCTGGTTGTTGAAATTGTTGCAGGTCTAATAGTGTACTACTTTACATATGGATGAGATGTTTCGATCAATATCTCCACCAAGACTATATTTCTATTTAACTGCAGGAGAAGCTATGAGGATATATAATTGCAACAAAGTTTTCTAAGAAAGAGGTATGTATGGATTTCTCTCTAATGCAATATTTTTTGTTACAAGTCACGTGCATATGCCCATATTATTATGCAATATTTTCCACTACAAATCATGTATATGCCTGTACCAAGCATATTTCTAATTATGTACTAATTAAGGTGGTATACATAATTGCACAACCTCCAGCTTAGGATTACAGCTATCCAATGGTTACATTACGCATAGGAGTCTTTTTTCTATAGAATCTGCGTATTTTCTGTTTGAACCAGTTAGCCATGTCTTTTCTGAAGTTTTTCTGTGAAATTTAGCCAACCTCTACCTTGACATTTGGCTAAAATTTGACATTTGGCTAAAATAGTGATTATTTCTCATCGTGGTCACTGGTGGAGGCATGTATGGTGTCGTACTTAGTGTTGAAATAACTCTTTAAAAAGCAATAACATCATGTTAAGATGAAGCTTCACTTAGCAATGATGACTATGATTTCTGTAGCTTTACGAAGTTCCCTTTCTTGAAGGTTCCTTCCCATCACTGGAAGGATTCTGCCAATGCTAAGTACGTAACTAGCATAGTTGGGAAATTTGGCCAACCTCTGCCTTGAACTTCTGCTAAATAGTGATTCTTTCTCATCCTAATCATTGATGGAGGCATGTATAGTGTTGGACGACGATGATCTCTGTAGCTTTACAAAGTTTCCTTTCTTATGCAAATGTGAGACACTTTATCATGTGAGAATAAAATACTTAAACCATGTGAGAATGAATGGCTTTATCTAAGAATTGTAGATCAATGTGTTGGGAATTCTTTGATTCTCTTATGGGGGTTTGGAATGATTCATTGGCCATTATTTCTTTATGGTGAAGACCTTTCCCTCTTATTTTGAAGCGTGCAAATTCTAGCTGCGATCTATGTCGGGATTAAGTGAAGAAGTGTGAGCAGAATAGATATGACGTAGTATTTCTTGAACCTTCAATGATTTGCAGTTCACAATGATGTTGTCGCTGCCAGTTTGATCAAAAGAAAGAGCGACATTTATTTTTTGCTTCTAGATGGAGCTCACATCCTTGAATCATTAAATTATATTGCTTTCTTCCAATCTCGAACTCTAATCTTTTTCTAGATGGTGCTACCTTGGTTTTGAAGGCTTAAGCTTGGCATGCCGATAAGATGCTACTTGCAGCAAACCAATAGTTTAGGTGTTTATAGAGGCATGCATTATAGTGACATTTGACAAACATAATCACTCTTCAACTCTAATGGTTTTACAAAAAATTCAAAAAGCCATTGAGTCATTGGTTCATAATTGTTGACTTAAATGGTTGTATAGATGGGGGGTTGATATGACAAAGATCCCTTGCATTGCAAACATTGGGCTTTAACAAAAGCAAATTTAAACAATTAACATCACGTTGTGCTATATGCAACAATAACGAGTATCACATGATTTAGCCTTATCTATTCCTTATTTGCAATTTCATCATGTCTTGCCTCTGTATTATTTTGGTGTGGTTGCCCCATAAATACAATCTAATACTTTTACGGTACACCTTACACTAAAACAAGTAGTTTCATTTAAATGAAAATTGAGTTTAACAATTATAATATCTAGAACACAAACCATAAATAATAAAAAATGTGGTATAGTGGGGCCTTACCTTTACAAAATGTAGTATAGTGCAGGGCCGCGCTCCTCCACTTCAAATACACCTATACAATAATGTTGATCATGAGTTATGCCTTTGCCCATTGCATGTTGCCTTGCGGGTTAGAGTCCAATGCTATGATCAATTTGAGGATTGTACTTTGTAGATATACACCTCGGGTCATTAGGAAAACTCAATACAATAAAAATGCTTCATAGACACTACACTATTGCATTCTCCATGTTATGAATGGAAAACTTATTAACATCTCTCACAAATCTCCTCATTTCAACTCCACATACTTCACTATAATATATTGTGATTTATATGGTTATAAGTCCACAACTCGGTTTTATGATCACAATTTTATGCCCTTCGTAATTCTTCGTACAAATGTAAACCTCCCCTACCTCACCTCCTATCAAGAAAAACACGAAATAAATGCTTCTGTTGATATCTACATGACATTTACAACATTATACAATGCCTCTATCACCACTTATGTAAGTAGATATTTTTCTTCATTACAATGCTATAGTTCCAATCTAGGAATATCTCTTTTTCCATATGCGGAGCCCAATGTGGATCATCTTTGTGGATTGCTCCGTCCATTCCTCTCACATATAGCTACATATGGCTACATAGAATTGTATTTATGTCCAGCAACGCCGGGCACCCGTTACTAGTTAACATTAACTGGTATTTATGGAGTCCAGGTAATGCACAAACTGCAGTTGCTGGTCTTTCTCACATGTAATGCACAAACATAATCTAGCCTGGGGACTTTGTCAAAACCGAGAGACCTCCATACTGCAACATTTACTATGCAAGTACCATGCAAGTTACAAGAGCAGTAAACAGATAATTTATTTCATTGCATGAATTTGTAATTACTAGGTTAACAACCATTGACCCTATGGTTCACCCATGGTTCCATGAGCCCATGTAAGCTCTTTATTCCATGAAACTTTCCCTGGTCCTTTTCTAACCTGTGAGTTTCAGCATATATCTTCTCTGGTTGGAATAAAAACCTGCTGGAGCATCATCTTTTCACCATATCAGGGTTGAGTAGGAGATCACTGCACAAACCGATGGAAATGTTTTCATGCAAATAAATAAAGCCGCCTTTAGCCTTTCAATGTCTTTTGAATTTATCATATGGGAACATGCAGTTTTTCTCCAATTTCAAACTGAGGTTCTTAGGAAGGGGCTAGGAGACCAAGGAATCTCCAGTTTGTACTAGAAACTAACTCATTGCTTCATAGTATCATAAACTGACTACGAGGTTCTCCTGTTTCTCCATCCTCTGGCATATTCAACATTATTTCCATACATTCGCACTATCCAAATTAATTTTGCGTTGACCATCAAATTGAAAGTGAGCCTTCCAAGCTAATGATGTGCGATACCTGCTGAAAGAGCCATTTCAAAAAATCTTCTTGATTTAATAGATAAGTTTAGGAAATTTTCTACTACTATAGATCCTTTTTAGTTAGAGAAGAGATCGGAGACAAACTTGCAGATGAATGTGAATTCACACAACTTAAATGAAACAAAGGATTATGGCATTTTTGTTTCTTCAATTTTATTTTTTACTTCTTCCATGTATAATTATTTGATATCTTTGTTCCAGCGGGGATGGATATGTCTCCCCGCTCCTAGACTAGCTTATCTTTGCGTGTCAATTTCAGTATCAACTATTGTGGCACAGAATCATTATGTTTTTCATATTAACTCAAAATAGTGTAATCCCCTGGGCAAAGGGAAAACATAGGTTTATTCAAATTTCCCAAAACAAAATACAAAAGCTTATCAGAATCCCTCTTTATTAGCCGCTCTAACAATACAGGAGGCTAGTACCGTAAGTCACTGCCTTGAATGATATTTTCAATGCACAGTGATATATCTCGAGCTAGCACAAAGTGGATTTGGAGCCTTGATGTAGCTGCTTAGATGCCCAAACAATCGTATATGGGAACTGTATTCTGTATTCTGGCTATAGATTCTTTGGCAATGTCAAATGGTTGTAATCCTGCAAGGCCCTGCCACGCATGCTGTTGCGGCAGGCAAACATGTTCCTATGCTGCCATTTCATGGATGCAGAATAAGAGCAAATAATGGCCGTGCTAACAATACGGAGGCTAGTACCATGAGTCATCGCTCAAATGATATTTTCAATATGTAGCATAATAAAAGGGGGTTTCTTTTTGTATTTTTTAACGCGTTTTTCTATGGTTTTCATATGATTTGATGGGCGATTGCACGAGACCTACTATTTAGTATATCTAGAGTCGACTTTGTATTCTCGATTTTAAATGACATATTATCTATGATTTTGCAATGGTTTAGCATTTGCATAGTTTTCCTTGAAAAATCAATTATTTTTTAAGTTCCCAAAACGTACATGCAAGCATCGAGGTCCCTTATTTTAGGGTTCTTTAGGAAAGGGTTTGCTTTTACCGCTGCCCGGCCAGATTTGCTTCCTGGAGAAGAAAATTCTCTCTGCTCTTGCTCTCGAGAGGAGGGATTTTATAGCAATGTTGCCCGCCATGGCCAAATCTTGAAATCTGGAATTTGCTTAAGTACAAAGCATGCGTTACTAAACCCTAACGGGATGCATTAGGGATGCGGTTTAGGGTGCGACTTGGCATGGCGTAACTAGCTTCCATCCAAATAGGATATGGCATCTGCTTTGGAGCATTTTGTTTGCCTTGGAGTTCTGATTTTAGAAGTCAAATTTTACCAAAGATGGCACCTCTTCTCTTTGATACTTTTATTCTTGAAGCACAAGTTTGTTCAAAACGAAGTGAGAATCTTTGGCATCTTATACAAAGCAGCAGGATTCTCTAAGGAGATTCAGGTATATCATCTGGTTTTTTCAGTATGCTGCAAATCCTTGTTTCTTACATTCACTTCTTGGAATGATCTGCGTCAATTAAGAAAATAGAAGCAAACAAAAGAGCTTGTTGTCCTGAGTAAGAACGTACAAGATCTTGATGTGGCTTTGGAATTAAGCAAAGAACAAATGCCTTCAGCTTGAAAAATAATTTTCTTGGTTTCTACTATAGCATCTGCCACAACCTTGGCTGCGTCTGGACTTGTATCCATGTACAGAAATGAGAGAAAATTCTGTGTTCTCATACTTGTTTGCAATTGAGAGCTCAGCTCATTTCTCACGTACAAATTCTTAGTGGTCAAACAGATCTGCTTTACTTGTTGTTAAGCAAGTGCTCTACTGGTGGAACCATTATATATTCTCATGCAGGAATGTTGAAGACGAATATATAGCTTCTAATAGATGGTTTCTCCTAAGTTAATACATTTGGTATCATTGAATGTGATTCTTGCAGGAATGGCTGAGAAGTGTATCATGGAATGTGATTCTTGGAGGATATGCCGAACAGGGATTTCTCCTCAATGCAATTGAGCGCCTTAGGGAATTTCCCAACCATGATTTGATTTCTGAAATGCCACAGTTTATACATATGGGGGATGGGTTCAGATGGACTGAAAGGGATGGGTTCAGAAAGACTGCCATGGTTGCAGGTTACGTATCTATGTCTGCAGGCGTTACTTTAAACGCTTAACAAGATCAAGCTGATAGTAAGCCAGCGAGGAATGTCTATCGATCATCCAGAGCCACTTGTTAAATTTGCACAGAGCTTTGATGCAAAGTCATGTCCAGCGGTAATTTCAACTTCAAACTCATTTTAGCAATTGACCATGTTGACTAGTTTGTTATGCATTTGTACTTTAGTAGTTTAGTATGCTCAAAAAATTAATGCTGAAGCCATGTATTCACTGGCATGATCCAAACATAATCGAGGACGAACATAATCGAGGACGGCATGAGTGTTACTTTCACACAGCATGAACAATTAATGTATGAGTCCGTGGAGCCAAAAGCATGATACCAAGGAGATATCCCCCAAAAATGGAGCGTAAAAGATTCAAAACAACGTTTTGGAAAACCGCTTTGGTAAATCATATTCTAACTTAAGACTGTCAAGGAAATGAGAGTATTCCGCATGTGTGGACCACTATGCAACATTAGAAGCTTTAGAAGCTCATTCAATTGGAAAGTAGTATTAATCTTGATTAAGCGTAGCAAGCTCCACGTGCACCAAACAAACCATGGGAGCACTGACTTAGAAAATTATCATTCGATATTGTTGTTGCTAGATTTCGACGTGTTCAATTCCAAGAACGTGTTCTTGTCCTAATGATTACGCAAAATATACTCATAGTTGTTTGCAATGGAAATAATTTATCTTTAATATTATTGTGCTTCTTAGTAATTAATATTTAGGCCCAGAAAGTTTACCTATGTTTGCTTTATTTAGGGCCCGAAGGGCCCAAATTTTTTTTTAATATAACAACCAACACACAACTACCATTAATATTATTAACACAGACCATTGCATCCAACGCATTTAAATTAAAATCCCCCTGAAACCCCCTTTGGTTTAGGTGCATATTCACACGGGGGGTTACGTAGGGCATCGAGAGCTATCGGATTGGCATATTTGCCCTTTATTCCTTGATCTGGACCGCATATAGCAATCCTCGCCAGTTATGCTTGTATAAGTTTTTGTCTCGAGCTAGGACAAAAGTGGATTTGGAGACTTGATGTAGCTGCTTAGATGCCCAAACATTCGTATATGGGAACTATATTCTGGCTATAGATTCTTTGGCAATGTCAAATGGTTGTAATCCTGCAAAGCCCTGCCACGCATGCTGTATCTTATATTATAATGTTTTACTGCAAGTAATGGACCACGCCCTAAATCTGACGGCCTGGAATTGATCAAGTATAACAATGGTGGAGATGGTGCAACGTCCTCAACAAAAAACTATAGCCTGACGTGACGGGTTAGGGCACTAGGTTAGGGCTGTGCGCTCCAAACGCCAATGCTCCGGCTATGGCAGACCCAAACAACTGGGCATGGCTTTTCTGCCCAAAGGCCAATGGTCCGGCTATGGCAGACCCAAACAACTGGGTTTCTTAAGACGTATTGCAGACCCAAACAACTGGGCATGGCTTTTCTTAAGATGTTCTTAAGCAAAATTTCTCTTCGGCTCAAGCAGAGGGTACTCCAAACGCCAATGCACCGGATATAACAGACATAAACATCTGGGCATGGCTTTTCTGCCCAAAGGCCAATGGTCCGACTATGGCTATGGTTCTTAAGCATGGGTTTTTCGTTATGCCTATCCGTGAATGGTATCAGACTATAAGCTCTTTTAGAGAGCCTTGATGGAGCTTACAGGTCTGGCCGAAATGGTGTCTGGCACTATGATGATGAAGCTGGTTCTAAGACTGTAAATCGTGAGGTCATGTGGTCGTGTGGCTATGGCGGAGCAAGAGGATGAGGTCTGTGGTCGTGAGGTCGTTCGGCTTAGCAACTCATGCCTTGCTCACTGCCTGTCCTCAAGAGGCATGCATGTCTGATTCTATTCTCATTTTTGTGTTATTTGTATAGAGTGCTCACTACATATCTACTTGCAGGAGTTCATGACAATTTTCATTCGTAGAAAGTGAGAAGCAGAAAAAGCTTTACGCGCTGTATGGAAAGGTATCGCTTGATGGATTACAAGCTTATTTTACTTTTTAAATATACAGTACTTGATTGTCTAATGTCCACTATACTCCATTGCCAAAGGTGGTTGCAGCGGTTCACAAATCAGTACATGTAACTTTGTTTGAATTTAAGCATATATAGAGTGAGCGGCCGCGTTTTTGGAAATCTTAATGTTCTCTATTGGCTTCAGATTGAGTTTGAAACGATATGCAGAGAAAGGAAGGTAATGCAAGTTTTGCTAATTATCATTATTTGGTTTATCATCATTTCATTGACCAGCATTATTTCATGGCTAGCATTAATTTAGCTTCCAGCAGAGGCATGGGTCTCGCCAGCACTAGATGGAAAATCATTAGCTGATTAGTGTTTTACTTATTCTTCTACTGTGCATGGCTTTTCTTTGCTGCAGCTTATGATATGAGAACCATGCTAGAAACAATGTCAGAGATGTGCAGAGTGCACAAAATATACGCAGAATGTCATAAGTAGATAACAAAAAAAAGGATCCCATTCCCCCACTTACTTTTTATATTGAGTTGCAGTTGATATCCTTTGAAGAACATAGATTGTAGCGGATAGATTGTAGAACAGATTGCATAGGATATGAACAGATAGCATTGGATATGAACAGATTTCATCAAATTGTAGCGGATAGATTGAACAGATTGTAGCAGCTTGCATCAGGAAGCTCCACACAGCGCAGTGCAGCCTCGGATGTTCCGACTGCGGATTCGTACATGCATGTGATTTGAAGCATAAAATACTGCAGTTTGTTTCTTTGATTTCGCTTCTTTGATGCATCTGGTTTCTTTTAATGTAAATATGCTGGTTTCTTTCTTTTACATCATTGATGTTGCAAGCAGCAAATATTTAACCCAAGTTTCCAGTAATGTTTTTCAAAATTCACATGGTTATTGAATACTTGAAAGCATGTTCTGTCAGTTGATTAGTTACTCAAGATAATTCATCTGTGTTATTCTTTTGATTGAAGATTCATCTGTGTTATTCGTTCGTGATGATTCTTCTATTGCCTTTCTTAATCCTGGAATATGTTAAATGCTTGCAGAACATGCCTTATGTTTTTGTTCCCTCCAAGCAAGCTCTAGGGGCCTGTGATTTCTTGCTCAGTGACGACTAATGAAGGTAGTCAGTTGAAGAACAATGTTTAAATCTTCGTTATTTGTTCGCATATTCCTTCAATTCTGTTTAAACGGCATGTGGATGTGCGTGTAGTGCAGCCAAAACGCAAGAAGAATGTTTAAATCAACATGTGATTTGTTTGTATAAATGTGATAATCTATTAATATTGATTTTGTTCGCATATTCCTTCAATTCTGTTTAAACTGCATGTGGATCTGCGTGTAGTGCAGCCAAAATGCAAGAACAATGTTTAAATATTTGTTATTTGTTCGCATATTCCTTCAATTCTGTTTAAACTGCATGTGGATCTGCGTGTAGTGTAGCCAAAACGCAAGAACAATGTTTAAATCTTCGTTACGTATACTATAAAAAATTCAGCTGACATAAAGATTTGGTCATCCCTGTCAATATAGTCTACTTCCAATTCAACAGTAAATCATAAGTGGCCAACACCACCACCATATGGTGCATTGGATGTATTCAACTGTACACAATAGACACAATAGATAAAGACATTTAAAATTATCGATACCCAAGAAGTTGCTAGAACTAAATTCTATGCCAATCTAGGTTCAATCTTCCAAATGCCAGGACACCAACCACCTTATAGCCTAACAATGCTAGGCAGCGTCATTTTACAATGCAACCTTATTATTTCTAGGCCACCAACATTACCAGTTCCATATTATTTCTAGGTCTCCAACATTGCCAGTTCCAACCTGTGCCCAGCAACGCTGGGCACCTTAACTAGTAGATATTTATTTTCTTAAAAATCCCTGAAGGTAGCTGTGCAAACATGCTCCTATGCTGCCATTTCATGGATGCTTGGTGCTTAAATGACCTTTGCACTTCAGATGCACACGAATCGATGTTCTTTACTTAGGTTTTGATGGCTGGGATGGATGGCCGATGTTGTTTTTCACAACCTTGGCTCATCTGCTTATACAAAGTGGTTTTCATGGTTTAGCTATGCCATACCGTGGTTATCCTAAAATGCCAAGGAGAGAATAGCAAGGCTTGTTTGTCTAAGTATATCTCAGAGGTATCTTCTATTGAGAAAGGGGTTCTCGCAGGTATGATAACCAAGAATACACGAGGAACAAGGCTCCTTGAATCGGCTTTGGGGAATCATAAAGGCAACTCCAATTGGGCAGATACTGATACAGATACAGTAGATGACGTGGAGATGCCAGAGAACCCATTTGCTCTAATAGGTAAGAAAAATAAGCTGGATGCAAATATGAATCCAGATAACTTAGGTGATATGAAAAGGAAGAAAGTTTCGACCTCTTCCTTTAGCAACTCCACTGATGACAATGATATAGCTAGCCGTCCCACAACTTTCAACCTATGATTATTGTCTCATGGAATTTGCGTGGCATCAAGGGTGTTCTTAAGCGTGGGCGAGTGTTAGCAGCTATCAGGTCTATAAAGGCGGATGTCATCCTTCTACAGGAGCATAGGCTTCCAGACTTTGAGGCCAGGTCTATTGGCAGTTGGATTGGAGGTAATTACTCCTCCTTTTGTTGTGCGGCTGAAGGAACTAAAGGAGGCATTTGTATCTTATGGAAGGAACAAGTCCAAAAGTATCAATATGCTGGGGGATTTGGTAGATGGCAGGAGACAAGCAATCCTTAGAGGAGGAACTGGAAACAAAAGCCAAAGCTATTGAGGAGGAGGAAGCTAGGGGGCTGCGGTTCGTTCCAAAACAAAATGGTACGCAGAGTCAGACCATGAAAACTCTAAGTGCTTCTTTAGAATGGCAGGGGCCAGATTAGCAGAGAACAGTATCACTTCAATTAAGGATAACTGTCAAAATATACTTACCGATCCCGGGGGTATCAAGGCATTTATTCGGGACAGCTTTCAGGCTCAATTCAAAGTAGACAATCTCCCATCCTCTTATCAATCCCAAATCTCTCTTTGGTTGGCCCAGATTGATTGGGCACATAAGATTACTGTGGATGACAACCAAACTTTATTACGTCAGGCGGGCGAAGAGGAGATATTTAAAGTACTATGCTCTTTGGCCTCTAGTAAGTCCCCAGGCCCTGATGGCTTTCCTCCTGAATTCTTTGTGGAGTTCTGGGACGCTCTTGGACCAGACTTTGTGAAGGCTGTCTGGGGGGCTTGGTCCTCTTGCTCATTACATCACGGGGGGTTCACCTTTATCACATGAGCATATGCCACCTGCGTGCTTAAGATGAGAAGAAACACCCCTATATACGTACGCAAAAGTGTTGGAAAAAACCCCTTCCGTGGAAAAAAGACACTAGAATGTCAGTAAGAGGGGGATTTAAACCCCTAGTATACGTACGAAAACGTCGAGAAAAAACCCCCTTCCATGCACTCACTAGGTTTATACGGGTCTTCTGTGTGAACCCCCCATGCATTACATCCAACTCTAGCGGCAGGATTCATCACCTTGGTCCCAAAAGTTTCTAGACCTCTATCACTTGGGGAGTGGCGTCCCATTTCATTAACAAATGTCTTATATAAGGTAATCATGAAAGGTATCGCCAACCGTCTTAAGCCTATGGAAGGGAGCAATCAGCTTTTCTGCCAGGTAGATATATTTTGGACAATTACCTAGCGGCTAGGGAAGGAATGCATTGGTGCATCTACACCAAAAGCCGTATTTATTAAGATGGATTTTTAGAAAGGCCTCGTGGACTCCCTTTAGGTGGGAGGGTCTCATGAGAAGTGATGAGCCACATGGGATTCAATAAGCGCTTCATCGACATCTCAATGGGAATAAACAAATTTGCCTCTCGTGATCTGCCTTGGTTAATGGTGAACCCTCCGGGTCTCTTTGATCTCGTGAAGGGTATTAGGCGGGGCTGCCCGCTTGCCCCATATCTTTTTTAATTATGGCCAACCTTCTCACAAGGATGGTAAATCTCAAAGTCTTTGAAGGGGGCATCAGTGGTCTGGTTTTACCGAATCAAGCCGAAAAACTCACAATCATGCAATATGCGGATGACACCTTTATGTTCCTCGTATGACGATGGCGCTTTTCATTCCTTTCGTGAGATATTGATTGCGTTTGAGGTTATATCGTGCATAGGGCTAAATGCCACCAAATGTACCGCTTTTATGGGCTTTAGAGGGAGATATTGACCCTCGTACTAATGGATTGGGCTTCCCCATGTGGGTGCAGGGAAACAGCTTAAGCTATTGGGTTTGCCCCTTCTCGCCTCGTGATAATATGAAGGGTCTCTGGCTCCCATTTTAGACAAACTTCAAAAAGGTTGGGTTATGGTCTTCTAAAGGATTATCCGAAGGGTGAAGAGTAACAGCTACTAATGCCGCTTTTGGCCAGCTCTCACATATATTCCTCATCTGGTGATGGTAGCCCGTAAAGGAATATATAATCAAATACGTGTTATCATTAGAAAGTTCATCCGGGGTATGGCTAACGTTGTTTGGTCCGAAAGTTATGTAGAGATAAATGTGATGGAGGGATTGGATGTAAGGACCCTTTCACGCAGCCCCTGCTCAAGCGCCGATTTTTGTCCGGGCGAGTTTTACAAGGGGGTACATCTCCTGCTTTGGCATTTGTTAAGCACTGGTTTGATCTGTGCAAGATTCAAGGAAAGCCATCTCTCCCTAGGGATGAACTAGGAGCCTCTTTTTGTAACTTTAAGGTGGCCCCTGGCACTTCCCCAGTCATGAGGCATATTCTTCATGCTTGCAAACAGTATGCTCCCCCTTGACTATACCTCAAGAGGCTGGGAAAGCTAGTATATTTTGGAACATTCACGTATGGGAAGAGAATGGACGTCCCTTGGCATTAGTTCATCCTCGCATCTTTAAGAAGTGGCGAGACCATGGGATCCTAAAATTGCAGCATCTATGGGAAAATGATACTCTTGGATGGAATTTAGACTCAAAGTGCAAAGAGCAGGTGAGGGAGATAGAAAGATACTACAAAAAATTCTAGATAATGTTAAGCTTCTTTCAGGGGCTACTGGCCCTGAGGAAAAGTGGTCCTGTGCAGGTAAGGAGACATACAATGTTGCAAGTATCTATCGGGCCCTCTGTGATGACTCTCCTCTTAAAGCAGAGGCTAGGCTTCAAGTGAATGGATCAGCGGCTAAGCTCCTCTTAGCAAACTCCTGGAAAACCTTATGCTCTAGGAGAATACAATTTTTTAGATGGGAGGCTCTCCAAGGAGGTCTCAACACTAAAGTAAAGCTGGTCCATAGAGAAATTGTGTCTACATGCACCAATGTCCTCTTTGGGTGCCGACTAGCTTAATCTCTTTCACATCTCTTCTTCTGTCCAAAAATTATTGAATTCTGGTATTGGGTATGCCCCATTATGAGACTACATATACACCAACTTGGGTGGCCGAACGCTATTATGATCTTGGACAGGAATTGTATTGATGCTTCCCTGGTTAGCGTGGCTCTCTGGATTATATGGAGACATCGGTGCGATGTTACTTTGGGGCGGCAATCCATCTCTATTGAGAAACTTAAGAGTCTTTTCAACAAGGAAGTTGCTTTAATGGCATTGTCCAACCATAGGAAGATGGGATGAGTTACAATAAGGGATTGGACAGAATTGATAAGATTGAAGGATTTTATAACTACTTTAAGTGCCAGTGGATGAGCTCTGAGGACCTAGACTCTCATGATAGTTCTAATGATGGAACAATCTGAGTTTAGTGGAGAAAGCAATCTGTGTAACTGACCAGATGGGGTCTCTCTACCATTATGTTGTTGTGGAATAGGACTTTCCTTAGTACACACATCATTGATGCATAGAGAACCCGTATAATAGCCCTAATGCTTCCTATTTGTCCCATTGGGGACTCTCTGTATCTTTATTATTACTATTAATTAAAAAAAAAAAACACTCTTACCCTCAAAAAAAAAAAAAAAAAAAAAAACAAAAATGCTTGAAAGAATTAAATTATGAGGCAAATTGATCCAAACAAGACGATGTGATACAAACTACGCCATAACAGGTTCGAAATCTTTGTCAAAGGATTATGTTGCATTACTATTTTTGAGATGATGCATACATCCATCATTTCTTCTCCAAGAATCTAAATCTTGTTGTGCTTATATAACTAAATGTCTATGTAAGTGCATTTTTTTTGTTGTGTTTCATAAAAATGCATTGTCCATTTGTCCCGCAAAGAACTTATATTGACTCAAGCGCATTGCATGCCATCAAGGAACTCCATCAAGAATACAAGACCAAAAATATACAGGTACGTTTTTCTTGTTCACGTAAATAGTTGTTTGCATCTATGAGGCTTATTGATTGGTTGATGCTGATCTTTTATCCTCCCTTGGTTATGCAGATAGCATTCTCTAACCCCAATGACAATGTGATGAAATTATTTGCAAAGGATGGAATCCCAGAACTGATAGGCAAGGATTGGTACGTGCGAATCCACGATGCAGTTCAGGTTTGTCTTCGATTGAAATAAACAAGATTGTTTGGAAGTATAATGTGTTTAACAAGTGGTCCCTTATGCAGGTTGCACCGATTCCTTAGGGGCTCCCTTCCTTGACTTAATTCCCAAAAAGCCTTCGTATTTTTAAAATTCCCAAAATGCCCTTAAATTTTAAATATTTTCCCAAATAGCCCCGTATATTTTATAGTTCTGAAATTCGTGTGTTCTTTATTTCACAGGTTGCTAAACTCTTTAGCTGCATTTTGGAAGATAAAGGTAGTTCGTTGGCTACAGAGAATTTCGTTTCTAAATGTTCGGGGTTATGGTTTTGAATTGATTGTCAAAATATGACTTTGAACTATAATTTAAGCCACTTCACCCTCCGGCCATGGAGGGCAACCCTTCGTGCGCAGCACCTTGGGTCAAAGCATGGAGGTGGGGGACACTTTTTGTGTCAGCGACACATGGTGCTTAGGGGGTGCTTTTCGGAGCTATCTTCTTTGTATTTTTAAAAAATATTTTTATTTTATTTTTTTGATATTTTTCCCTGAAACGCATTCATATTACGCCTCGGAATACAAAATTTCAGCTTCATCGGAGTTATAGAAAAAAATATAAAAATAAGTAAAATTTCCCGCATTAGGTGCTTAGGGGGTGCTTGGCTGGCGCAAAAGTGCCCCCCAGCTCCATGCTTTGACCCCCTTGTTTTGTTTGTTAAACCTGGTATTCAAGCTTGACATCCTATTGCACAACTGTCTTAACTTGAATCACATATAATAATCTTCTAAGCTTCCAATTCTTGTGCACTATTCAGTAGGTATATTCCAATTATAAATATCAGGTATTTCAATCCTTAGATACTATAATTGGGCACGTTTTCAAGTGGAATCTATCCAGTAGTAAACGAGTTTTACACGTGCACCCAACACCATGATTTTGAATTTGCTGATATTAAAATGTCATTCATTTTATTTCCCTGTCCTTTTGTTCCTTTGGCAATCACACACAGTGTGACCAAATGATCTATTGTTAACAAAATCCTGCTTGTCCATAAGCTCTTATCTCATTTTTATCTCTCCATTCTGCAATCTTTTTCTCAATTATAGAAGCAAATAACTTTGCAAACACATTAGTGACTGAAAACATCCATTCAAGAGTATATGGGTACAAACTTCTACGAGCTTTTCACATAGGGCATTACCTTCTCATTTAAGTAGCTGGGTAGTGAACCTATTCATATCAGCTAATTTGCATCCTCTATCCTTTTCAACGCATTTTTAACATCTGAAAGATCAAACACTGTACTGCTGCATTCACCCATATATGTCATTGGCTTGCAATTTATAACAATATAGAGCTCGACTACCCATTGTGCCAATTAGGTTGGGAAAAGCCTCCAATATCCACATGGGATTTGAATTTTCCAAAACCTTTTCGGATCTGCTTCTATGGGAGCAATCGTTTTATTATGATGTTCCCTAAGCCAAACCTCCATTTTACTTATTATAGGCTTTCTTAATATTTTATAGGCTTTCTTAGTCATAAGCTTATCAGAGGCAATAAGGAGATCGTGCTTAGCCGCTACACATTTTGCATCATACCATCTTTTGATTTGTAATTCATCTTAGAGCACTTTCATATATCCAAAATGTAGCATTTGCAATCCTCAATAACAGCATTTAAGGTCTCTTCAGAGTCGTCTGTAAAACGATATGATGTGCAAAGTTTAGAAGGAGGCATACCTCTCTTGCAAGCACGTAGAGTTGGTAGTTTCAATTGAAGCACAAGCTAGACATGATCAGAATCTGCATGTTATACTTGAAATTTTGTCACAAAATGCATACTTTCTAAACTGCCTAACAAATAATCAACCGCATTCATACCATTCAATTCCATGCATAGTTGAGAATATGTCCATGTAGTTAACATCATATACATCCTAAGGCATCAACCTCTATGTGCTCTTGCAACCATAGAGGATTGCCATCTCCTGTACGAACATTTGCTTGTTTGTCTCCTAATACTAGAGTGTTTTACATTGTTGTATCAGAACTGTACTAGATCTAAGTAATCTTCCCACTTCTCTTGTTTATCCTAGACGTACATTCTAAGCATATCTTTCAATTCTCAGAGTCTTCAATGACGGATATTGGATTTAAAACGAAAAGAAATGTGTCATGTTAGCGAGTGAATTAATGATGACTAAGAGGGGGATACATACAGATGATCTACCACTTATGAATGGGGACTTCTAATAGGACTGTCGTGTCTGAAATCTTATATTATTCTGATTACGCATTGGTAAGTGATGCAACTTTCTATATACTTCGCAATATCCTTTTATATATCGGGCCAGAAGGATCTACTTTTGATAGTGGCATACATCTTGGTATATTTAAAGTGTCATACAATAGGTGCATTGCCCGGGGGATTCATCTTTGATTTGCATATATTCCATGAGAGTTCAATGGAGGGATGTTTTTTAGACCATTTGCATATGTATACATAGGGGTTAGGGGTGTTTTTAAGCATTGATCTAGTGCAAAAAATATACACATAGGGGACAAATTGCCTTTTGAAAATGCGTATACAAGGGGGGTTTTCTACTACCCTTCGAATGCAGATGCCATATCCCCCTTATGTATAAGTGCATCCCCCGAGGTGCATTGTGTATATTATGAAGAACTTGATCCTTCAACTTTTAACCTTGAGGAATGCACATCCTATCATCATAATATGGCAAACTATACATGATTTTATACTTTGTATATTTTACAATTTCTGTTTGCTCCATGAGCATCCATAAGCATGTTCATCCTGTTTATACTGGGGTTTTTTGCCCTCATGTTTTCTTTGGGCCTTGGCCCTTTATTTTCTTTGTGGCTTTATCCTTGGGTTTTGTTTGGGCTTTTGCCTTTTTTGCTCCGGCTGTGTGGGCTTCTTTTCTTGTATGGGTCCCATAACCCTGTGGGTTTTCGCGGACGATAAAAATCTATCTTTATCTTTATCTTTCATCCTTCCTAAGACTGCCATAGGGAGACTTGAAACAATCTAAATGGCTTGCAAGTTTTGGCACTAAGTCTTTATAATAGTATCTAGAATCTAGATGGTCTTTTCTTCAAAAGATATGGGATGCACATGCCTTGGCCCAAGTTAAAACCGGGTCATTATCAAACACATATAACCCCACTTTTGCGTCTGGATAACCCCACATATATCTGGATAGCTTATTTGCTTGCTCCTTTGTCTAGAAAAAAATTATAGCTATTGCATCAATTCGTATAAGATCACATAACCTACAGATTGAACCAGATAAGTGGGAGCCCCGTGGGATCCATCTATGTAATAAGGGATACGTCACCTTTGTGTCTTTGTATATCGCATTTGCTTGAATAATATATATTAAATTGAAACGGGTGAGAGAAATTAAAGAGGGACATGCTCATGTAAAGTCTTTATGCTCATGTAACTACCATTGACATTAATTAACACAACCATTGGGTCCAACACATTTAAATTAAAATTCCCCTTAAACCCCCTTTGGTTTAGGTGCATATTCACACGGGGGGTGACTCCGGGCAACGAGAGCTGTTGGATAGGTATATTCGCCCCTTATTCCTTAATCTATACCGTACATAAAGTTCCTCGTTTGTGGGGTATGCAAGTACAAAATTTGCTATACTGTATAACAAGATTCGCAAAATACTATAAGATTTCAAGCAGAATACTATATGGTGTTGATTTCGTACGTGCAAAATACAATTAAGGCTCTCGCTGCCCTACGTCACCCCCCGTGTGAATATGCACCTAAACCAAAGGGGGTTTAAGGGGGATTTTAATTTAAATGTGTTGGACCCAATGGTTGTGTTAATTAATGTCAATGGTAGTTATGTGTTGATTGTTAATGTCAATGATTGTTATGTGTTGGTTGTTATGTGTTGGTTGTTATGTGTTGGGGGATTTAATTTTTATATGTTGGATGTTAATGGTTTGTGTTGCAAAAAAAACTTTTTGGCCCCTTCGGGGCCTTAGGGACGTCCCCCCCCGGTGTGACAAAAACTTTAGAATTCAAACCAGAGAAAAACTAGAATTCATTTGAGGCTTTCATCACCTGTAGCTTTTGAATTTGATCACAATAAAACAAATAGAACATAAGTAAAATTTACCATAAAGATAGAGCAGATTGATCCCTTATTCTGAAAGTCATTTTGCAACACAAAGAAAACCCCCTGTTATTATGCTACATATTGTTACTTCCGCTACAACTATTTCTCTTTCACAATGACACCATTATTTATCAATCCATATGATTTTGGATGCTCCATCTCTAGAAAGGTAATGCATGATTCACCTTACGGTTTGATTAAAGTTCCAAACCTACAATATAAATGCATTCTTGTGGCCACTGTTTGACTGATCTACGTGACATGGAAAAGGGCGTGGAATAATCCGCCTGTTGTGTGCATAAGAATCCATTTGTTGATTGAAGCTAAAGGTCGGCTACTATGAACAATCCCAAGAGCCGAGGAATATCCAAGAGTTGGAAGCAAACAGAGGGCCTAAACTTGAATCTGCAAAGAAATCTTAGGAAGGAAACAAAAGGGGATTTTGCAGCACTACATTGTAGAATCAGAAACCAATACCTTGTAAAAAAAAAACATTATGCTAACTCGAAGAAACATTAAAAACAAATACCTTTGTAAGTGTGAGCAAAAATCCATCTCGTGGTAGTAAAATCCACTCCTAATATAAGAATCCAAGAGGGCAAGTACACATGCATATGCACACATGCACATACATGCACACATGCACATGCACTTGCACTTGCACTTGCACATGCACAATACACATGCACATGCACACACATGCACATGCATGTGCACATGCACATGCATACACATGCGCAGTGTTCATGCACAAACACATGCAGAGAAAGACAACCCTCGGATTGTTCCCACCAACGAAAATCAACGGCCCATAAATGGTGCACTCTAGAAATACTATTTAGTACACCTCAACGAATACAACAATGAAATCATAGAAAAACCATGTGAAAAAGCGTATAAAAATCTAAAAGTAACCCCCTATTATTGTGCTACATATCTGGTCTTTATTTCATCTTCAAAAATTCTGAGATTCTTCACATATGGGACACGCCAAAGCTTAATCTAAGTAACAACGCAACTTCATGACAATCTTTGCAAACAAACCGTAAATGATCTAAGGATACCCGATCCAATGGAGTCAGGGGTCCTTGTTCACCTATACATTTGTCACATGCATTTGTCTAGATATTCTTATACAAGCATGGTTCTATATGTGCTTCGCTCGCAACTGTTGGTTTTGATTCATTACCATCTTTCTAATATGTAAGATCAGAAGTTATAGAAATGGTATTTTGGTAAATTACCCTAGAAAGAATTAGAAAGAATGTTAAATGCAACAAATTAAAGGATTTTAAAAATTGAGTGAGTATAAATAAAAGTGAAACTGTGCTGAGTAATAGAATCTTATATTATAATGTTTTACTGCAAGTAATGGACCACGCCCTAAATCTGACGGCCTGGAATTGATCAAGTATAACAATGGTGGAGATGGTGCAACGTCCTCAACAAAAAAAAATAGCCCTGACGTGATGGCGGGTAGGGCACTAGGTTAGGGTCATGCGCCCAAACGCCAATGTCTCGGCTATGGCGCACCCAAACAATCGGGCATGGCTTTTTTCGCCCAAAGGCCAATGGTCCGCTATGGCGGACCCAAACAACCGGGTTTCTTAAGACGTGTTGCGCACCCAAACAATCGGGCATGGCTTTTCTTAAGATGTTCTTAAGCAAAATTTCTCTTCGCTCAAGCGAGAGGGTACTCCAAACGCCAATGCACCGGATATAACGTGATATAAACATCCGGGCATGGCTTTTCGCCCAAAGGCCAATGGTCCGGACTATGGCTATGGTTCTTAAGCATGGGTTTTTCGTTATGCCTATCCGTGAATGGTATCGGACTATAAGCTCTTTTAGAGAGCCTTGATGGAGCTTTACAGTGCGGCCGAAATGGTGTCCGGCACTATGATGATGAAGCTGGTTCTAAGATCCGAAATCGTGAGGTCATGTGGTCGTGTGGCTATGGCGAGCAAGAGGATGAGGTCTCATGGTCGGAGGTCGCTCGGGCTTAGCAACTCATGCCTTGCTCACCGCCTTTGTCCTCAAGAGGCATGCATGTCTCGATTCTATTCTCATTTTTGTGTTATTTGTATAGAGTGCTCACTACATATCTACTTGCGGGAGTTCATGACAATTTTCATTCAGAAAAGTGAGAAGCGAAAAAGCTTTCGCGTCACAGATGGAAAGGTATCGCTTGATGGATTACAAGCTTATTTTACTTTTTAAATATCTGATTACTTGATTGTCTAATGTCCACTATACTCCATTGCCAAAGGTGGTTGCAGCCGGTTCACGAATCGAGACATGTAACTTTGTTTGAATTTAAGCATATATAGAGTGAGCCGCGCGTTTTGGAAATCTTAATATTCTCTATTGGCTTCATTGAGTTTGAAACGATATGCGAGAAAAGGAAGGTAATGCAAGTTTTGCTAATTATCATTATTTGGTTTATCATCATTTCATTGACCAAAGATTATTTCATGGCTAGCATTAATTTAGCTTCCAAAGCAGAGGCATGGGTCTCGCCCAGACTAGATGGAAAATCATTAGTCGATTAGTGTTTTACTTATTCTTCTACTTGTGCATGGCTTTTCTTTCTTTGCACTTATGATATGAGAACCATGCTAGAAACAATGTCGAGATGTGCAGAGTGCACAAAATATACGCAGAATGTCATAAGTAGATAACAAAAAAAAGGATCCCATTCCCCACTTACTTTTTATATTGAGTTGCGGTTGATATCCTTTGAAGAACATAGATTGTAGCGGATAGATTGTAGAACAGTTGCATAGGATATGAACAGATAGCATTGGATATGAAATCGATTTCATCAAATTGTAGCGGATAGATTGAGCAGTTGTAGCAACTTGCATCGTGAAGCTCCACCAACAAAGATCTGGCCTCTGGATGTTCCGGATTGCGGATTCGTACATGCATGTGATTTGAAGCATAAAATCTTGCGCGGTTTGTTTCTTTGATTTCGCTTCTTTGATGCATCCGGTTTCTTTTAATGTAAATATGTTTGGTTTCTTTCTTTTACATCATTGATGTTGCAAGCGAAGAAATATTTAACCCAAGTTTCGATAATGTTTTCAAAATTCACATGGTTATTGAATACTTGAAAGCATGTTCGTCGATTGATTAGTTACTCAAGATAATTCATCAATGTTATTCTTTTGATTGAAGATTCATCCTGTTATTCGCTCGTGATGATTCTTCTATTGCCTTTCTTAATCTGGAATATGTTAAATGCTTGCGTAACATGCCTTATGTTTTTGTTCCCTCCAAGCAAGCTCTAGGGGGGCGTGATTTCTTGCTTTCGATGGCGACTAATGAAGGTAGTCGGTTGAAGAACAATGTTTAAATCTTCGTTATTTGTTCGCATATTCCTTCAATTCTGTTTAAACGGCATGTGGATGTGCGTGTAGTGCAGCCAAAACGCAAGAACAATGTTTAAATCAACATGTGATTTGTTTGTATAAATGTGATAATCTATTAATATTGATTTTGTTCGCATATTCCTTCAATTCTGTTTAAACTGCATGTGGATCTGCGTGTAGTGCAGCCAAAATGCAAGAACAATGTTTAAATATTTGTTATTTGTTCGCATATTCCTTCAATTCTGTTTTAAACGCATGTGGATCTGCGTGTAGTGTAGCCAAAACGCAAGAACAATGTTTAAATCTTCGTTACGTATACTATAAAAATTCAGCTGACATAAAGATTTGGTCATCCCCGTCAATATAGTCTACTTCCAATTCAACAAAAATCATAAGTGGCCAACACCACCACCATATGGTGCATTGGATGTATTCAACTGTACACAATAGACACAATAGATAAAGACATTTAAAATTATCGATACCCAAGAAGTTGCTAGAACTAAATTCTATGCCAATCTAGGTCCAATCTTCCAAATGCCAGGACACCAACCACCTTATAGCCTAACAATGCTAGGCAGCGTCATTTTACAATGCAACCTTATTATTTCTAGGCCACCAACATTACCAGTTCCATATTATTTCTAGGTCTCCAACATTGCCAGTTCCAACCTGTGCCCAGCAACGCTGGGCACCTTAACTAGTAGAATAGAATAGGCTAGGCTAGGCTTGGCTTTTATTGTACACGGAGACCAATCAAGATTAGAGGCATGCTATGGACTATCTATGATTAAGCTAGTACTATCTAGAAGTAAACGTTCCAATCAGAAGGATATTTTTATCTTATGCAACTGACGGCACATGTAGCAAGGTCAACCACAGCAAATGGCAGTTTGTTTGTTTTCTGTATTGGGACGTCAATCAGTTGAAATATTTACAAATTAACTTGCAGAAACAGCAATAGGGATGCAGGCACTACTTGAAGTATTCAACTGTGTCTCCCTCGAACATTTTTTCTCTGCATTTTTCTTCACTGCCATGGCAAAGGACTCTAGATTACACCTAGAAGACCCTTTTTCTTTCACTGCCTCTCTCATCTTGTCTCTTAATTCCAGCATTCTCCTTCTAACTTGCCCACCTTCTTCATTTTGCATGAGTCTTCTAATTTTATATTCCACTTCTCTTTGGTCTATAATTCCATCAGCCCTTCCCTGCAATCCTAATGCAACCTTCCATTGCTTCACAAGTAACATACAATTCAGATTCTGCTCTGCCATGCAAGGCCAGCCCAGCACTGGAACTCCATTATATATGCTTTCCAATGTAGAATTCCATCCACAATGGCTCAAAAATCCTCCTACAGCAGAGTGCCCTAGAACCTCCATCTGAGGAGCCCAAGATGTTATATAACTAAAATCTTTAGTTGCATCCAAAAAATCTGCATAAAAATCACCACTGAGACCAAACACTAAAGAATCCCTCATCACCAGCAAGAATGGCTGTTTTGCTGACTTTAATCCCAGCAAAAGCTCCTCAATTTGCAGATTTGAAAGGCAGGCTATGGAGCCAAATGAAACATACAGTACAGAATTTGGTTCCTGTGTGTCCAGCCATTCTAGACACTTGGTTTGTGCAGAGGACAAGGGCCTGGGTTTGGAGTCTGTGTAAACTATAGGCAGAACTGGGCCAATTGGCATGTAGTTGCCTGCAATATTTCTCATTGCTTGAACTGCATCATTTTCAAGCTCAGAAATGGAGTTGACCAGAATAAAATCTGCCTCATGTAACTGAGTATATGTTTTGGAGAGATGTGAATTTATACGGTGTTTCATTCTACAGGCAAAAGGAAGCTCCAGGGGATGGAAAGGGAGCATTCCAGGCACAAAAGATATGCGATGATCTTGATCCATATAACTAGCTGCAGAAAGCCAAAAAAGAAAAAGGGAACACTGTCAAAATTTGTTATAGGAATGGGCCAACACATCTGAACTCAAAAGAAAGGAAAAAAAATATACCTTTAGGGTTCAGAGGAACGTATCCCTCTTCCATAAGACGAGGCAGGAAAGAAACAAGCAAATCATTGGCAACACATGTGGTAGAATAAGCTGCATAAGGAATGTGAAATGTTTTCGCAACATCTTGGGTCCAGCTTACAAATGTATCAGATAAAATGCAATTAATTTGAGAACCTTCAAGGATTAGCTTCTGAATAAGCTGCTGAAAAGGAGCTTGCATGCTACCAGAAGAAGCTATGGCTTCTCTAAGCCCGTCCATACCTGGAGAGAGGCAATCGAGGCCATCGGGCAGACCCACAAATCTGACGCCCTTCTGCTGCTCTGATTCTAGGGCAGATCCTCGGCTCTCTAGCAACCTAGTATGGTTTATGCTGCTGTTTACAAATGTAATGCAAAATCCAAAAGTGCTGCATAAACGTTGGCACAATAGAAGCATAGGATTAATGTGGCCATGAAGTGGAAAAGGAAATGCCACAATATGAGGCCTTCTCTCCTCCATTGCTTTCTTATTTTCCTTGCCCCTAGCCCTCCAAACCCAAACACATTTATACACTGGGGCAATGTCCACTCTAGGGGGTCCATTTCGGCCGTCATATCCATGGCGGCCGCCGAATTGTGGCTTTCCATAAGCTCCGGAAAGGCCCATGCATTGGCGGCAAAGTTGTGGTGGGCAGATCATCTAGAGCCGCCATTGCTCTGGGCAATTCTCTGGCTATAAAATAGAAGTCAACTTCAAGTTCTCTACTTGCTCTTCAATCTCTACTTGCTACCTAACTTGTCTTAATATAAACTTTAATAATGTATTTTAGTATTGATTTTTATTGGACGAACAAAAGGGAGCTAACAATTTATGCTTTTATCAGCTTTCAATTTTATATAGGTATGTTCTTTTCCATATATTAAGACTATACTTTATTGATGCCATAATAAGATTGGCAGTGACCCATCAAACGGTATCTAGTGGTTTTTGGACTCGGGTGAGGAACACCCAACCATGATGGATCAAATATTTAGATTCAAGGTATTCGACTTGTAATTGCATCTCATTTTCGACTTTAGTTTTGATATATCTAGATAATACATTTGTTGTGTGCCGCCTGTGTTCTCGAGAGAGTAGGATTAATGCGTCTCGTTCCTTACATACGCATGTCAAAGCCCTAGCCATGTGTGAAATGTTTGTGCATAGGTCAATGCCAATCCACTTCAATGTTAGTCCCTGGCAACTGCTGAAATTAGTAACATATGCTAACAAGAGAGGTAGTTGACATCTGTGGATGGCCCATGGATGTTTATCTCGCTGGTAGAAGAAGCCGGCTTGGAAGAAGTCGTTCTCCTTTTCAACTTGAACTCGTGATTGGAGATGGCAAGAATGGGTGAACTTATTTAAGCAGCCCAATGTTATATAAGACGGATCATGAATGGGCTTGTCTTGTTTGCTGATGTGGTCGTAATATGTCTTGCCCTTGCTAGGAACTTTGTTAAGTGCAAAGTATGAATTAATTATTTTAAGAATTTTTTTCTCGATAGAGTAGGTTGGCACATATGCAGATATTTGAAAAATTACTCCAACAATAGATAAAGAGAAAGATAAAGATAAAGATAAAAACTATTAACATCCATGGGAAGCTCCCTCGAGCTTATGGGACGAAACATTACAAAGGGTGTGAGCCCGAACTAAAACTCGGGGACTAAGCCCCATCACAAGAACAAGTAAAGGGCATAAAATAGAACCCAAAAACAAAAAACCCAAAAGAACAAAAAAGACCCCCTAGACATGGGGTTGTAATAAAAGTGCCCCAGGCAGGGATTTGAAGGCCACTGGTCAAGAATAAGCAATGAGCCTCCCCAATATACTGCCCATTTTCTTTGGAGCCTGGCCTCTCAAACCTTGCACAGCTCGTCCCGTCGCCGAGTCAACTAAACTGAGTAAAGATCCTCTTGAGGTGGTTCCCATGTTGCAATACATGTAACCTATCTTGCGGCATCAGAAAATGCACCAGGGGGTGACCAGTTAGGGCCGCGTTGAATGCGCCATGCCGGAAATGGGTTTTAAGAATCGCCATGACAAACTTTGATACAATGATTAACTTTACATAGCCGTGAACATTTCTCTTTCCCACTTCCCTTGCATTTAGAGTCAGTACATAGGGATATTTGTGGCATAAGATTTGAACCTAATTCTTTTGTTCGACTTGTTGGGATACTTGTGGCATAGGATTTGAACCTATGCTAATTCTTTTGTTCGACCTATTTTCTAGTTTGAACTGTGATTATTCAAGGTATTACGAAGAAATCTTAGTATCAAAGATAACTACTTTGAGAGCATTGTTGTGGTATAGCTTTTAGAATCTTTGGCTTCTATATGGCTCATGCATTATATGCAAGAAAGATAGACTATGGATTTATATTTCACTAGATAAGCAATATTGTTTCTTAGAGGTGGGTTATTATGCGTATCCATTGCCTAGGCATTATTGTTTTCTAAGAGTGGGTTATTAGGCTGATCGAGGACCAAGGGAGAAGCCATGCACATGATAGGAAGAAAATAAATGAAGCATTGGGGTACCAAGGTACAAAGTAATGGGTACCATGAGGTAAGAGTTAAAAAGAAACAATGGTTGAAACCATTAAATAAATTCGTTATAAGAAAAAAACAATGGTTCCAAAACACTAAATACATTAAAAAATGGGATATCGTCTCTCGATATTCCTGAGAACTATAGAGGCCAGCGGCTCTGTTCTGTCAAAGCCATCAATTCATGCCTCTACACAATTCGTTCAATCCATGCCTCTGCACAATTCTGTCAATCCATGCCCCTGCATTATTCGTTCTGGAAATTGGCCATTGCAAGATCCGGAATTTCATATTTGTAAAGTTTGAATTGTATGCATATGGAGAAGCCAATTTTCCATATCGGAAGAAGAATACATGGAGCTCTATCCGTTGACGGTTTTCCAGAGCAAAGCTCACCGGAATGCCAGAATCTGGTCAATCCCACGCAACTCAGAGATGAAAAAATGTTCACCGTGAAATCATGCCGGATTGGGAATAAATGAGGACAAATAAAACGAAATTCTTGTGCTGCAGTACTTTCACTAACAGGCTATGCTTTAATACGTAGCAAAATAACAGGGGGTTCCAGAAGGATTTGATATCGATGTAAAAATAAGATTTCCTGAAACCATAGACCAAAAATTCCAAAAACAATTGAATAGGTTGTTATAAAAAAAACAAAGTATAGATTCAAGATACAAAACAGTCACATTTGCTCACTAGATATATTGGTTAAAGTAGTTTTATTAAGATATTGAGTTATTTTGGTGGAGGTTCAAGCCCCCATATTTCATATTCTAAAATCTTAGGCAAAGTCGTATAGAGGGTTGATATTCTCTCAAAACCTTAGGCAAAATCGTATTTCATATTTCAAAATCATAGACGCCTCCATTCATAACTGACTATAGGCGAAATGAGAGGTGCCCACAGGCTCCAACATACAATCTGGATCATAGGATCAACAAATCCGATGACTGTGATAGTCCAGGGTGCACCTCGTTTAGAATATGTAGCAAAATAACAGGGGTTCCAGGGGGATTTGATATCGATGTAAAAATAAGAATTCCTGAAACCATAGACCATAAATCCCAAAAACAATTGAATAGGTTGTTATAAAAAAAGCATAGATTCAAGATACAAAATAGTCACATTAGCTCACTAGATATATTGGTTAAAGTAATTTTATTAAGATATTGAGTTATTTTGGTAGAGGTTCGAGCCCCCGTATTTCATATTCTAAAATCTTAGGCAAAATCATATAGAGGGTTGATATTCCCTCAAAACCTTAGGTGAAATCATATTTCATATTTTAAAATCATAGGCGCCACCAATCATAACTGACTATAGGCGAAACGAGAGGTGCCCACAGGCTCCAACATACAATCTGGATCGTAGGATCAATGAATCCGATGATTGTGGTAGTCCAGGTGCACCTCGTTTAGAATATGTAGCAAAATAACAGGGGGTTCCAGGGGGATTTGATATCGATGTAAAAATAAGAATTCCTGAAACCATAGACCAAAAATTCCAAAAACAATTGAATAGATTGTTATAAAAAAAGCAAAGCATAGATTCAAGATACAAAATAGTCACATTAGCTCACTAGATATATTGATTAAAGTAGTCTTATTAAGATATTGAGTTATTTTGGTAGATGTTCAAGCCGATTTCATATTCTAAAATCTTAGGCAAAGTCGTATAGAGGGTTGATATTGCCTCAAAACCTTAGGCGAAATCGTATTTCATATTTCAAAATCATAGGCGCCTCCATTCATAACTGACTATAGGCGAAAGGAGAGGTGCCACAGGCTCCAACATACAATCTGGATCATAGGATCAGCAAATCCGATGACTGTGGTAGTCCAGGGTGCACCTCATTTAGACACACACAATTCATTATCAAGAACCTAAAAAGAAAATAAAAAAGGGCAAGAAATCAAAACTCACATCAAAATTTGTAGAATCCAGCAGCAGGTCAAGTTTGTTAGTCGATTTTCTGGCGTGATCTTCATGCACTACAAGAGAATGCATGTTTTGCGTCAGAAAATTCGTCAGATTCCCTTCACAGATGTGGACAGTGTCCAGACACATACGGATGACGCATGGTCTGACGAATAGTTTCTGACGAAATTTCGTCAGATTTTTCGTCATAAATTCTGACGTAAAATCGTCAGATTTTCGTCAGAACAATCGTCAGAAATTTCGTCACAATAATCGTCAGAAATTTCATCACATTTTTCGTCAGACTTTCGTCAAAATAATCGTCAGAATTATCGTCAGATACTTCGTCACAACATGCGTCAGAACATACGTCATATAATTCGTCAGAATTTACGTCGCATTTTTGTCAAAGTCTTCGTCACATTATTGTCAGATGTGTCGTCGGTAGATTCGTCAAAATTTCATCACCTTTTCCGTCAGAAGATTCTTTCCATTATTAAATGAGATGCAAATTGAATTCGTTCTTTGTGCTTTAGTATATGCATTTGAGTTGCTTGGAATGGTTTGTAATGCAATTAGAGCTGTTTAAAGACAACTCGCAGGCCAATTGATCAGATATAAAGATAACTTTTACACTATGCTCTCAAAAAACCACCTGTTCACAAATTTCCAGCAAGTAAACATCGACTATTATTCTCTTGTATTATGCAAAAATCCCATCGATCCGAGACATCGGATCGCCATTCTAGAATGGGACGAGCATGCATGTTTTCCATGCATGCGGGCGGCGCATGCCCGTTCTGGTTGGGAGTTCGCTATTTTAGGCGCGTTTCTGCTTCGACTTCTCATCGGCGCTTCCTCTTCTCTCTCAGCAGTACCTTATTCTCTTTGAATTGTTTCGGGCGGGGAGGGCTTCTTCACCTGGTTTGGCCACTGGCGTTTCTTTCATCTTTGTCCTTTCTCGACCTTTAGCCTTCATCCTGTGACCTTAGTCCTCGATCCTAGTTTGTTAAGGAAGTCCTTTGGTATTGGGCGGTTTGTTGGTTTCATCATCGAGTCCCATTCTAGAATCCCCATCGATCCGGAGACATCGGATCGCCATTCTAGAATGGGGCGAGCATGCATGTTTCCATGCATGCGGCGGCGCATGCCCGTTACCGTTGGGAGTTCGCTATTTTAGGCGTTTTACGCCCGACTTCTCATCGGCGCTTCCTCTTCTCTCTCGCCGGTACCTTATTCTCTTTTGAACCCACCTTTTTGTTATTGTATTTTTATCGGCGTGGCACGCGGCGTTATTAGCCCTCCACTCCACGGGAGGTTTGTTTTGTCTTGTTGTTTTGTTGGTGATGTGCAGGTACAGGTTAGCGAGCGGCATCTGTTTCGACTTTTCCATTCGTGGGTTTTGGGAGCGATTTTTATGCCTTACGTTTGTCCAAGCCCCTTGCCGAAGGCTTATCACTAGGGTTTTTCCTCGAAAACCCGAAAGGGCGGGGTTTTTTAATCCCGATGATAAGCTTTCGGCAGGTACACTAGCTCAGTCTCTATTAGCATTGTATTTTGTTGGAGTCCAAATGATATAATTGGATTTTCCCTTTATTTTTTTATGGGTAGTTCGCATGTGTGCGGCTACCCACTATCCACCATTGTAGAAAATCTGCTGAGATGAATGAGAAGCAAGTCTAATCGGGCGGTTTGTTGGTTTCATGCGAGTCCCATTCTAGAATTTGATTCCAGTTACATATATGAATCTTAAGGCATTCAAAAATAAAATCTTTACAGCCAACTTGGTTTGATTTCCTCCATCGTGTTAAATAGTGATTTGATGTAGCTCTCAAGCTAAAATCCATACTCATGGCTTTCTTGACTAGATCATTCTACCATTCAGGTTTTTTTAACGAAGTACTTCAATCCCCGGTCCAAAGCATAGCTTAATCCTGAAAAAGGCAATTTCCCACTATTATACAATGTAAATGTGGTAGATGTTCATGCCAAACTACCTACTGAAAAATTTAAGTTTCTAAGTTTAAAAATTTAAGCTTAAAGGAGCTTGAAACAAAACATCTTATACTTGCCTTTTCGCGTTGAAATTAAGTGTTGTACAATGTCTTTGGCATGACACTTGTGCCGAAGGTAAATCTCTGCTGTAAGGATTCTCTGCTGCTCAGTATCTAAGTCTCTATGGCTCCCCTATAAATTATAACTACAGTATAAATAAGGTCTACAGTATAAATAATTACATCAGAACAAAAGACAGCCTTACTTAGTGTGCTACTTCCAATAAAAATTCGACTACCGTTCAAACTCACCTTACGTTTCATGTTATAACGAATTTATAAAATAAAAGGAACGTTATGGTATACTTACAGCTCTTGCAATGCGGTTATTCACAGCTTGATGCATGAGTATGCCCGCTGCAACTGAAACATTGAGGGAGTCGATCATTCCAACCATTGGGATGCTACACTTTGTCTGCTAGAAGCAGTGCATCTTCGCTAATACCACTGCAAGACAAGAACGTCAATGTTCAATGGTTCCACCACACGGTCGACAAGTAAAACCACAATACTTCATCTATCCATGTTGGATTACTATCTCCTCATTCTAGACCATTTGCAATTATTTTACTAAGCAAAGTGGTAAATCTGAGTAACATTTTCTTAATTCATTGCTGCCATTACCTTGACATACTGTATAGAGGTAGCTCTAGACGCTTTCTCCAGTTGCAAGCCCCTTGTCAAGAATATCTGCAGCATCAGGCTCCTTGCATTTAAACGTGTATATAATCTGAAATGGTAAATAGACTGACAGGCAATACCTGGGCGGCATATGCAGTAAGTCCAACTAGAAGCAGTCCAATTAGCTCAGGAAGGTTTGGTAACTTAAAACCCTACTAGAGAACAGTGAGTTTATAATAAATAGCAAGGTAGAACCACAACTAAGTTCACCTGGAAAACAGTAGCTAGTGCAGCCAATGGGCAGGAAAATGCAGCGAAGGCAAAGACGCAGACCCTAAAACAGATTCACAAATTAAAATAGGCAATAAAAGAGTATAATTCATTTATGTATTATCAACAAAAATGAATGATATTTAGACCTATATTTACCTGGAAGGATGATGCAAGACCACTGTTAATGCCTGCCTGAAGCAGCCTAAGTTCTTTGACCATGTTCAACCTAAGTTCCCTTCATTGTCATCTAACTCTAAAGCATAATTTCATTAATTGTGGACTTTGGCCGAGTCCATATGACTCCCAAATGTACCGATTTTTTAGAAAATAAGGGTTTTATTTAGTAGAATGATGCAAATTTTCGAAATGTGTGCAGGTAGGTGGGATGGCAGGCCTTGTATCTATAAAGCACAAAAAGTGCCAACCGAGTTTGTGTCTCGCCAAGCGCCTACGTAGACGTGGTCTCCCGCCACGCCCCGCATTCGCAACTCGCATAGTGTAGATTCATATTCGCCGGTCGAATGGTCCGAACCAGCGCAAATTTATGGATTCACAATGAGCTAAATGCGGCCATATCGCTGAGCCAATATTAGCTCATGCGAATCGCCTTCAAAGTTGAGGTGCGTAACGAGATAAACCAAAATGGCACGTAAGAAATGAGAAGCCAACTCGTGAAGCTCATTCGTCGTGGAGAGTTGATGAAGGATGGCGATGAGCGGATGACCTTAGCAGGGTGGGTAGAGCTGGAAGGCTGCTTTGATTTCCTTGAAATGCCATATTTACAGGCGTAAGCTCAAGAGGTTGCTGAAAATGGAGGATGTTTGGCTGCACAACACTTTCCCTTCGTTGTTTAAGAAGCTTTACAAGAAGGAAAAGAGGCAACGGTGGCTTTGGTAATCAAACTCATCCTCAAAGACTCCCATCCGGATGGCGTAATGGATGACCGGGTCGGATCAGATACGACAAGACATATCGAGTTCCAACCGGGGATCTAATTGCGGTGGAACTGGATATTGACCGAAAACGCCCATGTTTAATATTATCTATTATTATCTATTGTCATTCTGTTTCAACCTATGCTTTCGACGATGTTGTTTAGTTGATATTATTATCTACGTAATCCATCCATGTACTCCATTCCTATGTGAATAGAATGTTTTTGTCTACATTGAGAACATCCCAATGACGTGCAATTTCTGAACAAGAATATCTTATTTCATGGAGGCCTCCCCGAGGAAATTGGGCCCACTTTCCTTCCTTCCAGGAAATTGGGCCCGCCCATTTTCTTTTTCGAATAGTCTCCTCCGTAAACCGGGCGGCCGACTTTGCCCTTCGATGGCCCTCAAGGTAGTTTCATGAAGGCTTCCACTTTCAGGAAAATTGGCGCCGCCCACTTTCCTTCTTCTTGGGCAAAAGGAAAACGAAAAACGTAGATCAGAACCAAGATAACAACCGAAACATAACAATGAATCATGCACAACACGGTTTTACATCATCATATCATATAAAGTTATGAAATACATGAGTCATAGATTGTAATTATTGGTGATTCTATTAATCTCAAAAAGCCTCGCTCGGAACCCACACAATATGGATAGTAACATGATACTCACGGGGAGTCTTTCTTTTCGACCAAGCTATACCATACAGCCAGGGATCGAGAGAGATCCTTTCAACTCGCAGCATAAAGATCGTCATAGGTCATAAGGCAAGTAAGGGTGTCAACATGGGGCCCGTGAAGATGGCGAGACATGGCAAATGGGAATGTCTTTGGGCGTCGAATGCAAAACTATATTTATAGCCAAGGAATTATTGATGACTATCAAGAAAAGATTATTGGTTGTATATACGGTGTACATCCAATAATCTTTTATGCATAATACCTTCAATAATGATTGTGGGTATAAATATATCTCAAACCAATTTTGACCATCAAATTTGGCCTTCGCTTAGCCATGTGGTCTCGGTCACGGTCCCCGAACGTGATTCCATCAACCGCAAGATGAATCACGCGAAAACTTCAAGCGTCAGCGCGAGAGATACCCATGGAAGACCGGATGACCACGATCGCTTTAAATCCTCGCCATTATCCTGATCCCTTCGACGTTATCATCCATCCGATATGGAATAGAGAGCATCAAATGTACATGATAGAGAAGATCGTTGGGTGCTCGGGTGAAAATGACTCGAAGAGTCCCCTAAATGAACGCTTGTCATCTTGTTGTAATCGACCAGAATCATCTATGAGATAAAGTATTAGTACAACTTGTCTTCTATATGTGCAACTTGTCCAACATGTCCCGTGAAATTGGGCGCCCACTTTGCCCTTGAATGCTCATATCGATGATGATCTTGAATTGGGCGCCCAATTTCAAGGTGGTCTATGGGTGTACCTTATACGATTTTGTTGCGCTAGTATGTGCGCCAATAATTGACATCAATAATTTCTCCGCTTATAAAAGCAGCTCCACGCATTCATCTCTCATGGCTTCCTTTTGGATCGTCAGGAGAACATCCAGATCCTTCAAGTGCTACTTGAGTTACAACGATATTTGCCGGTGCTATATGACTGGTGTTAGTCTTGATCCATGGCTCCAGTCCAAAGCGGATGGACTGCGGTAATTGCGGGAAGCTCACTGGTGTTGAGGTCCACCGTATTGGCTTCTGATGGCCCGATCTTTGAGCTGAATGGCATCATGTTGGCGGCGTTGACGACGAAAGTGACTCTTTGTACACTTCTGGATATGTTAATGTACGACAAGGATATAATAATGTTGTAAGGATGTAATAAGCATAGTCAATATTATATAATGTAGCGTGCACGGTAATTCACGAGGGTCTCTTTTTGATCTCCACTTTGTTTACGCGGCTCCACTTCACTTCATGTTTGATGGCTTACTCGCCAAGAAATTGGGCCCCCAATTTATCATGCGAGGATAGCGAAGTCAAATAAATTTAATAAAAGGCTATAGTTTGTAGGGTTAGCCAAATTCTACGGCCAATTTGGTTAGCAAAAGTAAACTAGAGAAATTTAAGGCGAGGAAATGAGTGCAACGTTATCATTTCACGAAAAAGAAGTATGAACAATTGTTATTAACATATTTCACGTATTTTCAACTCATAAGTCGCTCATTCGCTCTGAGGCACATCTTCCCGAATGATCCCTACTGGGTTCTCCATGTTTGAAATTGAGGTTGTTGTGCTGCCTCTTTGATCAATTCCATTCTTTGCATAAAATCTTCGGGCCCCAGTTCCTCATTCTCATCATGTGCACCTTGATTGTCTTCTGTGTTCGCCACCTCTTCCTCTACATCTTGATCTCCATCGTGTTGGGGACCACATCCTCTCCATCCCGATTGTCCCTTCCCAGTTTTCCATGACAACGCAGAGTCGGACTCCCTAGCAACCTCTTCCTCGAACTTTGAGGTCGCCTCAATCATGTCCTGAGTATTCACCAGTCCCGTCCCTGCCAGTGCGTTGATGTTGTTTTTTCTTCGCCTAAATAGTTCCAAATCCGGAGAGCCTAGGGCCACCGCCCTTTGAGTCAGACTTGAATCGCTCTTGTCCCGCCTCTCGAATCGATTGCGCCGTTTATGGTTGTAGACGAACGGACAAAGGTGTCTCGAGGGTGAAGCCGAGGCCGAGGAGCGGTTTTGGAAGTAGAGGCCTTCTTCTTTCCCTCTTTTATCTTCCTCAGAGTGCCCGAAGCTCTTGATTTTTTCTCGTCTAACATGACATCGAAGTTGCTCGAATATCCGACAAGCTTAATTTCCAGCTTCGCGTCGTCTCAAAAGACAATGTTTTATAGCCCTCGCGACACCGCCGCCCGGGCTAAAAGCACCACCGAAAAGAAGTCGAGAACGAAGGCAACCTTCCAAAGATCAACTTCGTACTAGATAGGTGCACGCCCTACTTTCCAACCGATTACGCACGGTACTCCTCCCCCACTGGCCGCACCCTTTGTCGCACCAAGGTCGATACAGCCCAATAAGTCGCACGGAAAACAAATGTTAGAAACATTGATAGTCAACAAGCAAATTGGGCGGCCAATTTAAAATGCATACCGCCACACACTTGATCGGGCAAATTCTTTTCGATGTCCCGTTTTTCTCGTGAAATGCTTGGGAAACTTAGCATATTGCTTTGGATGGTCGGAATTGGCGGCAAATATTTATTTCTGACCGATGGCGTAGCGGCACGTCTCGCAACATACATTAGCAGGACAAGACATTGCAACTCTCGAACTCTAGAGGTAGTCGCAGCTTACGGCGGGTCCCCGGTAGGAACCAACCCAAACACGGCTGCCACCGCCTATTGTCTTCATGGCGGATAGGCACTCATTGAGGCGGTGCAGGGTAATAAATATAGCTACCCGAAGAAAGCTGCTGGTCCGTCATCGTGCTTAGCTGGTCAAGGAATTTTTCATAATCTTCCTTTGGCCATTTCTTCGTATATCTGAAGTCGCATCCAATGAAGCGGGCCGAAGTGTTTACCACGTCCACGCACAAACCTCCCGGACTAACGTGGAAACACTTGAAAGGTTTGCCACCCTCCTCAACCGCCCTAGAAGATATTCGCCTACTTTGTCAGTAGAGGGACTCGGGAAAAGCTTTCCTTCTCCATCTCTTTGCGCCCTTCGCCATCCACCGATGCTACTTGCGAACATAAGCATCGATTCTCTCCGCGGAATATGGGGTGAGCTTGCCTCAAGGCAGCCATGTCTTGAAAAGGAAGTTTCTTCACTCCTTCATGTATCCGACAAGGGCCCGCCCCATTGTTCCAATCTTCTTCACCTCACCGCTCGACTTTCATAGTCGCCTCCCAAGATAATCCTTGCTTCCTTCAGAATGTGGTGCCATCCTTGATCTCCTTCAAGAAAGCTTTTGCATCTAGAGGATGCATGGACTTTAATGGGCTTATTGTGAATTATTGGTGAAAAGTCTAAGCCTATCCTTCACCTCAATTTTTCTCCCTTCTCGCCCTTCAACCGTCTTCGAGAATAACTGGGCAACTTTGGTGCACATATTCCACGACTTCGTCGCCAAGATATACAAAGTAGTCGTAGTCACGCATAGTTGACTTCTTAATCGCTTGCGCCGCTACAACTTTCCAATCCTCGCATGACAAAGAAGGCACCAGATAAGGCGATACACATCATCTTAATTTGCTTGCAGAAGTTGACGAAATTGGGCGCCCGCCTATTTCACATCATCCGACACTCAGTGAAATCAGGCGCCCAAATTCCCGAAACGCTTCGAAATTGGGCGAGCCCTATTTGCAGCCGTTCCGAAAATTGGGCCCCAATTTGAAAAGAGTGTTATCAGTTGAAATTGGGCTACCAATTTCAACTTGTGGATAGCAGGAACTAGTAATGGTGGTAGTGCACTTACGTAATCACGCCCACCATCGAGTGCCCGCTTGCCCTTCTATGGCTTCCCAGAATGCCCATTGGTTGCGGCTGCTGAATTTCTTCGAAAAATACTTCCTCGTATAGTCTTCTTTGTTATGTCATTATTCTCCGGCTTACACCTAACGCATTCGATTGTCGTGGAGATTTCCCCGCCAGACTTCGGCATTTCCTTTGGCATAGAAAAAGAATATCGCCGCTCGCCAAGTTCGCTTCGGAGGCCATGCCAAAGCTTGTGTGACAAGCGGTTGAGCAACCGCGGGTCGTATGGTTGCCATTAACAATCCAAAGATTCTCTGCATTTTTGCGCATCCTCGACTTCTTCCACTTTATTGCTCACCGGCCTGTGGATCGAATCGGCACGACATCGCCATCGGGGAGGGTGCATCCGATGGCCGATAAACGATTAGGTAGAGAGTGTCCAAGTGCTCCGGACTTATGACCCTACAAGTCATATTTGCGGGGGCTTTATGCATCTTGAACACATCGACTTTCAATCTCGAAGCCCACCCCCGGGGTAGATTCTCTCCACTGTGCTTGATGCTTGCTATGGCGCTTTTGTGACAACTCATGTCTGCTCTCCCGGTGACGCCGCCACCGATGGAGTGAACTTCACGACTGCCGGCTACTCTCCGTTGTTCGGATGAAGAAGAAGACAAGGACTCCTCTCCGAAAGTTTTTTGGGCTCTGTGATAACACGCGTCCCGCTTATGCCTCTTCGACGGACCACCTAAATCTTTTCCCATGCGGCTTAGGGGTTCCTCTTAGGGGCGGGTGGTCCTCTTACGACTTTTCGATCGGGCGACCTTGATGTTCTCTTCATTCCAATCAATATAAGTTTAGTGGCAGCTTTTACGGTGAATAGCCTTAGCGTGTGTCCTCGCCTTCTTGATCAGATCGACAGCTCCATTTATACGCCCCGGGCCATTGTGCCGCCTCACCTTTCTTGTATCTAGACTTAAGCCACTTAGTATCGTACACTTTAGGTTGGTTTTTGCCCTCGATACTTCGTGAATGTGCTTTCGACTGCTCTCGCTTTGTGCTCTAATATCCACCGCCCGACAAATAGTAGCCATCCAAAATATCGGTTCTTGATTTGATGCCCGAAAGCCTAAACTTTCATATGAGTCCAAATACCATCCTTTCTCGAGCGCAAGAATGTGGGCTTTCCTTTATACTTCGCGCTCATCATACATGGCTCGTGACTTAGATAGTGGAACTTTATAACGGACAAAAGTCCGATCTACGGTGTCTTCAACGTCGATGAGGAAGTCATCATTGTTCGCAGGCGACACCTCCATGTCGATGACGATACCCGCCGAATTCATTTTTCCTGCCCCTATCTTGCCAAAGAAAAGAAGATCCTTGAGGTGGTTTGTCCGGGACCCGTGATGAATATTCCCTATCTCTATGCACCGCACCCATTCGTGTCAAAGAACCGTCAAAACTTCATGGGGCACAACCTCGGATGCCAAAAACATCTTTCTCTTCTTCTTCGTTCTTGCATTCTCTATTGCAATAGCCTCTCTGCAAATTTGGGTCCCAGCACGGAACCCGAAAAATCGCTTTGTTCAAGGCATATTAATTCCTCGCAGAATCGAAAGTAGTGTTAGTACTTGGGAGACTTGGGGCTGAAGAGATCTGTTGTTCGATGGAGGCAAATTGGGGACCAATTTGCCCCCGATCCCATCAAGACACCAAATTGAAGCCACCCAATTTCCGGCCAACTCATGGTGAGCCTTGAGTCCGAGGGAGACGATTGTATCATTAGGGCCAAATTGAAGCCACCCAATTTGCCGATCCCCACATACTAAATTGGGCCAATTTTGCAGATCCCCACGCGATATTGTAATGAAGGCCCAATTTACTTGTCCCTCAATAAAGTGACGCTTCGGCCTTGATTTATCTCGAGCACGATGACTTTGATGGTAGATTTGGTCGACTCAAATTGGGCCGCAATTTAGTCTCCGACCAAGTCTACCATCCCGGTAGTCGTCTCTCCGATAGGCAAATCGGGCCCCGCCACTTTGGTGCTCTGGATAGGCAAATCAAGGCCCGCCCACATTGGGTCCAATGTCCAATGTTTTGCAAAATGAAACACTCTAAGGGAAGCAATTGGGTGCCCTATTCGCCTCGCATACGTGTATGCATCTGTGGGGACTAGTGAGGCATCTAGAAGATGTTCATATGTCCGAGATGTTATAGCGGGATACTTAATCAGGCAAGCGCTCAAGTTTATATTTAGAAAGTAGTCCACCTTACCTTTGCCACCGGTGGTGGGGCGAGATGCCATCAACTGCTAGAATTCCTTGGTGTACAGGGGTACCCAGGCGATAGGTCAATGCAGAGAGGAAGGCGCCAACAGGATGGCGACAAGCGGCCGAGAGACACAAGGCGCCAAGAGCTCGATCCGAAGCCGACAGCTGGTTCGGGAGTATAGTGCGGGCTGAGAACGACTTTCGTGGCTAAGAAATATGAAGGCGACAGTGTTTAGCGGAGCACAAAGCGCCAAAGAAGCACAGAATTTTCTAAATCTGCAGTCGAGGAGAATGAGGGGCTTTTAAAGGGTTATGGACCTCTCTTGGGGCTTAAGACAAGTGTCGCGGCATGTAAGCGCTTTGGCCCTTTGAAATAAAAATGGACCGCTGATGGCTTCGAGCGTGAGGAATTAATTGTGGACCTTAATAATGAGTGCGCGGATTTTTGAATTTCAAATCTGTTATTTAAAGCCCACCAAAATTAATTCGAAGTCATGCACGTGTCGCACGTGTTTTAGGCGGAACTCGCTTTTCAAAGTTCCCGACGGACACATTATTTCAAATTAGGTGGGACATTTAACTTTAAAAATTGGGGAAATTACATTCAAATTTTGGGGAATTCATGTTTAAATGTAAATGCGCTTCAAACCTGTTGTTTTTTCCGGGCAAAGTTTTGTTTGGCTACTATCTTTTCTACAAGACGCAAACATCTTCAAATATTCATATTCATGGCCACGGCAGATCTCCAAAGGTTTGTGCCGCCCACGCTTAAATTCGCCATACCTCGATGTGTAATTGCTGCAATGTGATGTTACCCGATTTTATCAATCACGCCTTTCCATTCACTCTACTGCTCATTCGCACCTCTTCAAGCACGCCTGTTCATTCACACCTTTCCATTCACGCCTTTTCGATGGCTTGACCCTTGATTTACTCCTCCTCATTCAACCTAAGCATCGTCACATTTACATAAACTCTAAATTTCGATGCAGTCCGCCTTTTCCGAAATTGTCATGCGAGATTTGTGTGCCTGCTATTTTCCCATTAACCCTTGTTTGTAGTCGCCCTTCCAATGCTCGATTGTATTTGTTTTGGGAGCTCAATGATAAATTCCAAATAGTGTCCGCCTCCTTAGTTCTCTTAGTGTGTATGTGTAGGTGACCGTGGGTGAAACCGCCTTGGATGGGCAAAACCAGATTCCCTGGGGTGTTTTTTATCTTGGTGACAACTAAATTGGGCGCGCCGAGTCTCGCCTACTTCACGTCTTTAACCACCACTTAACAATAGGCGGGCTTCCAATTTAGGCGCGGATATGTCCCCGCCGTAATCCACAACCTTCTTTTTTGTACCCATTGTGAGACCGACCGCATCAATAATACCCTTTATATAAGCGCGATTCGTTCAAATTGGGCGCCCAATTTAAAATAATGGGACAAATTGGGCGTCGCCCATATTGTCCCTTTCTCAGACATGACCAGATAGGTGAAACCGTCCCGGGTGGGCCACCAGATCTCGAATGTGTTTTCTCTTGGTGACAAAATAAATTGGGCGGACGCCGAAAGTGTGTGCCTACTTTACAGCCTCCTCCACCACCAAACAAATAAGGCCAATTTGTGCGGATATGGCCTCTTCAGAGTGAGAACCTTCTTTTCTACCCATTGTGAGACTCACCGCATCCAATACTAACCTTATACAAGGGGAATCTAAACACCTCATACGTAAAAAGGGCACCCGCCCAATTTTATTGTCCTTGTAACCATTGAATGGGAGTCCCCCCGTGTCATTTGCATTGCTTTCATCTTCCTTACTCGATTTTAACACTACTGAAATCCTTGTGCAGTTGTGTATCTCTTCCTTAATGAACATCTAGTAGCAAAGGGAGTTGTGGGGCAAATGACACAATGCCACTTCAAGGAGATATCGAAAAGGACTACCGAAAATGTAGGTGTGGAGGAAGTGTTCAAGGCCACCACACCCTTCCCCGCCAACCCGCATGCAACCACAATAGCGTAAGCCGTGGGCTCATTCGCTCGCGGGAGAAGTGAAGATGCTCGTGAGTCGCCCCGCCAATGACGCCCCCAAAGAAAAGACAAATGGACAAATGGGGAAGGAGACACAACCGCGACAAGATATACCCTTCTTGAAAAGGATTGTGAGATATGGCACTCATGCGACTCCATTATTGCCGAAAAGGATTCATATCTTTCACTGGCCCCCCGATGATGCGCTTTTGTGACCGCCGGGTTTCAAGTTTGTGGGAGTATCTCAGAATCAAGGTTTCCCTCCCCTTTCTGAAGTGAACATCCGCTGCCGGGTTGCTTGCGTGTGCCGGCCGGGATGCTCGTGAGATGGAGCAATGACCTCGCCTCGGTTGACGGAGTAAAGGTCTCGGAGATATTGACCGCAAAGACCGCAACAGAAGCGATATTGTGTCCAGCCAGGGGAGCTCAGAGCATCGTAAGCACCCAAATTATGAGAAACGACATTACACTTTTCATTCCCCGACAACCCGTGAAGGTTGTTAGGCCACCAAAGCTTGCTCGCCTCACCACTCGTAATGCTATCCTCACTTACGAGGACCTTGTGTTGCAAGAATAGGTGTTGTGTCGCCCTCTAGGAATCAAGTTGTTAACGCATGAAAAGGAATTCCTTGCCATGAAATCAAGTGATAGGGTTACTTTTGTTTATGACATGTTCGCCAACAACATGAAAGGTCAAGAGTGGGACGACCGGTGCCGCAGGGGAATCTCGCTTATGCGAAAGGGCGGGTACCTTGGTCCTCGATCTCAAAGTCGGGCGATCTGAAATGGAAGGCCCAATTTCTTGAGGGTGCACGCAAGGCCGAACATGGTAACCGTGGCACCTTGAAGCCTCGCCCTCGACGCTGGCATGTGAGGCCGTGTTTTCCATGTTCGTGAGGGAGAACGGTGAATCCTTGCCCCACCGTAGCAAGAGAAACGAGGAGGGATAAGAGAGAATGTCGTGAAGTTGCCCGCAATGTTTACGAAGTCCAAAGATTCTAGAAGAGGTTAATGCAGGTTGTGGCATTGACCGGCAAGAAGGTATCACCGACGTGTTTTCATAGAACGGGAGGCGAGGTTCCGGACGCCAAGATCGCGAAAGAAAATTGCATTCTCCAAATGCGATACATGTGAGGTGATCCGCACGGGTTATCAAGACCAAAGATGAAGGAGAGAGGAGGTCGTTGCATGATGAAAGAAGAGCGATAGACTCGAAAGCGTGCCCTCGTGGTCGCAAGACAAGATCGGGTCGTGGAGATTATACTCCCACGTATCCCTACCAATATCTTTGTATTATTCACGACAAAATGGATCAAGCCAAAACAATGATTCCAAAATTGTAACAATCTGTAAAAGTCTCTCCTGAGACTTGACAAGCTGAAAACGACATTGACCGGGTGCATTGACTCATGGTCATGGGAATGGATCTTATGGAAACTTTGCCTCGACTTATGGCCGATGACTCCAACTTCCATGTAGGTTCTTTGAATAGCATCTTGAAGAGATTAGAGATGGGGCACGAGTATGCAGAGGCCACCGTCCGGTTCCCCAATCATCTGCTCCAAAATGGGTCTCCCTCATTATGTAGACACAACGCCTTGGAGTCAAAGTTGTCACTATCCAATACCAAAGATACCGCTAAATTTGCCACAGCACGTGGACCATCATTGAAGCCTCTCCCAAGATACTTTATTTGCAAAATGACAACGATCCGACGTAACAAGAATAGGTATGTCTTCCCTATCTTTCTTACCTAGTATATCTTGGTGTGTTTGAAGAGATTGAGCTAGGGTTCATGATGCCCTACACACACATGATGATATCGATGCCTTGTTTGGTAACTTCTCTACATCTTTAAAGAAGGCAGAGGTGCTCACAATGCCGTAACTATCGTATGAATTCCACAAATGCAACTTGAATACACCCGTCCCCCATGTTGTTGACAAAGTTCCGATTGAAGGGTTTTATAGAAGGCTACATACCGATGGGATGATAGATTGACAGTCATACCACCCCTCTAACTTTCGATTCGCTATGAATGGTGATTGGCCAGTCATGTATTACAAAAACTAGACCCACTTACCGGATTGGTTGCCCGCCGGTGGAATAAAAATGTGGAAAGAAAAAGAGGACGGAAGCCCATGATGCCGCTTGATATCCTAAGTCGCTTCCTCCCAAGAAATCCAAGTGAAGGACCTTGGCCTGTCATAAAACAAGATCCACAAGCATATATTGCATTGGGTTGCTTGTTCAACGCCTAACAAAGGTGCTCCGAAACCGCCAACTACTCGCACGCTTCACGGCCACGATTGAATATTGATGAAACTCTTGCAAGAACTCGAACATCAGCAGCGACGAAGGCACTTATAATGACTTCGCCATGTACTAGGCAAGCACAAGCTCCACCTCATGTAGCAGTAGTGGTAGAGCCAATTGCTACTATCACTCCTCCTTATGTCGGCCCCCGAAGGACAAACCCGCGGCCGAATTCAACCCATACAAAGATTTGAAGAAAGGTATGTTTATTATGGCACGCCTCGATGATGTGTCAGGCTCAACTTGGGTGGGCCTAGCTACCGAGGACCCACAAATGGATGATAAGAAGGAGAACTTTGAGACTATTATGGTGACTTGGTGGGAGCCAATCCTGAGGAACCAAGTCTACCCAAATAATTATGCCAATTGTTGAAAGAAGAGATGGAGGCCAACGACTGCAAGTGACCGCATAGAAGTGGAGACTATCGACTACGCTTGGGAGCCATCAAACAAGAAGAAGATACCTAATACTATTAAGATACCCGTGCATGCTGCTGAGGCATATGCAGCACTCGCAGGGGATGTCAACTAGTGTATGAAAATGAGTCATTCATCCAAGTCTACTAAAAAATGGTCCATAAATTCAGGTATTGTCCATAATTAATGAAATTGTGCTTTCTAGTCTATTCAAAGCCAGGAGGATATAGAGTCTTGAGAAATTCATGAAGATCTTATCTGAATAAACATCAAATAAGTTATGAAAACCCAAAATATTTCAAAAGATATGAGATGGTAACATTTTTGACAGCTCGTGAGACTTTAACAGAATTACCTGCAGAGTCTTATCCGCTTTCGCCATAGTTTTAACAAAACTTCTTCTTTGCGTAAAGATCCGACGATGATATCCATTATTGACATGGCCACAACGCCTTCAAATAGCAAAGGAGACATTGCTCGTGGCTTAAATTATTTGCATCACAAACACCGATTGCCACATGGCAACCTCAAGGCCACAAATGTCTTACTAGATGGAAGTGATCCAACCGCCGACTTTCTCGACATAATGCGATCCATCAATTAATGACCTCTCTCGACAAAGAAATCGATCCTCAATGCCGAGCACTTTGGATATCGAAAGCACCGAAGCTTGCCGCTGCCGTAAAGCCAAAGCCAACATTGAAAGCTGATGTCTATGCATTTGGAGTAATATTAATGGAGATATTGAGTGGCAAAGGTGCTGGTGATATCATATCGAAAACTCGAGCCGTGGATTTGACAGATTGGGTGAAGCCGCTAGTAAATGATGGACGCTTTTGCATGCACGCTTTGTTCGGCAAATGGAAATGGAGGAGAGATCTTCGTGTAAATTTCGAATTGTGCTATTCAAATGCAGGTTCAAAGTTGATTAATGAAGCTGAATTTTTCATGAACCCCTTCCAGGGATAGAGGCAAATCCCGCTTGTTTGTTCCTAGTGACTGCCAACTACTTTCAACTGAAATATCCTCTCCTATAGAAACCAAATAGAAGTATGAAAGGTCCTTACTTTTTCTCATTCCGGCGACTAATTCCTCCCCCTCAGAATATCATCTCGTGTTCAAAACCAAATTTTAACTAATATACACACAAAGAATATGCCACGCATACATCTTATATAATGCCAGAAAACAATACTACGCATAAAGCTAATAAGCATATAAAACATGTTTGTCGAACTGCTCACCTTCATCATAGTGATGTCAAGAGTGCGTTCAAATCCAAGTTCAAACACGGCGCGCCGGAAGGCCGCCTGGGCGCCTGGGCGCACAAAGAAGGGTGGCGCGAGTTGGCGTCACGGAGCCGCCCGGCCTCGGGAGGTGCAGTGAAGGGTGGCGTCGTACCTGAGCATGCCTGAGCGCATGAGCGCCTGAGAGCATGCTTGAGAGCTTGAGGAGGCATCTCCTCTGAGCGACTTCCCTGATTTTCCTTGGGCACCGCCTTCCCTGAGCTCGGGTGTTTTGGCGCTCGGATCTATTGCATGCGATTCAGATTCAGCTTCAGCCTTATGGATGCATGTGGCGGGGCATGTAGATGCATGTGGATCAGCGTGAAGATGGAGATTTAGCGCATGCATGCGTCCGCGCCAGTACTTAGAATCAGCTGTGAAGAGGTTACGGTTTGGGGGCGTTTGGTGAAGGTTTGTTTTTTGGAGGTATGCTTGTTGCTTTTTGCAACAACATGGATTTTTGGATTTGTGAGCAGCCATAATCATCCTGGTAATGGTTTTTTCCCAGGTGGTTTTTAATCCGGGCCATGGTGATTGTGCTTTTGCTCACGTTGTGCTTTTGTTTAAGGGCTTTGGCCCATGTTCTTGTTTGGACTTCGGTCCAGGACTTCGGTCCCCCATGTACTTGGTCCCATAAGCCCGGATGGGCTTCCGTGGACGTTACAATGATTATCTTATCTTATCTTCTTGTCATGTGCCGAGACATAATTCAGCAGCAAAAATCTCATGTGAACTACAAGGCAATAGTATTAGTACCAGAGAAAGGTTCAGGCACATGCTTGAAAAAAAAGACAAACACAACAATGATCGCTCACCTGAACTATCTTTCTGAACTCCAGCGTCCGGCATGGTCCATTAGGATTGATTACATAGCTTCCATCTGGATCATATTCTGATGTGACGAGACTGTAATGGGGCTGCTGTAATGGGCTCAAACTAATTGCTTGGAGTTGTGACGAAGATCTTGGCACTGCAAACATTTGCCTTGCTTGGAAGCTTGGCCCCTTTTGTCATAAAGGCCATTTTCTGGCATATTCTGATTGTTAATATAATACATGGGTTTGCGGCCTCTGTTTTATTTCCGTACGTGTAGAAGTATGTAAAGCAGCACAACGAAATGAAACAACAGTATGGGCAACAACATTTATAAAAAGAGAGCTGATAAAGAAAGAAAGCATCACCTTCTTGACCAAACTTATCCAATCCTAAACAGTCAACCTCATCTAACTCTAAATTATTGACATCTGCACCATCTGCATCTCCCTCGAGCACAAATTGATTAACATCAGCAAAGACACTCGCCATCGCCACGGCATCTTGAATAGTTTCATGCATTTCCATGTTCTTTTTCTCCTTATTTTTCCCCGAATGAGAAAAATATCATTAGCACTCTGTCAAAGAATGTAAACATCATGATTGCAATGAAATGTCAGCAAAAATGAAATGCAATGAAATGTAAACATCATGATTGAATGAAATCTTGGTTTTGACAAAGTGCCTTGAAGACTAGCAACCATAGCTTTCATGATTACATCCACCGCTAATGTTGATAGAAAGATGGAAATCTATTTGTTTTTCTAAATAAAATCTATCTGTTAAAGTATTTGGTCTTGGGTGTTGCTCAATTAAAATCTTTCTTCTAAAGTATATCCGTCCCGAGTCCCGCTCATACAAGCCAAAAAAAATCTTCTAATGAATCATTGTTGTTTCTGTGCAGTTGCATAGCATCAATTACCAAGGAGATGTTATATCTTACAAACACTCACAGAAACAACAAAAAGCATAGCTTAAGGAACTCAATTAAAATGGTAAGCTACCTTCATTTGCCTTTTACGCTCCCGGTTCTTCATGGCAGCCACGTTAAAAGGAGAAAGTTGGAAAGATGGCTAGGTTGAGAAAGCTGCAAATGCATTGCATTCTGCAACTTGCACTTTGGCTGCAATATAATGCTCAGACTAGATTTTTTGGGAAGATTGCAGAAGAAGACCAAGGAGACAGATGCAGAAGAAAAGAAAAGAATGACGAGTCTTGAAGAAAAGAAAAGAAAAGATGAATCTTGAAGCAAAGACAATAATTTTGTCTGCTATAAATTATGCCAGAGGCTTAAAACAAATGAATTTACCTCTCTAAATCACAAGGAGGCGCCTCGATTTGCCCTTCCGATCGCCACAAGCGCTTCCATTTTCCGTTCTGATTGCCACAGAAGAGTTTGAAGTCGCCAAAATGGGAAAGAAGTTCGGACGCGAAAATGGCTGTGGTTTTACCTAAATGTAAATCTCCCGAAAATGGTTAAGTGTGACGAAAATAGAATAAATTAAGTGTGACACGTATAAATAAATAGAAAAAATTTCGATTTAAAATTGTGACTACATAAACTAACGCTTTCTTAAGCCACATTTTCAATAATCGTCAGAAAAATTGGGGAAAAAAAAATTGGATTGGGGTTACTTATTAGGGTTTTTAGGGTATGCTAGTGCTCGTCTTCAGCTATGTGAGCTATTGCAGAATCAAATTGGGATGACTAATTCAGATGATTCCACTGACTGTGATCATGACTCGAAATCATCAAATACCGATCTTCAACGCCGATGATTAACGACTTCTAGCCAATAAGGTTTGAGCTCTTTCTTTCATTTGTTTTGTATCTATATCATCACTACATGCATATTTAGTTGCTCACTACGAATAGGGCCACTTCATTATCTCGATCGAGTAGTGGAAGTAAAGCTAAAGATTGGCCCCGAGATGATCCATTGGAGCGGCTTGCAAGGCAATACGACCATTGTTGGTGTAACCAATGCAAAGGCACAAGTAGAAGAAAGTATAGCACTAGACAACAACATAAACAGAGACATGGTTTGATGCCAAATGCTCCATCTCCATTGGAGCATGAATTGAAAGCACGGCAAGAAGTAGACGAGGTAAGAGTGCGATTCTTTTACTTTTTATGGAACATGTCTAATATACTTGTTTATGATTGTTGTAGTATTTGGAAATACTTAATAAAAATCCCGATCATGGCGATACATTAGATATTCTTCCTTGTTCATTCTCACCCGAATCACTTCATGTATTCCCCTTGAGTCCTAGCTCCAATTCTAGTTCTAGCTCAAGTGACACTCAAGATGTTAAGAGATATCTCACTAGGGGAAGTAAATTGACTAGTAAAGTAAAGAGCCATTTTAAAAGTAGCTCACATGATCTTGCTCATGCATGTGAAACAAAAAATGACTTGGCTGACGAACTCCCTCGTCATCTCAAGGCCTATATTACTCCATTTGTTCGATCGACACACATTGGAGAAGATTATGAAACTCAAGCGGGAACAAGCAATGAAAACTATGAAGCTGAAGAGGGAACAAGTTTGAGCTCACCAATGCTCTCGCCAATGGCACATGAAGATTATGTTGAAGAGGAAGAAAATATCGAGCCTCAGTATCCAAACATGCGACGGAGGGTACTTTTACCACTAGATAATGATGAATGGGAGGACCTTCAAAATGATCTTTTGGATGAGAGTTTGATGTCCAATGAATAAGAAGTAATATTTTATCTTAAGTTGAGTTCAAACATATATGCATTTGACACAACTTTTTCTTGCAAAAATCATAATGGGATTCCCCATATAATGGTTTGATTTTTATGAATGTTGTACCGACCTTCTTGTAATGTAATTCTCCTTTCCGGGCCAAGACGACTTCATATACGAATTATCTCGTCTAACTATTCGATATGTTTCAATAGATTGTTAAGATGTCTCATGTCTACATGCGTCCGTGTTCCTTTGGTACGTACAAAGCCATGCAACTTCTAGAAATAAGTGTGGAACTCTGTAATGTTGACCTTCAGCTAAAAAATGCCATTTCAGACTTTGTGACGATTATTCTGATGATTAAACTGACGAAAACAATCGTCAGAATTTTCGTCAGAATTTTCGTCAGACATTTCGTCAGAACTTTCGTCATATATTACGTCACATTTTTCGTCAGCATTGATATGCGTCAGACTTTTCGTCATATGTTACGTCAGAATTATCGTCATATTTTTCGTCAGTATATACGTCATATTTTGCGTCATTTTTTTCGGAGAAGAAAGCTTGTCGGGCCAATCGGTTCGTATGGATTGAAATATTAGGGGAACAGATTAGGCGGATTTGGCAGATAAGGGGCAGAGATTCTGAGGATTTGAGAAAGAACAGGCTGTGGGGTGACGATTCTTCCTGATTCTCATGGCCGGAATGAAGGATTTCGGAGCAGAAGGATGTACTTCCCAAAAAAAAAAGCTTTAGCTCTTTTGTTCTTTAAGTTAACCAGGTTGCTTGCATATGCAGATTCTTCAATGGAGAAAAGGTCCTTTTTAGCAGCACCCTTTCCACTATTCTTTGCAACCTTGCTTGCGAAAGTTGCTTCTTGCTTCTCCTTTGCACTTAGAGGCTCTGCACAGCCCCACCAATGATTTGAAGTTATAGACAAAGGTTTAAATGGAAATTTTTGCTTAAATTCATCTAAGAATGTTGAAATAGCAATCTTTTGCGGGCGCCCAATTTCGAACTTGTGGATAGCAGGAACTAGTAATGGTGGTAGTGCACTTACAGAATACGCTCCACCGACGGAGTGCCCGCGTTTGCCCTTCTGTGGCTTCCCGTAGAATGCCCATTGGTTGCGAAAGGCTGCTGAATTTCTTCAAAAATACTTCCTCGTATATAGTCTTTTTGTTATGTCATTATTCTCCGCTTACACGAACGTATTCGATTGTTTGTGGAGATTTCCCGCCAGACTCGGCATTTCCTTTTGGCATAGAAAAGAATATCGGGCGCCAAGTGCTTCCTTTCAGAGGCCATGCCAAAGCTTGTGACAGCGCGAAGAGCAACCGTGGGTCGTATGGTTGCCATTAACAATCCAAGATTCTCATTTTGCGCATCCTCCCGACTTCTTCCACTTTATTGCTCGGCCTGCGCGGATCGACGGCACCATCATCCGAGCACGCGGGAGGGTGCATCGATGGCTGATAAACGATTAGGAGAGTGTCCAAGTGCTCGGACTTATGACCCTACAAGTCATATTTTAAGGGGGCTTTATGCATCTTGAACACATCGACTTCAATCTCAAGCCCACCCCCGCAGGGTAGATTCTCTCCCCTGCGGCTTGATGCTTGCTATGGCGCTTTTGTGACAACTCATGTCGCTCTCCGAGTGGCGCCGCCACCGCATGGAGTGAACTTCACGATCTGCCGGGCTACTCTCGGGTTGTTGGATGAAGAAGAAGACAAGGACTCCCTCTCCGTTTTGGGCTCGGATAACCGCGTCCGCCATGCCTCTTCGACGGACCACCTAAATCTTTTCCCATGCGCTTTAGGGGTTCCTCTTCCATCGGCCGGTCCTCTTCGCACTTTCGCGTCCGGGCGACCTTGATGTTCTCTTCATTCCACCTAATATAAGTTTAGTGGCAGCTTTTACGGTGAATAGCCTTAGCAGGTCCTCTCGCCTTCTTGACTGGCCAGATCGGGCTCCATTTTGCGCTGCCCCAGCGCTTGTGCCGCCTCACCTTTCTTGTATCTAGACTTAAGCCACTTAGTATCGTACACTTTTAGGTTGGTTTTGCCCCGATACTCGCGTGAACGATTGCTTTCGACCGTTACTTTTGTGCTCTAATATCCACCGCCCGGACAAATAGTAGCCATCCAAAATATCGGGTTCTTGATTTGATGCCCGAAGCCTAAACTTTCATATGAGTCCAAATTCCATCCTTTCGGCGCAAGAATGTGGGCTTTCCTTTATACTTGCGTTCATCATACATGGCTCGCATTTTTAGATAGTGGAACTTTATAACGGACAAAAGTCCGATCTACGGTGTCTTCAACGTCGATGAGGAAGTCATCATTGTTCGCAGCTTACACCTCCATGTCGATGACGATATACCCGAATTCATTTTTCCTGCCCCTATCTTGCCAAAGAAAAGCGTAAGATCCTTGAGGTGGTTTTGTCCGGGACCCGTGATGAATATTCCCCTATCTCTATGCACCGCACCCCATTCGCCGACTTAACCGCAAAACTTCATGGGGCACAACCTCGATGCCAAAGAAATCTTTCTCTTCTTCTCGTTCTTGCATTCTCTATTGCAATAGCCTCTCTCGCAAATTTGGGTCCCATGCAGGAACCTCGGCGACCGGCTTTGTTCGCCATATTAATTCCCTAACGAAAGTAGTGTTAGTACTTGGGAGACTTGGGGCTGAAGAGATCAAGAGTCTTCGATGGAGGCAAATTGAAACACTCATTTGCCCCCTGATCCCCCACACCAAATTGGGCTACCCAATTTCCTCGCTCAACTCATGGTGAGCCTTGAGTCCGAGGAGACGATTGTATCACAGGGGGCCAAAATTAGGCCTGCCCAATTTGCCAGATCCCCACGCGATACTAAATTGGGTCACCAATTTTTGCCGATCCCCACGATACACTAAAATGGGTCACTAATTTACTTGTCCCTCACACCAAAGTGGGCTGGCCTTGATTTGCCTATCCCTGAGAGCACCATCACCCCGGATGGTAGACTTGGTCGATTCTAAATTGCGTAGCGCCCAATTTAGTCTCGACCAAGTCTACCATCCGGTAGTCGTCTTTCTCCGGATAGGCAACCGCGTCCCGCCCACTTTGTGCGAAGGATAGGCAACCGGCGCCCGCATTATTGGGTCCAATGTCCAATGTTTTGCAAAATGAAACACTCTAAGGGAAGCAATTGGGTGCCCTATTCAGTTCTGCATACAGGTATGCATCTGTGGGGACTAGTGAGGCATCTAGAAGATGTTCATATGTCCGAGATGTTATAGCGGGATACTTAATCGCAAGCCAAGTTTATATTTAGAAAGTAGTCCACCTTACCTTTGCCACCTAAGTGGTGGGGGGCGAGATGCCATCAACCGCTAGAATTCCTTGGTGTACCAGGGGTACCCGAGCGATAGGTCAATGCAGAGAGAAGGCGCCAATGGGATGGCGAAAAGCGCCGAGACACAAGGCCAAGAGCTCGATCCGGAAGCCACCGGTTCGGAGTATAGTCTGGGTGAGAACGACTTTCGGGCTAAGAAATATGAAGCGGCGACAGTGTTTAGCGGAGCACAAAGCGCCAAAGAAGCACAGAATTTTCTAAATCTGCAGTCGAGGAGAATGAGGGGCTTTTAAAGGGTTATGGACCTCTCTTGGGGCGAAGACAAGTGTCGTGCATGTAAGCGCTTGGCCCTTTGAAATAAAAATGGACCGTTGATGGCTTCGAGCGTGAGGAATTAATTGTGGACCTTAATAATGAGTGCGCGGATTTTTTGAATTTCAAATCTGTCATTTAAAGCCCGCCCAAAATTAATTCGAGTCATGCACGTGTCGCACGTGCTTTAGGCGGGAACTCGTTTTTCAAAGTTCCGGGACGGACACATTATTTCGAAATTAGGTGGGACATTTAACTTTAAAAATTGGGCCGAAATTACATTCAAATTTTGGGGAATTCATGTTTAAATGTAAATGCGCTTCAAACCTGTTGTTTTTCTGGCAGTGCCTTGTTTGGCTACTATCTTTTCTACAAGACGCAAACATCTTCAGCGATTCATATTCATGGCCACGAGATCTCCAAAGGTTTGTGCTGCTCCACAGTTAAATTCGCCATACCTCGATGTGTAATTGCTGCAAATGTGATGTTACCCGATTTTATCAATCACGCCTTTCCATTCACGGCTGTTCATTCGCACCTCTTCAAGCACGCCTGTTCATTCACACCTTTCCATTCACGCCTTTTCATGGCTTGACCCTTGATTTACTCCTCCTCATTCAACCGGCATCGCTCACATTTACATAAACTCTAAATTTCGATCGCGTCCGCCCTTTTCCTGAAATTGTCATGCCTACGATTTGTGTGCCCTATATTTTCTCCATTAACCCTTGTTTGTAGTCGCCCCTTCCAATGCTCGATTGTATTTGTTTTGGGAGCTCAATGATAAATTCCAGTTAGTGTCTCCGCTTCCTTAGTTCTCTTAGTGTGTATGTGTAGGTGACGGTAGGAAACCGCCCCGGATGGGCAAATCAGATCTCAAGGTGTTTTATCTTGGTGACAACTAAATTGGGGCGCCGAAGTCTCTGCCTACTTCATTGTGTCTTTAACCACCACGAACAAATAGGGCGGCGCCCAATTTGTCTTGCGCGATATGTCCCCGCTCGAGCGACAACCTTCTTTTGTACCCATTGTGAGACTGACTGCATCAATAATACCCTTATATAAGCGCTGATTCGGTTCAAATTGGGCGGCCCAATTTGCAAATAATGGGACAAATTAGGCGGTCGCCCATATTGTCCCTTTTCTGTACATGACCAGATAGGGTGAAACCGTCCCAAGGGCCAGGGGTATCTCCGAATGTGTTTTCTCTTGGTGACGGCTAAATTGGGCGACGCCAAGTGTGTGCCTACTTTACTCCTCCTCCACCACCATAACAAATTTGGGCGCCCAATTTGTGCGCGGATATGGCCTCTTCAGAGTGAGAACCTTCTTTTCTACCCATTGTGAGACTCACTGCATCCAATACTAACCTTATACAAGGGGAATCTAAACACCTCATACGTAAAAAGCACCACTACCCAATTTTATTGTCCTTGTAACCATTGAATGGGAGTCCCCCCCAGTCATTTGCATTGCTTTCTCGTCTTCCTTACTCGATTTTAACACTAATGAAATCCTTGTGCGGGTTGTGTATCTCTTCCTTAATGAACATCTAGTAGCAAAGGGAGTTGTGGGGCAAAATGACACAATGCCACTTCAAGGAGATATCGAAAGGACTACTTGGCGTGGGTGTGGAGGAAGTGTTCGAAGGCCACCACACCCTTCCCCGCCAACTCCGTGATGCAACCACAATAGCGAGCCGGGGGCTCATTCGTTCGTGGAGAAGTGAAGATGCTCGAGAGTCGCTGCCGCTAATGACGTCCCCAAAAAAAGACAAATGGACAATGGGGGGAAGGAGACACAACCGTGACAAGATATACCCTTCTTGAAAAGGATTGTGAGATATGGCACTCATGCGACTCCATTATTGCCTGAAAGGGATTCATATCTTTCACCGCCCCGATGATGCGCTTTGTGACCGTTTCTGGGTTTCAAGTTTGTGGGAGTATCAGAATCGGAAGGTTTCCCTCCCCTTTCGAAGTGAACATCCGTTTGCGGGGTTGCTTGCGTGTCGGGCCGGGGATGCTTCGTGAGATGGAGCAATGACCTCGCCCTCGTGTTGACGGAGTAAAGGTCTCGAGATATTGACCGCAAAGACCGCAATGCGAAGCGATATTGTGTCCAGCCGGGGGAGCTCGAGCATCGAAGCACCCAAATTATGAGAAACGACATTACACTTTTCATTCCCGACAACCCGGGAAGGTTGTTAGGCCACCAAAGCTTGCTCGCCTCACCACTGTAATGCTATCCTCACTTACGGGGAGGACCTTGTGTTGCAAGAATAGGTGTTGTGTCGTTCTCTAGGAATCAAGTTGTTAACGGGGCGAAAGGAATTCCTTGCCATGAAATCAAGTGATAGGGTTACTTTTGTTTATGACATGTTCGCCAACAACATGAAAGGTCGAAGAGTGGGACGACCGGTGCTTGCAGGGGAATCTCGCTTTCGCGAAAAGGCGTGGTACCTTGGTCTCGGGATCTCAAAGTCGGGCGCGTATCCGAAATGGAAGGCCCAATTTCTTGAGGGTGCACGCAAGGCCGAACATGGTAACCGGGCACCTTGAAGCCTCGCTCCTCGACGTTGGCATGTGAGGCCGTGTTTTCCATGTTCGTGAGGGAGAACGGTGAATCCTTGCCCCACCGTAGCAAGAGAAACGAGGAGGGATAAGAGAGAATGTCGTGAAGTTGCCTCGCAATGTTTAATGAAGTCCAAAGATTCTAGAAGAGGTTAATGCAGGGTTGTGGCATTGACCGGCAAGAAGGTATCACCCATGTGTTTTCATAGAACGTGGAGGCGAGGTTCTCCGGACGCCAAGACTCGCGAAAGAAAATTGCATTCTCCAAATGCGATACATGTGAGGTGATCCGTCACGGGTTCGCGAAGACCAAAGATGAAGGAGAGAGGAGGCTGTTGCATGATGAAAGAAGAGCGATAGACTCGAAAGCGGGCCTCGTGGTCGCACACGCGATCGGGTCGTGGAGATTATACTCCCACAGTATCCCCAATATCTTTGTATTATTCACGACAAAATGGATCAAGCCAAAACAATGATTCCAAAATTGCAACAATCTGTAAAGTCTCTCGGAGACTTGACAAGCTGAAAACGACATTGACCGGTGCATTGACTCATGGTCATGGGAATGGATCTTATGGAAACTTTGCCCCGGACTTATGGCCGATGACTCCAACTTCCATGTAGGTTCTTTGAATAGCATCTTGAAGAGATTAGAGATGGGGCACGAGTATGCGAGGAGGCCACCCGCCGCTCCCGAATCATCTCGCTCCAAAATGGGTCTCCTCATTCGCGAGACACAACGGCCTTGGAGTCAAAGTTGTCACTATCCAATACCAAAGATACCGCTTAATTTGCCCACACACGGGGACCATCATTGAAGCCTCTGCCCAAGATACTTTATTTGCAAAACCGGACAACGATGATCTCGGGACGTAACAAGAATAGGTATGTCTTCTCCTATCTTTCTTACCTAGTATATCTTGGTGTGTTTGAAGAGATTGAGCTAGGGTTCATGATGCCCTGGTCACACACATGATGATATCGATGCCTTGTTTGGTAACTTCTCTACATCTTTAAAGAAGGCGTAGGTGCTCACAATGCCGAACCATTGTATGAATTCCACAAATGCAACTTGAATACACCCCGTCCCCTATGTTGTTGACAAAGTTCCGGATTGGAAGGGTTTTATAGAAGGCTACATACCGGATGGGGATGATAGATTGACAGGTCATACCACCCCTCTAACTTTCAGATTCGCTATGAATGGTGATTGGCCACCATGTATTACAAAAACTAGACCCACTTACCGGATTGGTTTGTTGGAATGGAATAAAAATGTGGAAAGAAAAAGAGGACGGAAGCCCATGATGCCGCTTGGATATCCTAAGCTGCTTCCTCCCAAGAAATGGGTGAAGGACCTTGGCTCTTGCGAAAACAAGATCCACAAGCATATATTGCATTGGGTTGCTTGTTCAACGTCTAACAAAGGTGCTCCAGAAACGCCAACTACCGGCACGTTTCACGGCCACGATTGAATATTGGATGAAACTCTTGCAAGAACTTCGGGGAACATCAGCGTGGATCGAAGGCACTTATAATGACTTCGCCATGTACTAGGCAAGCACAAGCTCCACCTCATGTAGTCAGTAGTGGTAGAGCCAATTGCTACTATCACTCCTCCTTATGTCGGCCCTGGAAGGACAAACCGCCGGAATTCAACCCATACAAAGATTTGAAGAAAGGTATGTTTATTATGGCACGCATCGATGATGTCTTTGTGCCAACTTGGGTGGGCCTAGCTACTGAGGACCCACAAATGGATGATAAGAAGGAGAACTTTGAGACTATTCTGGTGACTTGGTGGGAGCCAATCCCAGTGAGGAACCAAGTCTACCCAGCTAATTATGCCAATTGTTGAAAGAAGAGATGGAGGCCAACGACTGCAAGTGACCGCATAGAAGTGGAGACTATCGACTACGCTTGGGAGCCATCAAACAAGAAGAAGATACCTAATACTATTAAGATACCCGTGCATGCTGCTGAGGCATATGCAGCACTCGCAGGGGATGTCAACTAGTGTATGAAAATGAGTCATTCATCCAAGTCTACTAAAAAATGGTCCATAAATTCAGGTATTGTCCATAATTAATGAAATTGTGCTTTCTAGTCTATTCAAAGCCAGGAGGATATAGAGTCTTGAGAAATTCATGAAGATCTTATCTGAATAAACATCAAATAAGTTATGAAAACCCAAAATATTTCAAAAGATATGAGATGGTAACATTTTTGACAGCTCGTGAGACTTTAACAGAATTACCTGCAGAGTCTTATCTGTTTCTCGCCATAGTTTTAACAAAACCTTCTCTTTTGCAGAAAGATCTGGACGATGATATCCATTATTGACATGGCCACAACGCCTTCAAATAGCAGCAGACATTGCTCGTGGCTTAAATTATTTGCATCACAAACACCGATTGCCACATGGCAACCTCAAGGCCACAAATGTCTTACTAGATGGAAGTGATCCAACCGCCGACTTTTCATCGATTCTTGCATCCATCAATTAATGACCTCTCATTGACAAAGAAATCGATCCTCAATCGTTGGAGCACTTTCGGATATCGAGCACCCGAAGCTTGCCGCTGCGAAGAAAGCCAAAGCCAACATTGAAAGCTGATGTCTATGCATTTGGAGTAATATTAATGGAGATATTGAGTGGCAAAGGTGCTGGTGATATCATATCAGGAAACTCTGGAGCTGTGGATTTGACAGATTGGGTGAAGCTGCTAGTAAATGATGGACAGTTTTGCATGCACAGTTTTGTTCGGCAAATGGAAATGGAGGAGAGATCTTCAGTGTAAATTTCGAATTGTGCTATTCAAATGCAGGTTCAGGTTGATTAATGAAGCTGAATTTTCTCATGAACCCCTTCCAGGGGATAGAGGCAGTCCTGGCTTGTTTGTTCCTAGTGACTGCCAACTACTTTCAACTGAAATATCCTCTCCTATAGAAACCAAATAGAAGTATGAAAGGTCCTTACTTTTTCTCATTCCGGCGACTAATTCCTCCTGTAGAATATCATCTGTGTTCAAAAACCAAATTTTAACTAATATACACACAGCAATATGCCACAGACACATCTTATATAATGCCAGAAAACAATACTACGCATAAAGCTAATAAGCATATAAAACATGTTTGTCGAACTGCTCACCTTCATCATAGTGATGTCAAGAGTGCGTTCAAATCCAAGTTCAAACACCTGGGCCCTCGAAGCCGCTCTGGCGGCCAAAGGTGAAGGGTGGCGTTGTTGGCGTCTCACGGAGCGCGCCGGGAGGAGTCGGGAGGTGAAGGGTGGCGTCGTACCTGAGCATGCCTGAGCGCATGAGCGCCTGAGAGCATGCTTGAGAGCTTGAGGGAGGCATCTCCTCCGGCGACTTCCCCTGATTTTCCTTGGGCACCGCCTTCCCCGAAGCTTCGGGTGTTTTGGCTTCCGGATCTATTGCATCGCGATTCCCGGATTCAGCCTTCAAAATTTTATGGATGCATGTGGCGGGCATGTAGATGCATGTGGATCAGCGTGAAGATGGAGATTTAGCGCATGCATGCGTCCGCCCAGCATTTCTAGAATCACCGTGAAGAGGTTACGGTTTGGGGGCGTTTGGTGAAGGTTTGTTTTTGGAGGTATGCTTGTTGCTTTTGCAAACAACATGGATTTTGGATTTGTGAGCAGCCATAATCATCCTCGGTAATGGTTTTCCCGTGGTTTTTAATCCGGGCCATGGTGATTGTGCTTTTGCTCACGTTGTGCTTTTGTTTAAGGGCTTTGGCCCATGTTCTTGTTTGGACTTCGGTCCAGGACTTCGGTCCCCCATGTACTTGGTCCCATAAGCCCGGATGGGCTTCCGTGGACGTTACAATGATTATCTTATCTTATCTTCTTGTCATGTGCCGAGACATAATTCAGCAGCAAAAATCTCATGTGAACTACAAGGCAATAGTATTAGTACCAGAGAAAGGTTCAGGCACATGCTTGAAAAAAAAGACAAACACAACAATGATCGCTCACCTGAACTATCTTTCTGAACTCCAGCGTCCGGCATGGTCCATTAGGATTGATTACATAGCTTCCATCTGGATCATATTCTGATGTGACGAGACTGTAATGGGGCTGCTGTAATGGGCTCAAACTAATTGCTTGGAGTTGTGACGAAGATCTTGGCACTGCAAACATTTGCCTTGCTTGGAAGCTTGGCCCCTTTGTCATAAAGGCCATTTTCCGCATATTCGATTGTTAATATAATACATGGGTTTTGCGGCCTCGCTTTATTTCCGTGTGTAGAAGTATGTAAAGCAAAGACAACGAAATGAAACAACAAGATGGGCAACAACATTTATAAAAAAGAGAGCTGATAAAGAAAGAAAGCATCACCTTCTTGACCAAACTTATCCAATCCTAAACAAATAACCTCATCTAACTCTAAATTATTGACATCCGCACCATCCGTGATCTCCCTCGAGCACAAATTGATTAACATCGCAAAGACACTCACCACGCCACTGCCAAGATCTTGAATAGTTTCATGCATTTCCATGTTCTTTTTCTCCTTATTTTTCTCCTGAAATGAGAAAAATATCATTAGCACTCTGTCAAAGAATGTAAACATCATGATTGCAATGAAATGTCAGCAAAAATGAAATGCAATGAAATGTAAACATCATGATTGAATGAAATCTTGGTTTTGACAAAGTGCCTTGAAGACTAGCAACCGCAGTTTGCGCATTACCTGTACTCCACCAGTTAATGTTGATAGAAAGATGGAAATCTATTTGTTTTTCTAAATAAAATCTATCTGTTAAAGTATTTGGTCTTGGGTGTTGCTCAATTAAAATCTTTCTTCTAAAGTATATCTGGTCCTGAGTCCTGCTCATACAAGCCAGCAAAATCTTCTAATGAATCATTGTTGTTTCTGTGCAGTTGCATAGCATCAATTACCAAGGAGATGTTATATCTTACAAACACTCACAGAAACAACAAAAAGCATAGCTTAAGGAACTCAATTAAAATGGTAAGCTACCTTCATTTGCCTTTTACGCTCCCGGTTCTTCATGGCAGCCACGTTAAAAGGAGAAAGTTGGAAAGATGGCTAGGTTGAGAAAGCTGCAAATGCATTGCATTCTGCAACTTGCACTTTGGCTGCAATATAATGCTCAGACTAGATTTTTTGGGAAGATTGCAGAAGAAGACCAAGGAGACAGATGCAGAAGAAAAGAAAAGAATGACGAGTCTTGAAGAAAAGAAAAGAAAAGATGAATCTTGAAGCAAAGACAATAATTTTGTCTGCTATAAATTATGCCAGAGGCTTAAAACAAATGAATTTACCTCTCTAAATCACAAGGAGGCGCCTCGATTTGCCCTTCCGATCGCCACAAGCGCTTCCATTTTCCGTTCTGATTGCCACAGAAGAGTTTGAAGTCGCCAAAATGGGAAAGAAGTCGGGACGCGAAAATGGCTGTGGTTTTACCTAAATGTAAATCTCCCGAAAATGGTTAAGTGTGACGAAAATAGAATAAATTAAGTGTGACACGTATAAATAAATAGAAAAAATTTCTGACGAAAATTGTGACGGATAAACTAACGCTGTTTCGTCACATTTTCAATAATCGTCAGAAAAATTGGGGAAAAAAAAATTGGATTGGGGTTACTTATTAGGGTTTTTAGGGTATGCTAGTGCTCGTCTTCAGCTATGTGAGCTATTGCAGAATCAAATTGGGATGACTAATTCAGATGATTCCACTGACTGTGATCATGACTCCGAGTCATCAAATACTCGATCTTCAACGCCGATGATTAACGACTTCTCGCCAATAAGGTTTGAGCTCTTTCTTTCATTTGTTTTGTATCTATATCATCACTACATGCATATTTAGTTGCTCACTACGAATAGGGCCACTTCATTATCTCGATCGAGTAGTGGAAGTAAAGCTAAAGATTGGCCCCGAGATGATCCATTGGAGCGGCTTGCAAGGCAATACGACCATTGTTGGTGTAACCAATGCAAAGGCACAAGTAGAAGAAAGTATAGCACTAGACAACAACATAAACAGAGACATGGTTTGATGCCAAATGCTCCATCTCCATTGGAGCATGAATTGAAAGCACGGCAAGAAGTAGACGAGGTAAGAGTGCGCATTCTTTTACTTTTTTTATGGAACATGTCTAATATACTTGTTTATGATTGTTGTAGTATTTGGAAATACTTAATAAAAATCCCGATCATGGCGATACATTAGATATTCTTCCTTGTTCATTCTCACCCGAATCACTTCATGTATTCCCCTTGAGTCCTAGCTCCAATTCTAGTTCTAGCTCAAGTGACACTCAAGATGTTAAGAGATATCTCACTAGGGGAAGTAAATTGACTAGTAAAGTAAAGAGCCATTTTAAAAGTAGCTCACATGATCTTGCTCATGCATGTGAAACAAAAAATGACTTGGCTGACGAACTCCCTCGTCATCTCAAGGCCTATATTACTCCATTTGTTCGATCGACACACATTGGAGAAGATTATGAAACTCAAGCGGGAACAAGCAATGAAAACTATGAAGCTGAAGAGGGAACAAGTTTGAGCTCACCAATGCTCTCGCCAGTGGCACATGAAGATTATGTTGAAGAGGAAGAAAATATCGAGCCTCAGTATCCAAACATGCGACGGAGGGTACTTTTACCACTAGATAATGATGAATGGGAGGACCTTCAAAATGATCTTTTGGATGAGAGTTTGATGTCCAATGAATAAGAAGTAATATTTTATCTTAAGTTGAGTTCAAACATATATGCATTTGACACAACTTTTTCTTGCAAAAATCATAATGGGATTCCCCATATAATGGTTTGATTTTTATGAATGTTGTACCGACCTTCTTGTAATGTAATTCTCCTTTCCGGGCCAAGACGACTTCATATACGAATTATCTCGTCTAACTATTCGATATGTTTCAATAGATTGTTAAGATGTCTCATGTCTACATGCGTCCGTGTTCCTTTGGTACGTACAAAGCCATGCAACTTCTAGAAATAAGTGTGGAACTCTCACGTAATGTTGACCTTCACTAAAAAATGCCATTTCGTACTTTTGTGACGATTATTACGATGATTAAACCGACGAAAACAATCGCCGAAATTTTTCGTCGAAATTTTCGGCCGACATTTCGTCAGAACTTTCGGCCATATATTACGTCACATTTTTTCGCCAAGATTGATATGCGTCCGACTTTTTCGTCATATGTTACGTCGAAATTATCGTCATATTTTTCGTCCAAGATATATCGTCATATTTTGGCGTCATTTTTTTCTGAGAAGAAAGCTTGTCAGCCAATCGGTTAAAGTATGGATTGAAATATTAGGGGAACAGATTAGGCGGATTTGGCAGATAAGGGGCAGAGATTCTGAGGATTTGAGAAAGAACAGGCTGTGGGGTGACGATTCTTCCTGATTCTCATGGCCGGAATGAAGGATTTCGGAGCAGAAGGATGTACTTCCCAAAAAAAAAAGCTTTAGCTCTTTTGTTCTTTAAGTTAACCAGGTTGCTTGCATATGCAGATTCTTCAATGGAGAAAAGGTCCTTTTTAGCAGCACCCTTTCCACTATTCTTTGCAACCTTGCTTGCGAAAGTTGCTTCTTGCTTCTCCTTTGCACTTAGAGGCTCTGCACAGCCCCACCAATGATTTGAAGTTATAGACAAAGGTTTAAATGGAAATTTTTGCTTAAATTCATCTAAGAATGTTGAAATAGCAATCTTTTGCCTGTAAAAGTTCATATTCAAGACCACCACTCCTTGAGAACTCAAGAATTCACAATTGCTTTGTACTAAGTTTATGACCACACCAGAGCTGGATGTTTACCCACGACTGTCATGTTAAGAAATAGCAATCATTTGAAATGCAAGGAAGGGGAGAAAGATGAGTGCGTTCTTCCTCCATCAACAATGCTCATAAATGCATCAAATCTGAAATCAATGCAATAAATGCCATCAATGCAACGTGTCATGGGCTCCTAATTTGTAAGGAAGAAATTAGAGGAGAACAAAAACTAGACACTGCATTATATAAGAAGGAAAACTTTTATATTACTCACATCAATACATTTATAAAATCACTTGTAACACGACATATGAACAAAATCGCCTTTATCAAAGAATATTTATATATCATGGGAACAAGATACAATAGAAAAGTAAATTTTCTTTATTGGGTATCCACAAAACGTACAATAGATTAAAGATCTTCGAAATAGATCGACGAACCAGAATAATGTCGAAACTTTTCACACATTTCAAAACAAGCCCAAATATGAACAATTAATGAGGGCCAAATTTCAATAAAAGAACTGTATGGATGTTATATGTAGTCAAGAGTCAATGTTTTATCACTTGGATAAAACAATTCCGCCCAACCAAGTTTTCAAGGAAAACCATTGAGATAAATAATTTACTAAAAAACATATACATCAGTAGACACTCATCCGAACCAATCCAAAAGTGAAAAGTCACCAGTAATGCTAATAGCGTCAATGCTCCAGAATTGATGCGATATCGCTAGATCTCCAGCAGAAAAGGTGAAAGCAACAACTTCACAGCTCCAATCTTAATGGCTTCAATGCTCCAAAAAACAACAGATTCTGAAAAAGACTTGAGCACAAGATGACAAAATTATAGCCCATTAGAGTCCTTAGAATTCCACCCATCATCGATAAAGAGAGTTGAAATGATAAAATCCACAACATTGGACTGTTGGAATAAAGACGTCTGCCTAGCCAGAAGCCAACTCTGCAAACTAGAACAGAAAAAAGTAATTAAGATGGGGAAGAAAATCCATCTAGTTTCGAAGGAACATCTAACAAATTTTACATCTAAGGGGCCAATAGATGAATAAAGGACCCCCCACTAGGGGAGGAAAGGACTTAACGGAAACTAGAAACAAAGAATAGATAGAATAGATTTTTTTAACGTCCACGGAGACCAATAGAAGAAAGGCTGATGAAAATAAAAGAAATCCAAACAACTAGATAAGCAAGAGTCAAAAAAGAAAATTCTAAAAATAGCTGGCCTTCCCAACGACAACGTTATAGAAAATAAGATTTGGTCAATAAAGACAATATAGTGGCCTTCTTAAGTTAATATGTGCTTCACTTATGGGTTTTAGACAACAAGCCCTTTAGGTATTCTCTTGGGATATGAGCAGGTTGCCTGTATCAAGCCATCTATAATGTCATCGATCCAGACCACCGGATCATCATTCTCTGGGAGGATGAGCAGCATATATAGCAATTTCTCATTTTTTTTTTTTATCATTTGACATACTTCTCACAGTAGCTTGCTACAATTGTCTCATTGTTCCTTGCCTTTATCCATTAATCTCAATCTTTTCCACTCTAATTTGCAGGGTTCTGGCACCTTCCATGGTTTTTAGTTTTTGGGTTTCCCGTCAAACGAGTTCATAGATGGAATATTGTAGCAGGTACTTTTGTTCTCTTTTTTTCCATGGATGGGATTCTCGCAGGTATTTCTGTTCCCTTCTTGCTTTTTGCAATTTCATTAGTAAGTTGTTATGGAAATTTGATCTGCAGTTTAGATTCCACAAAGCTCTTATTGCATTTTGCGAGTCTAGTGGCTAAGAAGAATTGATTTTGCTATTGATATTTATTTCTTTTGTTTTATTTTCAAAGCAAGTGGCTAGGTGAGCACGATCCATTTGCTTATGGGCTTCTTTTGGAGTTAAGTTTTTTCTCCAAGCTGAAAAGCATGAGAAAAGCAAGTTGCTAGTACACAGAGCCATTTATGAATATTATGTGTTCTGCTTTGATAGTGGTCGTTTATGGGAGACCTGTGTTTTTTGGGGTTTTGGCCAAAAAGCCAATAATATGTGATGGTTGGCTAATGATTATGTTTGCCCAATTCGTTTGGTATTTGGAAAGGGTATTCTGGCAATGGTGGGGACTAAGATTCTGGTATTGTATTGTATTCAAAATGGTATGTTTGTGCATGTGAGAGCTGCTTATTTGTTGCGGGGGTCAAGTTTCTATTTGGGTGATGCGTTTGTGTTATATTCTTTTAACTGAGAATGGTTTAAAAAAATTGGAGGCGTTTTTTTAGGGCGTAGAGGACATTTAGGCGTAGAGGGCGGTAGCGGATCCCAGCGACGGTGAGACAGGTTATTTTCTTCTGATTGTTTGCTTGGGGCAGAGGGCGGTTTACTTTGGTGTCAGAGAATGCGGGACATCAGGTTTTTGAAGAGAAACAAGCTGGGGCTCCTACTTAGTGATTTGCAGCAAATGCCTAAAACTGGATCCGCAAAATGGAGGTAATCCGTGGTTATTCCGGAGAAGATCTGGCGCCCAAACTCCGCCGGAGCCGTGTTTTCGAGCCTGCTTTTCCTGTTTTTTTCCTGTAAAGCGCTCTAGTGATTTGCAGGAAATGGCGGCCGTCCTTGTACAAGAGGCAGGAAATGCCTGAAATTGGTTGAAACAGGGGTTCCTACCATGCCTTGAACAACCTGCATGCTTTTGTTTTTGCAAGGCTTGGCTTCTTCTGTTTTTGCAGGGCGTCGTTTTGCATGCTTTTGCTTTTGCAGGGCACGTATTTCTTCTGCTGCATGCTTGCAGGGATTCCAGATTATCCCAGTGGGGATGCTCGTGAAAAGTTAGCATTTGTAAAGAAACTAGTTGAGGAACAAACAAGGAGCAAAAAAGCTACTTGACAAGGAACATATGCAAACAAGGAGCAGACAAGGAGCAAACAGGGAAAAAGAGACAAAGACAATGAAAACATGGATGTCTATTTAAAGAGAAACTATGTATATACTGTGACGTATACCATATATGTATTCTGTATATGCTATATATATTGTGTATGTATAAAAAAATATAGTATATACTATGTATATATCGTGTTATTATGTATATGTTGTGTGTATTTTGTACATCATATTCATATATACTAGTAATGGTGCCCAGCGTTGCTGGGCATAAGTTTGTTTATCTCTTAAAAACTCTTGTATGAACGTCATATTGCAACAAATATCGAATATCATGCGGGGATTGTTAACCATTGCTATGACAAAGCCCATCTCTGTCCCTTTTATGCCCTCTTTTGAAGCATGATCCTGCCAAAGGGATGTGCGTATTGTGTCACATCATTTTAATTCCATCCTTGCATGCCCAACACATCATGATTGCTAGGTTTTTTTCCACATGATCATTAGTTACATACAAAGTTCACGAAAAAGGATATGTATGTATTTGAATGTTTATTGTGTATTTCATACATATTTTAGGAACCTTGTATGCAAAATTGTGACCAACTATTAGGGTTTGAGATGCATGTGAAATGGGATACAATATGCCTAGTAAGGTTACCAATTTTAATGTAAAAGTACCCACTATTAGTGATGTGCTGAGTTTATGTGCTTATTATGGTTGGTTGCTCTTTATCGCATAGAAAACAGTCATGTACATGAAGCATTAAACAATTATCTATTATTATCAAATGATGCATGCACTACAAATATGAATTCCAAATGTTGCAAATGATGGTAAAAGTATATTTCTTGTAGAGACTTCTTCGAGTTCCATGCTAACTCAAGATAGAAGACCGGCTTATTATGGTTGTAATTTCATTTCACATCTCTTGATGTAGCATCATTAATATTTTGCATCATGTAATGTAAAAATATATCAATACCCAGCATATAAGAAAGACATTATACCAAATGATTGAAGGCCCTTAACGTCATAAGAAAACCAAGATTTTCAAGAATGTGCATGATAATTGAAAAACCTTAGCATAGAGTCGTTTACAAAACCAAGATTTTCGGGAATCCGCATGTAATTGAAAAACCTTGGCATGGACTCTTTAGACTTGGGCTACAATAGTTATGGGCTTGCATAGAGCCAAATCCTTGAGGAATATGAACAAATTCTCTAGGATAGGAAGTTCACAGGCCAGTCCACAGGATCACCCCTTGCAACGTAAATTGCATCCATCTGCCATTGGCAAGCCATTTGCAACCTTCTGGAACACCAAAGGACATTGCATAAATGAGGTAACACCAAAATAGAGGTTTAAGTAGTCTCTGCAGAGTGAATTTTGATGCAGTCAAAAGCTTTCATGGTTTTCTACTAAAAGCTGAAGAGCATATATACATCCTTAAAAGTTGGCATAGAATCCAGCATCCATCTCTTTTTGCTTTCTGCTCTGCCTTCTCTTCTTTCTTTGATCCGTTACCTTCTTTATTATCAAAGCTCAATAGAAAGAAGAAGTTCTTGGCAGTCAATTTATCTCGAAAAAATATACTTGCAGAGTGTCTCCTTCATAAATATCCTCGTCTATTACCCTCTGGTAGTTTTTACCTATCATTCCAACAAATATATGTTCATTTTCGTTAAAACATCTGCATATATTCAAGCAAAAAAGGTCGCAAAGGAAACCAGAGCACCTCGAGTGCCGAAACTACCATCTGTTTTTCTGTGTTAACAACTCGAATCCACGCAACCAGACGCTACGTCCAACCCTGTATTTGTCGTTATATCTACCACGGATGCCCCTTTGCCCTGCATCTTCTGAAGAATCTGCAAAATGGTGAAGCAGTAACATGAGCCCCATGGCCTTCTAGAACCATGGTCTTCTAGCACTGTGTCTGCACTGCACTGTGTCTGTGCCAAATCCAGCCAAGGCATATTTGCTCAGTTTGATCCTCTCCTCGAAGCTGCACTGCAAATAGAAGGGGAGCAAAGGAAAGAAGTAAGCTTCAGCTTCTATGGCACTGAGGTAAAATAGATGGCTAAAAGCAAGTTTATCTTCAGCCATCTCGAAAGAACGTTTTTTGCCTCTGCACCATTGAGCTAAGAAAACCAAACATGACTTGAATGCAGATTCTCGGCTCCCCGAAAGAGCTCCTGCCTGCCATAGCAGCTCCCTAGGCTGGCCGAAAATTCTATGCCTGGTTTTAGCAGACCGCAAGGAATCGAATCCTGCATGCACTCTTGCCAAAACTGCTATAGCAAAAACTATTCCTGAACTTTGCTGGAGTTGAGAAAAGTTTAGTTCAAGTGTTATCCACCTTGGAGAAATATTCAATCTAAGCATGTTCAGAACTCTGCATTGTAATGATACAATTTAATTGCAAGAAACCGGGCATCCATATTTCTCGAACAAAGTTACATCTTTTATAGCTATTAAAAGCAGTATTTACTCCCACAACAACAAAGACCTTCTCACATTTTTTCTCCAACTTCACAATCTGGCGGCGGCAAGAAAAAATACCCCAGTTGTGGCTTTCTGAAAACATTGCAGTTAAATCACTTTGAATAAATAACATACACAATGAACAACTGCAAATAAAGCATACATCTACCACATTGATCTTCTGCTATCTTCATCTGCTATTGTTCATTGGTTGTGTGAACATACGATCTAATCATGTCCTTCTCCTCAGACATCCATATTCTATTCTGGAAATATCAAAGATTTCAGAGTCTCAATAGCATGATTCCTATCTATTAACATAACAAATGTTTCAACTGCAAAAAAGAAAAAATTTCAGCGCACAATAATTATTGTTATTTCCACATTTTGCTTCGCAACATCACTTGGAATTGTTATGCAAAGAAAGTCATTGCCTTTGGAACTTTGTAACCGTAAAAATAGCGTATGGATCCAATATAAATACTCTCATTGCAGGTAAATTCCTTGCAGGAAAATAAATCCGCGCAACCAATATGCATACTACCCTATTAGTTTGGCATTGGCCAGTATGATACAAAGTGGAGATTTACCTCAAAAGAGCAGCAAGATGCTTTAGGAGAGGCGTCATCTTAAGATAATCCTAGTCCTGTCCTTATGCCGCTGTCTAAAGCGTATATTCATGCTTGCCTGGAATACTCCCTGCTACCTACTCAACTCAAACCTGCAACAACAGGAAACCTTGGCATTTGAATCATACCCGCAGCAGTGCAACACCCTAAAGTTCATAGAGCTTTCTGGCTTTCTAGCTATGGCGGAAGAAATCTTCATACTGGTCAGTTGTGTTAGCATATCTGATTGCCAAAAAGCTGGGTAATGCCATAGCCAAGTCTAAGAGCTTGGATACCTAATATTCTCTTCCATTTGCTCACGTCCAAAGAAATGGAGCTTTTGATATCTTTGCAGGAAAATAGTAATGACTTGCTCACATAATGGCATATTAGTTGGCCATTTCGCCAGGGCATTCATCCATGATAAGCAATTTGACTGGCATATTTGAACCGATTTGCCCTGTATTCACATTTTATTTGCAACATGCTAGATCTGTATCAGCAGCAAAATAAAGAGTGTTTCATTCAAGCTTCTTTGATATGTGGCTGGTAGTTGTTTAGGACCTATCGAAAGTGCGTTTAAATCACAGCTTCAAATATCATAGGCCTTCCAAATTGCACAGACACCATATCTATTCTTGAAGATGAATGATTCTAACCTGCTATGGCTTAAGAGAAGAGTGTTGCAGATCTTTCTAAGCTTTTCCCATAGCTCGCTATAGGGCGCCATAGACGAGCTCTGAAGATTGTAGCTAATATGCTCTGCCTCGACAAAGCAGGCCTGGAGAGAAAGTCGGAAGGCATAAATCTTTAAAACTTGTTGTGCAGCTGTGGCCTCCAAAGCTCGAACAAAGCTCCAACTTCTCCAACTGCTTCAGCCGAGGTATGAAATCCATATGGGCGCTATTCCGGGCCCTAGAACGTGGAAAGGGGGAGAAAAGCCATTGAACCCTAAACGGCTAGAGCGAGAAGGAAAAACAACGGGCTATCTGGCCCGTCGAACTAAATTAAAGATCAAATCTGAGCCGTCAAAATTTTAGGGTTTTATGCACGACATACACTAAAACTTTATAATAAAGGATAACTAATAATGCTGCTGGGTATAAAATCACTAGTCGGGTACAAAAAAACGCGAAAAAGCAAAGCAAAAAGCAAAGCAAAAGCAAACTTTTTCGGTTCACATTTCGGTTAGCTCCGGAATCAGAATTTTGGCGCCATAACTACCTCTGGCGATGGCGATGAAGCTTTCTGACGAAGGAATGGTACCGCAGAAATGGATTAAATGGTTGGAGGATCAAATTACTGACGAGGATTGGGAATCAGTCTGGAATCATGGCTTCACCGACAAAATTAAGAAATTTTATGTGAAGCCTCATTTAAAAGAACCGCTAGATTTTCTTATCTCGAGCTTTATCCTCATGGTCCGCTAACAATGAGCTCGGAAAGAAATTTGCCTTTGCATTTACTTGGGAGAATTGTAGTCGAAAGCAGCTCTTAACCCTGACGAACACAAGATAAACCGGGTTTCATTTAAAGAACAAGTTGATTGGTACCCAAGGAAGCTAGTTAAGCTCGAACCAAAACATTCCCTGGCCGAAACAGCCTCTCCAGGCAGCAGCAGAAGAACCACACCAAATCCCACACCATTGAAGCCAAGTAATGCACAGGTTTACTCTCAGGCAAGTGCTGTTCCTTTGCTAAAACAGAGGTAGCTTAATGTTTAATGTTAGGGTCTTGGATGAAGAAGTGAATAGGTTGGAGGGTGAATTTGAATTGTGCAAGAAAGATCAAGGCAGACATTGCAAAGCAAGATCACCCTAAACGACATGTGAATGAGAGAGATATTGCCGATCGAAGCAAGCGAGAAGACATAAGCGTGTTGCGTGAGGCTGAGATCAATTTTTTGAATCCAAAGTAGAAAAGTCCGATTCGATAAGAAAAGAATTGAGGACTTGATGCGGGACTTGATGCGGGAGAAATTCTATTGCAGAAATTAGAGAGCCTTATTGAAAAGGTGGATGATCATCAAGTTGAGAAGAAGAATGAATTGGAAGCATTACATGGAGTGCTAGAAAGGGACCCGCTCAAATGGAAGAATTACAGGGCTAATTGCTATAACTTGAGTAGTGTAAATGCCTCCTCAGATTCAAAGTTATTGCAAAGCAGTTGCCATTGTGTTATGAAATACCATGTTCTCGCATGTGGATTAGCTTTCCAAGATGACTACAAGATTAGTCGCGTGCTACCATGCCAACATGCTTATCATTTAATTTGCAGCCCGCTTCTTGTAGAGAATAAAAAATGCCCGATTGTTCTATGGATGTCCCAATGAAATTCTTTGAAGAACTTGGCTTAGAGACCAATGCAAATGAAGGAGAAGAAAAAGAAGAACAAACAAACGTAAGAATCATCTAAGAAAGTAAGTATTATTTATTTGCTTTGCTTTATTTGTGAAAATTGCTTTTTGTTGAAAAGTTTTGGTCATGTTATTTGCGTGAAAAGTTACCAACAAAAAGGAAACATGATGACTATGTGGATTTAGATGAATTTGGTGAATTTGTTGATGTGAATGAAGATGTTTGGTGATTCTCGACCGCATATGAAGGTATTTTAGAAAATATTCCAAGTTCTTCGAGGGAAGGAGCTTCTTTGGGAATTAAGAGCAAAGTTGAGAAGAGCTACAATCAATATCAAGGAAACTAGCCTTGAACCTCAGCAGACTATTCTTCCGATCCCGTAACTCCAACTCGAGATATTCACATCGAATGCCGTGGAACGCATAAACCCACGATTGGATCAGCCAGGAGCTGGACAAATTGGTGGTCACAATTGCGATGCCACAACGTAATTTACCAAAGTGGATGAGCAAGACAAAGAAGCTGATCAGAGGATGGAAGAGAAGTTCAAGAGGATGCAACAAAGAATACAAAGAATTCCAGGGAAGTGTCTTGCAAAGCCAGCAAAAAAAGAAGAAAGCAATCAAACCTATTCCCAAAGTAGTTGCTGAGAAGGTGCAAGTTACAAAAGGTGACAAACGCACTCCAATAGAAAGAATATTAGATGCCTATAATGGGAAGGGCTAAACTTTGAACCTGTAAACCACTCAGATTTGACATTGTCATATTTTCAATTTGTAAGATTTCGTTAAAATAAAATCTTTTCTAAATATTAGAATCAGAAACTTTTTTCATTAAAATAAAATGTTTTCATTGAATATGTGAATCTGTAATCTTTTCATAGTTGACAATGTCATATCTTAGTTTGTGTCTAAAGTGTTTTTAAAATGTATCTCTTGTTTGTAGGGAGGCACAAAGACAAACTGTTGGTCCTTGATTTGAATGGTGTGCTTATGAAGAGTTGGCATAAGCATGACAAACACAGAACACCAATACCGCAAATCAAGAAACCGCACACAAACCAACAAAGTGCCGGGTTTTGCGCACCAGGTTTGCATAATTTCATGGACCGGGCCCTAGAACATTTTGAAATTGCTATTTGGTCCAAGATGAACCGCTACAACATCATTGAGTGCCTGCAGCAGATGTTGCCTGCAGATTATCTTATTAAGTTCAAGTTCATTTGGGAAGGAGCACAATGTTTGAAATTGCCTTATCCACACCCAGCCAATCCAGACAAGCCGGTCTATTTGAAGCCACTTTCTTATGTCATTGAAGCATATCCTGAAATGAAGAATGTCTTGTTGGTGGATGATTCTATAAATAAATTTTTTTTCACCAAGTACCATTCTTTAATAGTTAGCTCATTTCAGGTTTGATGAGGGCACGTAATGGTTTGAAAAGATGAAGGATGTATTGTTTGGTTGGGCTGAAAGTTCCGAGCCTACAAAATTTGTGAAAGAACATCTTGCCCCGTAAATTGTCAAACAAGAAGACTTTGATATTTTGGATTTGTGTTCCAAGCATGTGCGGAGAATCCAAGATGGGCTATTCTGTGAAAACGTGCGGTTGCCATGATGGAACTTCTGGTAAGCAATTTATTTTTGCTTGATTTGCTTGATTTGCTTGGCTTGCCATATCTTCTTACCTTAACTGAGTTCTGCTCTTGCGTGTTCCCCGGAAGACGTTTTGAGGCAATGGATGTTAAGGAATGTCAAGAAAAGTGTAAGATGTGAAAAAATACAGCTGGCAACCATAAAATTTTCTTCCTGGTTGCCACATTTTGAATGCACATCATTGTGCAATGTAATGTTAGATGTGAATATACCTGGCATATCCCCTGGTTGCCAGATTTTGAATGCACATCATTGTGCACTCTATTGTAAACTGTTGTAACAATATCAATATGAATGTCAATGTTTTGTACTATGCACTTGTGAACTGAAACCCAAATCAGAGAGCATTGAACTCATTCCCAACAGTAAAGATGACATGATTTTCTGGCAGGTCTCTTCTCCTAACATGTACATGTTGCCACCAATATCATTCATGTCAAACTTAACATGCCTTACCAAGTGGCTGTAAATTGAAGCCACTGGCTTGTCCACCAGCAATTGAAAAGTTAGAGTGTCTAATTGCTGATAGTAGTGGCCTGATACTATAACCTCTCCAACATTGTATACATTCCCCCACTCATCAACATAAGAATCCAAAGAATGTTTGCTTTGTCTCAAGATTAATCGCAGTAAGTAAAAGTCGACACCCTCATCATTATTTTCTTCTCGCAGTACAAACAAAGTTATCCCCAACTTCTAAGATGTCACTGAGGTAATCAAGCTCACCCTCATCATCATCATCTTCTTCTTCCTCCTCCTCATTGGATAATTTGTCTTCTGCATTCACTGGTTGTACTTCTTTTGGTTTTAATACACCTTCTTTCCAGCCTCCTATCCTTCTCTTGTTAATGCAATTATCCCAATCTCCATGAAAACATGCTTGGCAAAACAAGCAAGGCATCCGTACTCACTTTTGTTGGATCCTTCCTATCAAGTGCCCTAATGCTATGTAACTTTGAGCTCCCATTCAAAGTTTTCCATTCCTTTCTTTTTCAGACTTATCTATGTCCTTAGCTTCAATATTCCAAAAGTACCGGAAAGCATTGACTCAAAGCAAGTTAATGCAAAAGCAAAGCAAAGCAAATTCAGAAAAGCAAATGCAAGAGCAAATTGTTAGCAAAGATAATCAAAAGGCAAATCAAAAGTAATGAGACATCCACCGAATTGAATGAAAGCCAACATAAATGCAGAAAGCAAATGCAGAAGTAAATTTAATGAATGCGAAAAGCAAATGCAAAGCCAATTCAAAGCAAAGTTAGTCAAAGCATTAATCAAAGCAAAAGCAAAAAGCAAAAGCAAAAAGCAAAAGCATCAAAGCAATTCCATCGAGCAAAGATAATCAAAGCAGAAATCAAAAGTAATGAGACAACCAACTGAATTGAATGAAAGCCAAGATAAATGCAGTAAAGCAAATGCAGAGCAAATTTAATGAATGCGTAGCAACCCAAAGCCAATTCAAAGCAAAGTTAGTCAAAGCATTAATCAAAGCAAAAGCAAAAGCAAAAAAGCAAAAAGCAAAAAGCATCAAAGCAATTCCATCAGAGCAAAGATAATCAAAGCAGAAATCAAAAAGTAATGAGACAACCACCGAATTGAATGAAAGCCAAGATAAATGCGTAAAAGCAAATGCAGAGCAAATTTAATGAATGCAAAAAGCATATGCAAGGCCAATTCAAAGCAAAGTTAGTCAAAGCAAAAGCAAAAAGCAAAGCATCAAAGCAATTCCATCAAAGCAAACACTAGGCCAGCCTACCAGAAAATACCTCTTTTTTTCATTGGCACAAGGATGGTTTTCAATGTACCATTTTAGGAATTCCACCGCATCCTTAGCACATTGCAGCTTCCAGGAATCATACCAGTTTGCTCCTTTGCTAGAATTAATTTCAAAAACAGCTCCGGCTCCATCATGTTCTCCTTTACCATGAGAACTTGCAAAAACACCATAAATATTCCGTAGTAGGATTGTTCACAAAATTTCTACCTATGTACCGTATGGTCCGCACCTTTGAATTGAGATGTGCAACCATCACTCCAAAAACATGGTTCTTTGTACTCTATATTCATTTGTTTCACCCAACTGTGCATGGACTTTCAAGCGTTGGTTGACAAACTCATTGAATGCTCCTTGCAATCGAAAATGTAAAAATGTGTCTCCTTAATTATTCTTCGATTACATGAACTTGTTTCTCGATCCAACAAGATGCGATCGTGTTCCTAAATTCTTCCTCTTCCTTTTTCAGAGGATGTCTATAGGTAATGTGAACAAGAATAGTAATTTGGTCGGTATGCCAATGGCATGATTGTACTTCCTTCGAATTTTGAGGCTATAGTTCTCAAAGAAAATCAATTCTCGATACAATAGTATTCTTTGGAAAGTTGGCTAAGCATTGCTTAAATTGCTTTTGCTGCCAATGTGCCGTAATTATGTGGAACAAATTGCACAAGTGTCTTGTTGGCATACTTGAATAAACTCTTGTACCGGAGCGGACTTGTATGCTAATCTTGTGACTTTAGTTGGTTTTTTTTCCCCCTCTTACGAATTGAACTCTCCTTCAAATTACCAGTGCTCTTTGCAAATACGTTGCACAATTTGGTGATGTTAGGTCCTAAACAAGTTTCAAAAAAGTAAATAACACTAAAACAAATTAATATACCTTCTCAAACTGTTTCCACTCAATGTAAATGTCTTTCATTGTCTTTTCCTTTGGACAGATTGGCAATCTGAAAGCTACAACGTTAGCTCATTTCCAAAATAGATATACATGAATGTTAAATGTACCTTTTCAAACCACAAGATTTACAAGCAACCATCGATTGAATGCTTGTGCCATTCTTCTAAGGGATCTTGCTTTTCACATACAAGTTCCCTCCACAACTCACTAGTAGACTTGTAAGTCATCAATTTAGCTTTGCATTCATCTCCTTCTCCACACACACCGCACCAATTGCAGGAACAATTTTCATGAACACCTCTAGGTCCGCTTTCTTATTCTGCTCGGTGTTTGAAGAACAAATTCCAAATGGATGTGATAATGGCAAAGAGCAAGTTTCCCTCTCATGAAGTCTTCTAACAAATGAAGGCTTCAAATCTCAAATGTTTGTTGTGCAATGTTGATATGTGGATATTGTTGCTTGAAAGCCATATAGAACCGAGCTGCGCACAACATGTAAAATTCATTTTGTAATGCATAAAGCAAAATCATGAAAGTACTGAAACAATGAAGCAAATCAATCATAATAAGTAATTAATCAAAGATACCGAGACATTGCAGAATGCAAATTTATAAAGCAATAGGGACTGAAACAATGCAGATAGCAAATTCATACATAAAACATGTGAAGCATAAATTGTTCAACTTCAACATGAAAAGTTTTATCAAACACTACAAATTAACAGCTGACCAGAAACATTCCAGATATAAATACCTGGGAGACCTCAAGCAAATGGATTGGATGGTCAACTTTATTGCCATTTTCTGTCTTAAACTTCCTCACATGTTTTTTGTATGGAGAAACTCTTGTGTTTTCAAATCCGAAACTTCTGGAGACAACCTTTTCACTTCATCACCGGTGAATCGACCTTTTCTTCCTCAAAAACATAGACCGAGAGACCTGATTCCCTTTCGCCATTACTCTTCTTCTATAGGCTGCAAACAAATAGATTTTCTAGGCACTTCAAGCAGCCCGCTACCGCATGAATGATTAAGTTTATTCTCTCGTGGATGTAACCATTTGTAAAGTTGACCTTTTTGTTTGCCGAATGTCAATCTTTTCTCGTTCGCTTGTGCAAATGCATAGTTTCCTTCACATTAGCAATCACTTTTTGCATAACCTTTGTCTCTCTTTTGTCTGCATAACGCTTACTTGTAAAGGTACATTTGGTTTTATCTTTCTTACAAATCATCCACAATAGCGACCTTATCTAAAGCATTGGCATGTTTTGTCGGATCCTCAAAATAATCATGCATATCCTTTGAAATCTCCCGAATTCTTCTCACACCGAGGCTTAATTCTTTGGAATTAGCGCGCTTCCATCAATTCCCTTTTATGCTTTCCTTGATTCCCTCTTTTCCGGCAAAGATCAATTTCACGGAAAAATCGGTCTCTTCTCATCTTCATCCATTCAAATTATGAATATGAGAAACTCCAATCGATTCTCCACACGTAACCAAATTCTCGAGAATGGCAAGAGAGGACAGTTCCGCCAACCTGCCTCCTTCAATTTAAGCAATTACACTCCATCATTCCTCCCGCCAAAGCCAACCGTAACTGATTCCCCAATAATCGGACAGCCATGTCATCGATCCGTAGGAGTGATCGAGTTTGGGGGGAATTCACAGTTCGCTGTGTGCTGAGAAGAACGAGCAAAGCAATTCGATAAAGCAAAAGCAAAGCAAAGCAAGCAGACGTCCGGACACTACTTTTTCAACCCCACGAGTGATTTTATACCCTGCTACAATGCATATCTATAATTTGATCAATATAAGTACAACTTCATTCAATGCAGAAGGCATCCATTTGCTATGTCTCAATATTCATCTTCTCCTTTCGAGAGGTCTACCTTGCCTCCTCATCTCGAAGATATAGACTCCATTACTTGCTCTATGGCATTTACTGATCTTTATAGATGCAAGCAGGGGGGTTATCCATCTCGATTCCTGACTGGACGAAATAGCTATGGGTCGTAAAAAATCTTCCCCCGGTCTATATCGTATTGTTATCCATCTTATTTGGGTTCCAGAGCACGGCGCCTATGAGCTTAATAGCATCACTCGACCATCTGCTCATGATGAGCCCGATTGGCAATGAACTGCTTGATTCATATATGCTATATATCTTATATGAGGTATACATTCTATTACTAGTATATTTCAAACATCCACGAGTTATAAGGATATAATCATATCATAAGTGATAAGTGATATATGTGATCCATCTGTGTATCGCATATTTTTAATTTGCATAGCTCTCAGCCACTTGCCATACATGTAGATTCTAAATTCAGAAAAACATTATGTTCTGCATATTCTAACCAAGTTGCAGTTTGCCAAGGTGCGAAATAGCCAACCCCTGCATATTGTATGAGCAAAGAAAATCCTTAGCAAATCTAATACAAGGTAATAAGTTCGTGTCCAAATATGTGTGCATTTACATGGACCTTAGGCTTTGCAGTGATGTACTCCCAAAGTCAGAAGCAGTCGAAGGATACATTGGAAGCTTTCAAGAACAGCTCAAAGGGCCAGTAAAAAATTGTAAGCCAATGACCATAAGGGAAGTGGAAAACTATGCAAAGAATTTAGAGCTAACAGTGACTAATCATGTAAACCTCACACCTTCACTCAGAGATAACAGCAAGGGAAGCTACCATCAAGCAACGAATAGAAAAGTTTCCTTCAAGCAGACCTGCATAAAATTCAGGAGGAATGCGATGAATAAGCAAGGAATGCAGTTCAGCCGGCATGATAGAAATGGAAGAGAATGATAGAAGAATATTCAATAATAGGAGAAATGCTAGGAGCAACCAGAGGCTACCAATGAACCTGAAGCTCAAAGAATTCTTGGGTAAGATGAAGAAATAGCAAGGATCAAGAAGTTATGCTCTATTTGTATGAAAGCATAGCATTTATCTCATACGGAAAGTTAGGGATGGCGAACTTCGAGATCCTTGGTTGTGGAGCAGAAGCAGAAGCAGAAGCAGAAGCAGAAGCAGAAGCACAGAAGGAGGAAGAGAATGACCGGCTCAAAGCATTGTTAGCAACAACTGACATGAGGATTGGAACGAAGATGAGCCAATAAGCAACGCCACCATTGATTCAGGAAAGTAAACGATCAACCCATTGTCTTAATTGTAGTAACAAGAATAGGAAGGCAAGAAGTCACAATCCTCATGCATTTTCCCTCGTAGCGTATAGAGAAAACTTTAGGAGAGAACCAAAGCTGTGCCCTTCAAAAAGGCAACCCTCAAATGTATTAATACCTCATCAAGCTAGAGAAAACCAAATCCTACATTATGCGTAAAAGGAAACAGGTTAGGGGAGGGTGCCCCTCTTCCACCCACTCCCCTTCAATGGCCCACTTTTTGCCCTTTAGTGGCCCACTTTTTGCCCTTAGTGGCCCACTGAAGGTCAAGTGTGAGCATTTGGTGGTCTATTGAAGGTCTTTTAATGGTCCATTAAAGGGCACGTGCTGGTCTATTGGGATCAAAATAAGGATCGAACTTAAAACCTTTATAGCGAGCTTTCGATTTAACGAAACAACTCGTGTTTAGTACCAATTGAAAGCTAAACCTTTATTATGTTATATCAAATAGGTGATTAAAAAAAATTAAACCCATCATAATATAATTTTTACCCTTAAGTGGGCGCTTTATGGGCACCCTCCCCCTAACTTTCGGTATAACTTTTTGTCTTTTTGCAGAACCCTTCAGTATGGCGTCACTTGGCCAGAGCCTGGGTGGCAACCTTGGATTCTTTTAGATGGTAAACTAAAACTCTTAAACGGATGATTTTTCTATGGATACTATGAATTTCAGTGATCACCTCCTTTGAGCTCATCACCATATAATTTGAACAACTTGAAGTGCATCCATACAGATGACTAGCTAAAACATTTAATAATATATTAAAGCATGACACATAGGAAAAAATTCTGGAATTTTTTACGTGCATGACAAGCAGTGGGAAGTCGACATGTCGAATCTTTTCAATGTTCTGCAGATAAGGAAAGTCCTTTTTTAATGGCAATAATAGCTATATTACTGACATGTCGCTTCACAAAAATTGATGTACATCTACGTTTACAGTTTTGCAATTACATCCCATCTGGATTTGCAGTCCTCAAGGACACTTTTTGTTGCAAGACAGCACAGTTATTTGCATGCCTATAGTGATATGTCTAAGACTGATACATGGCACAGCTAGACATAGGTTCTCACATGTATAAATTATATATTTTATCTGTTCATGACATAATATTGCCAGTTTCTATCTCTGTTGTGCTTGTGTGTAGAGCTGAATCCATTATAGACTGTGGCAAATGGATTTCCAGGAAGAAATATTCCAAATTTTGAACTTTACAGCAACGAAAATTAAATGTTGCTGATTCCATGCATGTAAGCGTTACCTTAGCTTAAATCAGTATGTGAGTTGGCAATAGACCACTAACAATGCAGACTAAACTATCCAAATATTCTAGAAATTCTATGCCTGATGATAGTAAGGCCATTTAATTCAAACATTTAACCAGCCAAAACTAGTTGCTAAAAGTTGGATTATTCCAATCAGCTTATAGACATTCCCTCATATGGATGGTAGTTGAGGAATCTTTTCCTCTTTCCATAACACATCATATCCAAATCCAACAAATATGGGTAAATCTCCAATTAAAGGAAGTTGCTTATTAGAGCAGGTGCTTGTGAACAGTGATTCAGAGCTGACTTTCCACAAGCTCGTATTTCATATGCTATAAACAATGCTAGTATGCTATTAACGGCCACTACTGCACAATTACTTGGATTTAAATTGTGGGCAGAAAGAAGGCGGATTCCTCCTTCAAATTGCTTCCTTAGTCTTTTTGCATGATGGGGCCAAATCTACAAAAACAAAGCGGTTTATACTCTGTGCCTGCAAGAAATAGAACTCAATTCTGTTCCAGAAAATGCTGGATGATGAGGCCAATTTTACAGAAGCAAAGAGATGGGCCAATTCTGCCTGCAGCTATTTCTTATGCTCTTACGGAGAATGCATGAGGCTGAACACCACAGGGTTCATAATACATTTAGCACAAACAAGGCTGAATAGCACAAGGTTCATGGTACATTAAGCTCAGACATTTAGTTCAAAGAAGGCTGAATACCATTAAGTTCCATGATACATTAAGCTCAAACAAAGCTAGGGAATAAAAATGAATTTGGAAGAACCTTGGGGAATAGAAAGAAGAAAGAATCACAAGATCTCAGAATTCCACAGCACCTCCTTCCAATTCGTTTGTCTCTGAAATGGTGACCCTGGTTAGAACAATCCTATGTTTATTCGAAGAAGAAGCAATTTTTACCTCATGCCACTGCCATAAGCGGCTAAGATGCAAGATGTTCTGCACTGGCGAAGAAGAAGCAATTTTTACCTCATGCCAACAAAAATCGTTATCATCACTCAACGACAAAAATCGTCAGTGCCTTTACAGTTAGTGATGGCGAAGCTGCCCATGTCTTTCCTAACCTGGCTGCGTGCTTTTGCTTTTTGCTAATGATAAGATAACGTTAGTGCTGCTTGCGTAATTGAGCATCACCTATATATAATTGATGGTTGGTAGTGATATTCTCTTACTCGTATATAAGTGGCTCCGACACCAAGATATTGAATACGAAAGTTGTACTCGCCAAGATTTTGTTCCATTTGTGTCCATAAAACAATGTTGGACCATTTGCCCCATTGGCTCCAAGGTATTAACCTCTTCACATGGGCATTCTCCCTTTTCCTCTTTCTCTGATGATTCTCTTTTTCCTCTTTCCTTGCTGATTCTCTAGCTCTAATTTGTTGTCAATTACCTCTCTTTAGTGTGCATGACACTATAAAAAGAGTTGTAGAATACCTACACTATTGCATCACACAGTCTTCTACCATCTTTCCTTTGCTAACTGCAAAGTGAACCTTTTTTTAGGCCAATCTAGCATCTCATCAAAGAGTTGAGAAAATGTGGTTTAGTAACCAGCCTTTAGGTGAGAAGGGAAAGTGCCCAACTCAAGAAAATGACCAAGTCAAAATGAAAAGCCTCCAGTGCATTTTGGAATCCCATGGTTGGAGTACCAAGGAGAAAATCGAGAAAATAGACTTCAAATGCAATATCAAGGTCAGCACTTTGAAGGGACCCTCCCAAAGAAGTTTGGAGAGCTTCATAGTTCTTGAGCTATTGCAAAATGAAAGAGAGGTGGAATTGTCAAGTCATGCTTTAGAGTCCAGGGAAATAACATACACTTATAACGATGATGTTGTTCATAATAAATCGTATCAGGATTCAACGTTATGTGAGTACTTAAAAACTATAGCATGTGCACTTAGAAAGGGGGGGTGGAAAGAAGAGGAAGTCCAAGAGATGATCCCAATAACATGATAAACAAAACCAACAAATGTCTAAAATTGTATAATTTGGGTATTTATATGCTAGTTGAATCCACAATCTATTACATCCCATCGAGTCAATTGGCCAATTTCAAGACATCGTGACAACTTTTTACATTAGAAGAAACGTCACTTGTCTACAATGTAAACTTTCTTCTAATCCCATCCAATGACAAGCGTGAAAGCGTAGGATCTACATGTTTTTTTTTTCTCTGTTAGGTACATGGCGCTAAAATGAAAGGACTAAATTTTGAAAACGATTGTTAGACATACTTGTAATTATGTTTAGACCACTATATTGTCATTGTTTATCTCTAACTAATATGTCAAGAAAAATTGTGGGGATTGGATGGGATGATGAAAGTAGAGAATAAAGATAGGATATATACAAAATTTTACCCTTGGAAGGAGCCAACAACAGGTTTCTTAGAGGAAGTAGGTAGCTCCAAGTAGGTTTATCCTACTTGCACAAAACAAGGAAGTTCCCATTTTTTATCCTTCAACTAGATTTCCCTTACTTAAACAAGAAAGTTCCAAGAAAGTTCCCTTTCTGATCCTTCAACTAGGTTTTCCTTACTTGAACAAGAAGGTTCCCCTTTTTTTAGTGTATATTTATACAAGTTTATTAATATTTAGGGCCTACACATTTGGAGAAATTTGTGACAAAAATGTGTGAAAAATAACCTACAGAATTCCGCAAGATTTTATGTAGATTCTCCTACATTTCCTTAGATTCTATGAAGATTCCCTTGGATTATCCAAGACTCTTCTAGATTCTCTAAAGATTCTCATAGATTCTTCAAGAATCTATGTAGATTCTCATAGAATCTCTAAGATCATATGAAGATTCTCTTAGGCTCTCCAAGATTCCATCAAGATTCCCCTAGATTCTCAAAGGTTCCATCAGGATTCCCCTATATTCCCAAAGATTTTCTCAAGATTCACTTGATTCCCCAAGATTGTATGTAGATTCTCCTAGATTCCCTAAGATCCTATCAAGATTTCCCTAGATTCTCAAGTATTCTATTTCCCCAGATTCCCATAGATCCTCTTAAGATTCCCATAGTCCTAAGACTCTCTTGAGATTCTCCAAAATTTTCAAAGACTATCCTAAGATTCCTATAGATTCCTCAAGAATCTATGTAGATTCTCTTAGCTTCCCTTACATCTTACGAGGATACCCCTAGATTAGCAAAGATTGTCTCAAGAATCCCAAAGATTCCACAAGATTCTATGTAGATTCTCCTAGATTCTCTAAGATCCTATGAAGATTCCCATAGATTCTCCAAGATCCTCCTGAGATTCCACTAGATTTCCTAAGGTTATATTGAGATTCCTCTAGATTCCTCAGGATCCCATGAAGATTCCTTTAGAGTCCTTTAAATTAGCATATATTTCGTAAAATTCTAAGAAAATTCCTTTAGATTCTCCAAGATTTCCTAGATCTATAAAGATTCCCTTAGATTCCTCTAGATTCTCCCAAGATTTCCATAGAATCTATGTAGATCCTCTTAGCGTCCCTTACATCTTATAAAGACACCCCTAGATTCTCTCAAGAATCCCATAGATCCCCCAAGATTCCATGTAGATTCTCCTAGATTCTCTAAGATCCTATGAAGATTCCCCTAGATTCTCAAAGGTCCTTTTGAGATACCATTAGATTCCCTAAGGTTCCTTTAGATTCCCTAAGATTCCATAGATTCTCAAAAATTTTATGAAGATTCCCGTAGATTCCTCTAGATTTCCTAAGATTCCCATAGATTCCCCAAGACTCTATGTAGATTCTCCTAGACTCTCTAATCCTATGAAGATTCCCCTAGATTCTCTAAGACTCCATCAAGATTCCCCTAGATTCTCAAAGATTTATGAAGATTCTACTGGATTTCTCTAGGTTTGCAAAGATTCTCTTGTGATTCCTTTAGATTCTGAAAGATTCTAATGAGATTCCTCTAGATTCTCAAAGATCCTAGGAAGATTCCCCTAGATTCTCTTAGTATACCATAGATTTTGGTAAGATTTATGAAGATTCCGTTGGATTCTACTAGATTCGCAAAGATTCTCTTGTGATTCCTATATATTCTTTAAGATTCTATTGAGATTCCTCTAAATTCTCAAAGATCTCAGAAAGATTCCCCTAGATTCTCTTAACATACCATAGATTCCATTAAAATTCTAAGATAAGGATCCTTAGGATCCGATCACAACTATGATGGTACGGTGCCAAAGCACCACTCCTTAGAAAGCTCTCGACGAGAGGAATCCAATAGCGTGGGCCCCACTTTAATCCGACCCCTCTAGTGCAAGTTACGGGTCTTTGAATGCAATTAAGAAAAAAGGAAGATTTCCAGTCAATAAATGTTTTGCCACCTCTTTACCTTTTTATTAATAAGAGTGCCACCTCATCTCATTTAAAAAAAACATGTAATTTAAAATAAAAACTCAATGGCTAGGATTTATCCTCACTTTTTGATCTAACGGCTAAGATCTGTTACACCAAATCACCCTTAAGGAATCTTCCTTGCACCTTGCCTACAAAAATCAAGAGCTATGATTTTGGGTTCCCCTATGCCCCCATGCATGCCCATGCATGCACACACATCTAAACATGTGGCCGAGATTTAACCCCTAAAATTCGACGGCCGAGATGGAATGGAGCAACTGATGTGTCCCACACATCAAAGTGTGTTTATATATACGAGAAATTTATCGCGGCGGCCAAGGCCGCCGCGAACATTTCTCTTTTCCAAAACTGTGCAGTTGGACCCCAGTTAACGTCCAACATTCTCGTCTGCAATGGCCAAGTTATTATAGATTGATGGGAAGCAACTTCGTAAGATCTTACATTCTAACTCTAATTTAGAAATTACAAAATACAATATTTAGTTTAGTCTTTTAAAAAGTTGGTCAATACTTTTTGTTATTGAAGGTTCATGTGTCCACACACATCAAACATCAAGTAGAATTATCAATTTGCAAAACTGAAGATGCCTCATCATCACTAGAATGATATTTTTGCGAATAATATAAATTACGAAATAAATCTAAGAGGAGCTCCAATACAACAATCTCTCGACACAAAGGCTGGTGAGTTACCAAAGGCGCTCATCCACCATCCATAAATGTCATCTAGATTTAGCTTAATAAGGTAGTCTTTTTTCATCTGTGCCATCTCTGTAAATCAAAATATAATTGCAAATCAACTCAAACGTTTGCTACAATTTCACACAACGATAGAATCCACATACGCATTATAGAATAGAATAGAATACATTAATGTCCCTTGTGTCGTAAGGCCCCTGGACTTGTGTAGCATGGGCGAGCTCCCTAAAAAAAGGGTGCTACTAGCACATCACGCTGTTATAATGTAGCCTTTTCTGAAGGCTGACTTTTTTTCTTTTAATACCAGCATCCCGCTTTATCTCGGCTTCTTGGCCGTGCAGTGATGCGTCGTTATCAATCAGCTTTTAGCTGAGCAATTTGTGTGAGGCTGTATGACCCGCTTTGTACAGATCATATTACAAGCCCTCTCTCCTTTGTGTACTTCTCACGTATGCAGTGCGTCATTCTTTGGATCGCGTCCCGCGGATCCCGTAATGGTCTGTCATCGTCATCGACTGTGGACTTGGTTCCCCCACCTTATATTTCTGTATCTGTCCCTGATGTCTCCGTAGACCGGACAATCATTAAGCATATGATTCTCATCCTCTATTCTCCCCCCGTCACATATTCTGCATATCCTGTCCTCATCTGTCTTTTTCGATTCTTAGGTCATGACTTCCCATCCTGAATCTGGCCAGGATGTCCCTTCTGTTTTTCCCCAATGCGTTATCTCGGTATATCTGGTGTTCTATTTGTTGTCCTGGGTTAAAAACTTGTAATGCGAGCGGCCTGTCTTGGGTTACGGTGTCTTTGCAGCCATGCTCTTGTTGCTATGTCTGTCCACTCCTCATTAAACTGCCCCTCTTCTATTAGGTCACTCAGGTTTAATCCCATCTGTCTGGTCCATGTTGCCACATCTTTAAACCATCCAGTGTTTTCGAGGATGTGTGATTTTGCTGATTCGGTGATTGCGATGCTGGACAGTTTCCCTTGTATGTCCCCTACATTGTCTCTGAGCAGGTACCTCATGGTTCTCTCCCATGCTCTCACCTCCATCGGCTTTTGCCCTGTTTCGAGGACCATGATTGTCAGCGGCGTGTTTGTCCTTACCCTGAATTCCTGTCTGTGCCATTGTCTAAGAATCCCTTCTTGCTTTTCCCAATTTCTTTCTGTTAAACCTGGTCCCCATGTTCCGCTCAGGTATAAGCGAGTAGTGGCTACCCCGCTGACCGAATAGGTAACATTTGATGTCCCAATCGGTTATTACGCTTCACATTCTGAAGTTTTTCATGTTAAAGTAGCTTCCTATAGCTGATTGGAATCTGGTGTTAGCTCCCTTGGCCCAATTCCCTGTGCCATGCGCATCATAACCTAGATATCTCACGTGATACATTTGCTTCCTCTATCTCTTTTTCTTTATATCACGAAAGGTTTATGCTTGTTCTTGTGTCCAAAGATGACTATCTTAGTTTTTGCTAGATTCACTGTCAGCCTCGTCTCCTCACAGAACTGTTCTAGAATTTTGAGCGTTTTTTGTTGCCATCATACTGAGATCATCCGCATATAGCATTATTGGTACCTTCGTGTCTCCTAGTGTGGGGGCATATTAAGTCCCCTTGTTTGTTCTTCTATGTATCCCTGTAGCGCATCTATGTATATACCAAACAGAGTTGGGGATAACGGACATCCCTGCTTTACACCAGTGTCACAGACTGTCGGCTGTCCCTCCCTTTCCATCTTAGCGTACACCTTGTGGTATAGTCTTGCGATCGATCCTACCATATTTATCGGGGCTTGCATGTCCATCAGTCTTTTTAACAGCTTCTCTCTGGGGGGTCAGTATCAAATGCTTTTCGAAATCTACAAAGCGTGATTATTTTTCTCCCTCAGACTTTGTTATGCTCTATTAATATCCGAAGAGTCACGAGATGGTGCGTGGTTCGGTGTTCCGGCCTCGAACCCCCTTGCCCTTGTGCTCTCATATTTTCTTCTTCTGCCCATTTCTTTAGTTTGTTATCCAGAACCTTTCCAAACCATTTTGCGAAAATCGAGCTTACCATTATCGTCCTATAGTTTCCTGGGTCTCTTTTATTTCCTGCCTTATGTAGGGGTATGACTCTGTTGTATGTCCATCTGTCTGGAAGTCCTGTATGTATGATGCCATTGAAAATGTCTGTAACATGTCTACCAATTTCTGTCTCTGCACACTTCAGCAGTTCCACGGTCAGGCCGTATAGGTATGGTGCTTTATGGTTAGCCATCCTGTTTAGGGCTAGCATTACTTCTAGCATGTTGAAGCATGGTTTGTCTGGGTCATGCTGCATTGGTATTGGCACCGGGGGTGCCCCCGTCCTGTATAATTTGTCCAGGTAACTCTCCCATCCCTCGGTTCCAATGTCTTCTTGTTCATTCCTTGCTTTCATATTGCTACCCCCTCCTTTGTTTTTGAGTCCCCTCCAGAATCTTCGGGGCTGTTTTTTCAACAATTTTCCCAAATACCATTGGTGTTGTAGCAGGTTATTGTATCTTTTCTTCTTCAGTAATCTTATGTATGCTGTTTTTTCTTCCCGGTATGTCTCCTTTCCCCTGTGCTTTTTTGTTCTCCTCTTGTGTTCTCTACACTCGTCATCATACCATACTGAAGCTCTGAATGCCCTAGTTTTCCTGATTTTGATCTTTTTCCCAAACACGTCTGTTGCTACCCTTACCATGATGTCATTGAGGGTGTTTCCATTATCACTCGCATTGTGTTTTCCCCAATCCCATGTTCCCATTTCCTCCCTGATCGTTTGGATGAAGGTTTCTGCGTATTTCTCCTGGAATTGAATCCTCACCCTGTCTTCCTTATCATCCTTTTTCCTGTGCGATCTTTTTGTGGCTTTCCATCCAGTCTGATTGTTAATTTAATCGGTCTATGGCTTTCCCTTTTCCCAGTCGACCATTCTTGTAGCATCACCTCTTCTATCTTATCCGCTGCTTGATCATTCAGAATTATATAATCCACTATGCTCTTACCATGTGTGTTTTGGCTCGTAAAACCTCCTGATCCCTTCCATTTTCTCACACCATTAGCTATGATCATCCCTGTTGCCGTGCAAACTTCCAACAGTAATTCACCCCTAGCATTGACCTATGTCTTATCTTCTGTATCCCTCTGCCATTCCTGTGTCCTTGCCGTATACACTATCTGACCATCCTTCTCGTCCAGTGTGTGTGCTTTGTGCACTGTTCTTTGTCGGTTCGGCATTTAGATCTCCTACTATAATCATTTGGTCCCCTGTTCCTTCCATTTCGTTATGTTCTCTCCCCGGATCCGGCAATTCTAGCTTATCACTTTTTGGCGGGTAATATGTAATTATCAGAACTATCTCTTGTTTGTTTTTCAATTGGATATTCAAGACCATATACCTTTTATTGATATCTGAATGTAACATACATGCATTGTTGGCTACACTATTCTTTATATAACAAGCCAGGCCTGCACTCCCCCTCCCTATCTTAAAATCCCTGTCTTTCCAGCATGTGAATAACTGGTATCCTTCCTCCTCTGGCAGCCTTTTAACGTTATGCTCCCATGTCTCCGTCAGGCATATTATGTCGCAGCCGTGGGCACCTTCTAGTCTTTCTCCATCATCCCATGGGTACCCGATACAGTTCCAGTACCATAATGTCAGCATCCTTAATAAACCACACCTCCACATAACCACATGTAGATTTTTTGGAACAACGACATGTGGTCTTTTTGTTACTGTTGTTTTTAGGTGTGGACCCAGAATTGGGGTGGTTGTGTCCCCCGAGGTTGCTCCTTTGGGTCTCCATGTTTTCTGTGCCATTGCCTGTTCTCCTTGGCCTTCCCCTGGTTTTCATTGTCGGGGTTGGCCCTCTCGAACCCCGCTGTGTTTGCTTTCGCTCTTAGTTTTCCTGAGCAAGCTTCTTCCTATTACTCGTTTACGGTTCCCTTCTCTGGTGATTATTCTCCGGTTACTTCCCCAGTGATCGTTCTCAGCCCCTGTTGTATAGACTTGGGGGGGGTATGTTTTCCTTTTACTTCCAGTTGATCTTGCTATCCCACTTTTACACCCGGTATGCGTTCTTGCGGTTGAGTCATTTGCTCTCTTACCCTCTTGTGTATGTAGACCTTGTCATTCTTGACCCCGGCTTGTATCCACTGCTTGGATTCCGGTTCCACGGGGCTTTGGCCAATTCTTTGTGTAGCCCGTGTCTCGCATCACCCATATTAAGGACTCTTGTACTTTGATTCCATTTCTCAATCACGGATCCCATCCATAGGATCCTCTCCTTGGTTGCCATGTCTCTCGATGTCAAGTTTATGTGCCTCGATCTCCCCTCCATTGACTTTCGGAGGGGGCTTTGTGATGCCCCACATTGTTCCTTGAACAGTCTCTATCACTTCCGATAACTTCGGTATATATCCTCGTTAGGCCTTTCTCGCTATCCCAATTAGCCTAACATCATGCTTAATTTTATTTTGCTCCTCATATTCCATTAAATGTGGCTTTATCCTATCAAATGATTCCCATGCATCCGAAATCAACATTTGATTTCTCTAATTCAACCAACCTTTGCAAGATCTTTTGCTTTCTCATCTTGATCTCGTCCATTACGTCTTTCGTGCATTTCCTCGTTCGACTTCTCCATCCCTCCTACTCTCATGTCCAAGCCATTGATGGCTATCTTGTTGTTCTTGTTGCGCTTCCAGTTTTAAGGCGTTGAGAGCATCCAGGTTCGGGATCTTTGATTCTAGCTGCTTATCCATCTGTGCCAGGAAGTCCCTAAGATCCTGTTGGCTCGCTGGGGCTCTTGCCACCTCCGATCTCCTCTACTGGCTGCTGTTGATATTGTCGGCCATAGCTCTTGTTTGCAAGGAAACTCTGTGCGGAAAAACTCTGTGGTGGCTCTAGGCAGTGCGATCGTGCTAGACTCTCACTTGTAAGATAGCCGTATTCTCTCGCCCAGACTATATATTTCCTGCTTCTAAACGGTATTTTTATTCCTAATTACCATTCTAATTTTGAACTTCAAAATTCAAAATTCAAAACGGTCGTAATTAAGTCCGCCTATCTCTTTTTATTATCATTCAACTCCCTTCGTCTGTTGCCCCAAGGTTGATCCTTTTGGGTTTTTTCGAGGCTGATTAGTTGGGTGGATACCTTACTGTATTGATTACGTTGGTATTTAAATCCGGCCGGAACTTCATCACTGTACGTACTCAGATTTCGCACCCTTGTAGTTACGTATTTTTGTATTTACATTGCATGTTATTACTGGATTCATGGAACCAGCGGGGGGCCGAGCCCACGTCCCCCTGGCTTATGACGAGGGGTAGAAACTCCCCCCTGTCCATAATCCCCCCTTTTCCATAGTGTCGGTAGGTTCGTCATCTGAGGTATTCTTCATACCTCGCTAGAAGTCATATGTTGTTCACAGATATTATGGTGAGTTTTTAGTGGTCCGGGTTACTAGTTGGTGGGTCCAGCCCTCGCTATCCTGGTGTACGGTGGAGGCTTGGCCTCATTGTCCCGTATCTTGCCCCCGTCCACCTTTTACTCAATGTTGACAGAAATCGGTAACTGGGGTATTCTTCATACCCCGCTGAATAAGTCATATGCCGTCCTTCCGTTATTAACGAGTTTTTGGTGGTCCCTAAATAGTAAAGAAAGCAACCATGGTTTATAAACAACACATTTGCAGCATGTTGTATCAATTATTTTCACTTGCTTTCTTGTCTTAACATCAAGTATCAACATTTCCCAAGCCGCCAATTTTTTCGAGAAACAAATAGATATACCCTCCATTTCCAATGTCGCAAATCAGGTGGTTCAAACTAGTACTGCCACGTCTATAAGCATTCTTTCAAATATTCAAAAGGTTAAGTTTATGAGGAATGCCAAGAACTATTCTAACCCTAATGTTGGATCGAGCTCTTGTGGTGCTGGGGGCAAATAACAAAAAACCATCACCCCCCAGGCGCGCAAAATATCAAAATAACCCAGTATACAAAAAAGGTTAACCAGGTGGTTCCATGTGAGAATTGTGGGGATAAAGATAAATTTTGTTGAACCCTAAAAATAAAACCAAACCTAGGGAATGAAAATGGCCTTAATGGTTGAAGAGGTGAGCACCCTTAAAAAGGGGATGTTCCCCCACGATTATGCAACCAGATCCTTATAACACACTATACTATTCTAATTTCTCTACTACACTACTTTGTTTGTGCTGTTTCCACTACTTAGAGATAGATATCTGATCTAAGACCCCCTTCAATTCTTTTCATTTGGTTTCTCTATTTACTACCCTCAAAGCCTTTAATTTTGAATCACCACATGAGTTGTTTTTGCTTGAGATAAAAGTACAAAAGGGGGGTATATTAGGTCGATTATAAGACAACTATGCCCTTCAGAAACAGTAATATTATTTTTGAGTGGTGTCATATACAAAAGAAAAATCTGCACCATCGTATGTATAAGGAAAAGAAAAGTCTACACCATCATATGTATAAGGATATAATGAATGAAATCAGTAGATATACAAATATTAAAAGCTCAACATGAGGGCACAGCAAGCAAAGGCATACGACAAAAGAATGGAACTTCTGTACGTGATTGCCAATGATGATTCAGACGATGTAGGATGAGAAGATGTAGCATCTGAAGATGGAAGTATTCAGTGCAAGCTGGATATTAAAGGAACAACCAGCCAGAGAAGGGTCCTTGTCAGTAATCATAGCAAGACCTTGAAAATCACAACTGCCATCAACTTGACTGAACATTTGGTAATAGCTGTTGATTTTGAATGCATAGGAACTCTTATCAAAATCATCAAGTAAGTTGCATGATCCTCCTCCACTAGTGCTGTGCAATCAGCATATTGGCAAGCATATTCAACGCTTCTTGTCAGATTCACAGCATCAGCACTCTTGTTCATCACACACCACCCAGATGGAAAGTACTTAACATCTGTGGCATTTATCAAGCTGCCATTCCCTTGTCCTGATAAATCAAGTGGGTATTTGCTCTTGCCATCAAAGGAATAGATGCCCCAATGCCTTTCAAAATTTCCAGGAAGAATGCTTTTGGCATCTTCATCAATCAGGCCAAACAAATATATTGTCATATTTCCTGGTCTCATAGGAGTTCCCTTTCTAGCATGATTTATGAGCTCTTGGTTAAATCTTTGAGCATTTTGTATGGTGGCATTGCCATCAGTAGGCCAACCAACCTCACCAACAATAATGCTTATATTAGGGAATCCGATTCCTGCCAATGCATTCACCAGAAGATCAAAGTTAGCATCAAATACATCACCAGGGCATTAGCAGAACTGTCAAAGAATGCGAATTCCTCAGGAAAGTTCGGGTCCTGCTACAGGCTGAGAAAGGGGTAGATGTTTATTACAAACGACGCATCATGCCTATTCAACTCTTCAACAATGCCCTGCATGCAGACCTGATATCAGATCTGAATTTGCCACTAGAGGGCAGTCCTGATTTACCATCGCGTAAAACATCTGCATTTAGAGGTACCGTGGCCTTCACCTGATTATCAAGGTTAGCTTTTCGCAGTGCTCTGTTAAGATTCTTCAACACTGGCAACGTCACGTTCTCAAAAGTACCATTGTACGCTTTAAGAAATGGCTCGTTTCCAAGAAAAAGTATCTGTCAGACAAAATATGAAACCTGAAACCTCAGCACTAAGTTCGATCTAAGAGCTCACACTAGAACCCAAAACCCTAACGCATCTAGAACACGCATAATGAGACAAAAAGTTAAAGGTAAAGATCCAAACTACAGTCCTATCTCCTTTTATTCTTAACTTAAATAAAAACTGTGCATAGGAGGCAGGTGGAGTATTCTTGACGCACTGACATACTAACATGGTCAAAATTATGCCAGCGTACTTGAAGTTTACATCTAATCACAATGCTGGATGTTCTTGCTTCCTTTGCACCCTAAAAACATAGATCGGGATGAAATTCTCACAGAAATAAAATACTTCATCTCAAACGGATGCATCAGTAATCAAATTCCACTCAGAAACAGTTCTACAAATGTATATTCGGCAATATATTTCACGTAGTTATCGCTGTTCAAGAGCCATTCTAAAGCAAACAGAGAAAAAAGCAAGGACACATCTAGAATAGTGCGAAACTGTATGTCATTTCAGAAGAACTTAAGCATTCTAGCTCAGATAGGCAGATTTAAGCATTTTATAGAGGATCAAGGGAAAAAGGAAGAAGTCATTACTTGATATTTACGTCCTTCGCAACATGGCGAGTAACATTTCTTCTACCCAAGCTTCAACTAAACTCCTACTTGCTGCAAAAGGTTCAAGCCTATCATTTGCAATGGCGATCATAATCTCAATGCCTGATCGCGAGAATGCTTGTAGAACCTGCGGATCTGCATGAAATAATTTTACCCTTGTAATAAGACTATCCTGCAACATCTTCACGACAGATTGAGGAGGAAGTTTGTGGGTTGCAATACTTCCCCAATTTATTCCGATTATAACATCATCGGACTGGCCTCTGATCACCACAACCCCTTTGTTTTGGATCAAAATGAAGGAGTAAAACCATGCAGTATACTGACTTCCAACGAATCGAAGTAATACCTAAATATTGACACCTGCCTGAGTAGAACGACTAAAAATCAGCCTTTTACAGATAAATTGCAGAATTTTTGCAATCGAATCCACAGCCCGCATTGATTTTTCACTCGAATTTGTGTATACAGGATTACCGTTGTTGAAGCCTTAGGATGCTCTGCCCCAGATCGCTTGCATGTCGAAGCATAACGCAGAGCTTCTAAGACGTAATGCCAGAGTGCTGCAGCTTAGACCCTTAAGCCTTTGTTAGAAACAGATTTATCCTTCCCAAAAGATTGAAGGCAAAAGAGTAACGAACAAATGCTTTGGATAGTATACCAGACTAAACCTTTTAGCTCTCTATAGATTCCAGGATGAGCATCACGCCCATTAAAGCTATGATAGATCTCAACAAACACCTAGCCATGTTCTTCCGACAGACAGAAGCCCCGGATATGGGCTTTTCTGCTTTTGCAAATCTGGTAAGCATTTTCCAATATTGGCTAAGAAATAAAAAGGCCCGTAGATTGATGTGGAGAAGAAATTGGTGAATCCAGCATTGTGCGAATGTAACAGAACAAATGGGGAAATCCTTCATCAAGAGGTAGAGGCCAAAATCGAAATACCCAAAAAAGAAGGAGTGAAGATCAGATCATATGGACCGATTTTTTGCGCCATTTTCTTCCAATCGACGACCTGAAGCAAGAAATAAAGTCGTGTGTCTCGGAATCTTTTGCTTGAGGAAGCAAATTTCTATTATATTTTATCGAGTTCTAAGCTCAAATTCGTGAAAGCCCTACCTTGAGACTGATGTTGATCTGATAAATAAGGCCAATCTTCTTCTTCAGCTCCTCGCCTGCGCTGGAAGCAAGATGCTCGGCCATTTTTTCCAGTAGAACAGCCGATTTGAGAGCTGAAGGGCAGAAAATTTGTGATCGGCCATGGCTAACTCCGGCAGAATGGGCCGAGCTCACTGATTGCTTGGCTATGGCTATGGCAATGTGGCTATGGCACTGCCAGCATATACGGTGGAGATCTCCTCGACTATCTCACCGAAAAACGTGGCTTCTCAACAGTGATATAGATTGCGGCGGAGAAAAAATAAGGAGAGAACAAAAAAAAGAAAAATAAGAACCTCGATTATATATGTGTAGATTATTCCCCTAGATTCTCTTAACATACAATAGATTCCATTAAAATTCTAAGATAAGGATCCTTAGATCCGATCAAGTTGGCACCAACTATGACGGTACAGTGCCAAAGCACCACTCCTTAGAAAGCTCTTGACGAGAGGAATCCACAGCATGGGCCCCACTTTAATCCGACCTCTCTAGTGCAAGTTACGGGCCTTTGAATGCAATTAAGAAAAAAGAAGATTCCTAGAAAGTCCAGTCAATAAATGTTTTGCCACTTCTTTACCTTTTTATTAATGAGGGTGCCACCTCACCTCATTTAAAAAAAAACATATAATTTAAAATAAAAACTCAATGGCTAGGATTTATCCTCACCAAATCACCCTTAAGAAATCTTCCTTGCACCTTCCCTACAAAAATCAAGGGCTATGATTTTGAGTTCCCCTTTGATCCGACGGTTTATAGATGGGGTGCATGCCCCCATGCATGCACATACATCTAAATATGTGGCCGAGATTTAACCCCTAAAATTCGACGGCCGAGATGGAATGGAGCAACTGATGTGTCCCACACATCAAAGTGTGTTTATCACAACATATATAATTGAGTTTGTAATTTTCCATTTTTGTTCCCCATAATTTTTCTACGCCGAATTTAGACTTCGTTTTTGTTGCCATGTTTTAGATTTCGTTTTTGTTGCCACGTTTTGAATATGTTTTCTCTGCACACGAATCCGAAACCTCTGTTTCTTTGCCACGTTTTAGTTAAGAATAGTGGTCTGGATAATCTGTTATTTTTTCGGTGCAACATCTGTAATTTAGATGGATTAGACAAGTCTGGCTGGGTAATCTGTCGGTTCTACACCACAACATCTGTAATTTTATGGATAAAAACATCTGCAACATCTGCACCGCAACATCTTGACGAATATAAAAGGGATACTTACTGTAATTCTGATAATGTAGTTCTGAGATTCTCTTGGAATTGGCTCTGCACCGGCTTTCCTGTAAGTTCATATCTTTGTTGTTTTATTGTGAAAATGTTTCACTACAAAAACGTTGCCCTGTTACGACGTCTATTACGACGTCCAGACGTCGTTTGAACGTCGATGAACGACGCCAAAAAGTCGATAAATGACGCCTATAACGACGTCTGCACGTCATTTTATGACGCGGACGCGTCGCTATACGCGTCGCAACGGCGTCGTCTTAAAGCGACGACGTAACGTCGTTCAACGACGCCACGTACACGTGGCTTCCACGCAGTCGGGCGGCCAGCGCGGCGTCGTCGAGCGGGTTGCTGACGTGGTAGCCACGTGTTTGACGTCATTCAACTACGCCACGTACACGTGGCAGCCACACGGACGGACGGGCAGCGCGGCGTTGCCAGCGCCGTTGCTGACGTGGCAGCCACGTACACGTCGCCATTTAACGACGTCGTACAAGAGTGCCACGTAAGCAACGTCGTTTAACGACGTTGCTTACATGTATTAAAAAAAAAATTTTATTTTTTTTTTATAAATTGAAAAAAATAATAATAATACATTTATTATGAATGAAGTTAATACATTTAATATTAAAGCCTATAAAATAAATTTAACCAATAAAGAAATATCTTATCTTATATTATAATGTTATAGCGTAAGTAATGGACCACGCCCTAACTTGGACTTATATTATAACTAGTAATGGTGCCCAGCGTTGCTGGGCAAATGTTGGAGGCCTGTCAAGGATACGTGGTCTTTATTGATATGAAGTCATTTCTCACACATGCAAACTTATTAACAATTTTCTATCTTCAAAGCCAGTCTTCGTTATCCCTGCTTCTACTTCCATCATCCACTCTTCAAAATAAATAACGGAATACCTATGATTAAAAAGCTTATAAATAAGCAATCAAATCTGCAATGTGCTCTGCTAGCTTCTGAAGCTTGGCGTCGTAGCAGACGTGATCAGCTCCAGGTAACGAAGTTGATTGGACAAAAGAAAGGAAAAAGAAAAGGGCAAGATGACCATGGACTATCTGGACCATCGAAATAACTTGTAAGTCAAATCTAGGCCATCTATATATTTTCTTGCTTGACATACATTTTTTTTTAATTGAAGGCTATTTATATTAAAGTATATTATAAGGGTTACAAAACGCTTTTTTCAAGGGAAGTTTAACCCTAAAACTTATAAGTTTTTAAAGAGATAAGCACAGGATAAAAAGTCTGAGCAACAGAACAAAAAGAGAGATGATAGCTGGAGTCGAAATAGATCTTAGTGTACTGCCTTGAGATTCTGGTTGGTGTGCTTTCTTGCTTTCCCCTTGAAGATTGTATGAAATAAGCAATATAAGCACATACATGAATCTGCCATCGCCATATTATATCTTCCTTTGGCATCCTTAGCGGTGCAGATTAACTCCCTTCTGATGTCGAAATTTTGGTCACAAAGAAGAACCACATTGGCGTAAGGTTTACGTATGTGTCTTAGAAGTTTGCGCGACTCAGAAGAAATTAATCCACTCTGGTTTTATATCGTCCTTGTTCTTCCTCCATTGAAGCCTCACGGTCGTGAAAAGGTGGTACACATACATAAAAACATATCATCCATTAATTTCCATAATCCACTTAATATCATATTCTACCTGTTTTATGATCCCTTGGTGAGATAATTTCCGCGGTCAAAAGATGAATGTATTTCTTCCTTTCCAAATCCTCCATAGGAGGATATAAATTCTCAATCGGTTTGATTGGTAGGCATGAAAAATTCCTTGTGGTGAGATCAACCAAATTACGCCCAAGCAAATTAGAGGCTAATTCAAGGACCCATTCTCGACCAAAGGCATGATCTAAACAGTGATCCTCATCCTCTTTAGCGACAAGACATCATCACACAAAACCGAAGTTAGACATGGATAAACGAAATCTTTTGCAATTGGTCGCGGTGCCTTTGTGCCATAATTGCCACATAAAGGCTTTTATCTTTGGGTTTTATCGGGCTATTCCACATAAAGATCAAATTATTCTTGGTCAGATCCGGAGAGACATCCCATTTGATGTGTAAGGTGATTTCCTGTTGGCTCATCAAGAACTTATAAGCATCTTTTACAGTGTAGCCTGTTTTACCTCTATAGTTCCAAGAGTTAGAAGAGTGGGACCAAGTACCCTGCAAGACAATATTAGTGATAGCTACATAAATCAATCTCGTTTGGTCGTCCTCTTGGGCAAGCTTAGAGTTATGGAACAGGATGATGCCATCATCATCAAAGAGATGGTTAATCAAAGTTATCCCCTTAGTCTTCCATAATTTTGCCTGATCGGGAAAGTGGCAGGCTAGGCATAAATTGGGATTGTCAAGGATTAATGCACGGGGTTCGAGAAAAATGGATTGGTTCATTGAGAATCCCTTCTCCCATGTATACATCTTCCTAACTTCCAACCGGGCATAAATCCACTTCTTAATCGGGCCAAGGGAATGGCGTGAGGGGAAGGTAAAGGGAAATAGATAGAATGATGGCAAACTCCATTTTGAGAGATCTCCATCCATAAGGATGGCATTTGCTTATATAATGCCCGTCCAACTGAAATCGGTGCTTAATTTTGTCATAACAGGCTTTATAGAAATACTTGGCGGCTAAAGCGGACCACGCTTAGAATATCTATAGTACCCGGACCACCATTCTTCTTGGATTTGCGACATTCCTCCATTGAGACGGGATGCCAAAGATCTTTTGTTTTGACCCGGCGCTATAAACACGCCAATAATGCTTTGAAGTTTGTTAGTAACCTTTTGGGGCAAGAATGGCCAGGATTGATAAACACGAGAGGAGGAAATAACAAAGTTGGCCAAGATAGCTCTGCCATTTTTAGAGAGGTATTTAGAGTTTAAGGAATCTACCTTTTTATAGAATTTTTCAATAATATCAAGCCATAGGGATTCCTAAAATCTTTGATTTAGTACAAGGGGGGAAATACTTACATCCAAAGAGGTCTGCTGGCTTGAGTACCTTTTTCAGGATTTCCACGGCCTGGATGGCAGATTTGAGGGGGTTGATTCGGCAACCTGAAGCTTGACCAAAGTCGTGAAGAATATTTTGAATATTGATGATAGAGTTATTATCCGTCGAGGTCAAGATGAATGTATCATCTGCAAAATGGCCATTGAGAATCTGATCCACCGGGATTATCGGGGAGGTGAAGGCCTCGATAGAGTTATTTGTCTTGGCCATCGCCCACGCCATGTAAGACCTCCATAACGATTAAGAAGAGAAAGGAGCAAGAGGGCATCCCCGTTTAACCCCTCTCCGAATTGCAAAAGAAAGGGTCACCATTGATAAGAATTGCGGATCTAGAATTGTTAAGAATTGCTTTGAATAAACCAATACTTTCCTCATTAAATCCCAATGCAATTGCAACTTTTATGGAGAAATTTCCAACCCGACGATTATCAAAAGCCTTTGTTATATCTAGCTTGAGGAGAGCTATATCTTGCTTGGAATCTTTGGCCCACCTTGAGACCAAGAATGGCAATCCACCACGTTATCAAAGATGAACTGTCTTTGAGATAGGCGGTGTGTATTGCTAATAACCGAGTCCAAAACCTTTTTAAGCCCAGGCAGCTATGGCACCCGCAATAATCTTGTAGATAACATTTGTTAGAGAAATTGGTCTGAAATCAAGAAAGGAGATGGGAGAATCCGGCTTAGGAATAAAGCGTGATGAGACTTGTGTTGATCCGAGCATCCGGTAGCTTGGTAACTCTAAATTCATTGGCGAGCTTAGTGACGCCTTCATGAAGGATTGGCCAGGCCCTTTTAAAGAACTCAGCAGGAAGGCCATCAGGCCCAGGTGTGTTGCCATTCTCCATGCCCATAATCACTTGCTTGAGCTCACACTCCATGAAAGGTGATGAGATCAAATCATTCTGATCCTGGCTAACTTTGCTCTCGAGATTGATGAATCTATCCATCTCAGCCTCTGTACAATCAGTGTTAGTACCCATAATGTTGGTAAAATGATTAACAGCAGCCTGCTTAAGATCCTTATCTCCAGAAATGATCGATTCACCAACTTTGATATCATGAATCTGATTTTTCTTTATTCTAGTTTTAGTCTTTGTTGCCTTTCACAGAATCCTTGCAAAAACTGTGATGCACAAATCTCTAAAATTGTGGGATTTCCTGAAAGATACTTGCCAAATTCTGTGTTTAGGGGGCAGAGAGCCAAAGGTGTGGTGAGGGGATGTGAAAAGATGAGAAAAGAGGTGCAAATGTGAGGAAATAAGGTGATATGTGAATGCAGGTGTATGACTGGGATGTTTTCTGTAACAAAGTGGTGAAAATGATTGAAGAAAAAACTTTGGGATGCAGTCAAACTTCCTTTGAATGCAAATGAAATATTTGAGCAAGTTCTGGCAGAATAGCTATTTGTTTAGCTAAATCTAGATAATATCAGATAATTTGAATTGATTTCAACTCATTTGTTGATCAAGATTGGTGGGAAATTCTTGGCAAAGTTAAGCCAAGTGGATTTCGCACATAAAAATGGGAAAACCCTAATTTTTTGAAAAAAACTTCGAAAATCGATTGAAGAAAGGGGAAACACCATGGATTGCTCAAGAAAACTTTTCTCGGTTATCTTAGGAACATAATACAAATCGGGTAATCCATTTGATCACTCAAAATAGAATTTGTATCGAAACTTCAAAAATCTTGGCTTTCAAGAACAAGGGCGGGTTTCTAATCAAAAATCTCCTCTCCCGGTGTGGAATACGGCTCGGATCATCTTTATAGACACGTGTCCGGGGTAGTTAGAGCTCAATTTGTGCATATGGCCACGAACTCTTCTTTCCCAAAAATAGGCAATATTACGTTCTTGGCATGATCTCCATTAATTCGCATCCTCTTCATAATTGATTGGTTCGGAGGTCGATTATGATCGGTGAATCTGCTACGCATCACTCAAAGTCTTGCGGGAAGCCGAGAATCATAGAACCCTAATGGATCTTGGCGGATTTTCTTCGATGGATATATCCCACCCTAAATCAAAAAGTCATTTCGGTATATATAGCTCGATCCATAAAACTCTTAAATTGGCGTGTCTTGCCCACGTGGGATTGGGTACCTCCACCCCCCCACACGGGTGAGCCACGTGGAGGGGGGGGTGATTGGCTGAAAAGGAATCTAGGTCGGGGGTGGTAGAATAGGACAATTTTTTATATTTTCTCAAAGGAGGCACGATTCCCAAGAATTGGAATTCAAGGATCTATATAAGGTCTTTTTGGAAATTTTTGTGCCGGGTGGCATATTTTCATTAGGGCAACATGGTGAGGTGGTCAAATTTTGGAAAATGGCACTTTGATTTTTTGGCTAAAAAGGTGAATCAATGGTGATTTGGACATGATGAAATGATGACTTGGCATAATGAAGGATGATGTGGCAAGGTCAAACATGGCTTTTGCCTAAGTGGATTTTCGAAATTTTAAATGCCCCTTGATATTTTTGATGATGAGGTGGCATGATTTTTGACCCAAGTGGCAAAGATATAACCAAAGTTGGATGACAAAGCATTTTTGTGAGCAAGGTGGCCATCCTAGGTGGCATTTTGACTCTTGATGGCGTGGCAAGGGTATTTTTGGAAAGTGTGCCTTTTGACTTTCTATTTTGACTTTCACTTGACTTTTTGACATCTTTGGCATTTTTGGATGATGACTAGGATGCCACTTGGCAAAAGGTATAGATTTTTGGCATTTTGGGATTTTTAGGCATCTTTAGAAGCATATTTGGCTAGCGATAGGGGAAATTCAAGGAGAAATGGGAGATAGGCTCAAAAAAATTTGGGAAAAATCAAGGATGGCTAATTTTGGCTAAAGGATTTGGCGGGGGTACTACTCACCGGCCTAGATTCTCTTTCAGCCTGATACCTTTCCTTAATAGCTTCTCAATACTTAGAATTTTCTTCATATCTTCATGTTGCCACTTCAAGGGGCAACATCTTTGCCCAAAAGAAAAAATGGCTGGTCCCCAGCCTTGAAACTTGTTAAAAACTTCTCGACATCCGGATCTCGAATTATCCTGTTACGAAATATCGAGCTTCTTAGAATGCAAAGACATAAAAGCATCCGAAAAGTGCAAATATATGAGAGTGAATGCCAAATCAATGCATCTCCTTCCCGAGATAATATAAGGTTTTTCTTGAGGTCTTCATGAATGGAAAATGGTGCGAGAATAGGAAACCTGGATAGAACTATGTGTACTTCACATTTTTGGTGATGAATTTCAACTTTGAACACAAAGAAGAACTTTTGAACATTTATAACCCAGAGGGTCTGCTACCATGTTCTTTTGACTTCCCATAAGTGTTGAAACTTGGGGGGCGTCAAAAATGCCTTCGATGATCTTGTGAATAAAACTTGATGCTTTTGGGGTTTTGACTACCCATTCTTGTAGGAGTCTTGAAGAAATGACTTGGTAGATGGAGCTAGAATGTTATGGAAGGGTGCGCATACACATTCTAGAAGATGTAATGGTCCCTCAAATTTGCCCAAAAGAAAAAAATGTGGTGGTATAAAGTCAAGCTAATGGGTAAAGGATGATCCCACGCAAATGACATGAAATAGAGAGTTAGGAGATCGCTTTTTATGATGCACGCGAGGATGAATAGCGACTGTAGGGGTGATGAATAAAAGTGGGAGCAAGGCTTATATGAATGGGAGGCCAATAAATGAAAAATGAATGGTATGGAAGACTAGGATGGTCCTGCAAATGACATGATGACTCGATTAGTACTTCAATCCCGGCATTCATCACAAGATGTTCGAAGAAACCTGTTCATGATGATTTTGAGTTCCCTCGCATATGAGCACAACTTTAGGAAGCAATGGTTTTACGGGCCGGCTTTAAAATGAGAACAACTAATGAACACGCAAATGACAATGTTAAAGATCAAAACGATATTTTTTTCTTTTCGGCTTTTCTTCTTTTTATTGTTTTCTCCCCATAGTGTTAGCAAATTATATCTAGAACAATTTCAACTACTTCAACCTTTTTTAGACTACCTACAACTATACTAACTAGCATTAGCTAGTTTAGATCCAATAAGCTTTCAAGTGTTGTGCATTGAGAGGATTTGGCAAAATTCTCTCGGACTCTAACTCGTAGTAATATGAGTTTACTCCAAATGTGAAGAAATGACAAATGGACCTTTCAATTTGCGAGAAAACTTATCTAGAGTGGGATCCTTGTTTCTAGCTAACTTAAGCACCAAATCACCAACGATAGTTGACTTCTAACGCTTGTTTATCAAATTTCTTCTTGATTTTCATCTTGTGTTCCGTTATCACCAGTAGAGTCTTATCTCCGAGTTCCTCAAGGGCTAGCATCTGCTGTAACCTGCACCAGATAGCATCCTCTTCACTTTTGACTTGTATTTGCATCGTCCTTGGCGAAAGTACCGCAACTCAAAGGGTAGGATGACACTAGTACCATACACAATAGAGGCAGAGGAGTGTTTTTATAGCCACTTTATAAGTGGTTCTCAGAGGGACCAAAGGGCATAGATCAACTTTGTATGCCCGACTTCTTGGAAACCCTATCTACCGTCTTCTTCATAATGGATATCGAGTTTTATTGGTGGATTCTCGCTTTGGCCATTTCCACGAGGGTAGTAAGAAACTTTTGTATGTCTTATCTCAAGCAATTGGGTAAGCTTGTCTATTACTTCATTCATAAAAGGCGTTCCTCCGTCGAAACAATCTTCAATGGTACTCCAAACCTAGCACATATATTAGACAAGTAGGAAACTTGTCGTGGTATCTGCATTGGCACTTGTCAATGGAGTTGCTTCAGCCCATTTAGTGAAGAAGTCTCAGTAGCAACTAGGATGTATTCATGTCCGCGTGAGGAAGATGGGTGTATAGGACCAACATAATCTAATCCCCAAACAAGAAATGGGCGGGGGCCACAATAGGTGAAAGGGGAGGTACCTTGGGCGTTTCTTTGGCATGCTTTTGACAAATCGGAACAACTCTGCCGACGCACCTTTTGACATCATGATGAAGTGTAGGCCAATAGTATCCGAAACTTAGAATTTTCTTGGTCGTGGCATCCATAGAATAGTGTCCACCACAAACAGAGGTCATGAGCATGTCTTAGAGCTTGTACTGTTCTTCTTGACCAAGCACCTCAACAAAATCAGTGAAGGCATCTTCCTACATAAAATGTCCTCAACCAGGCACATATGTTAGACATCTTTTCCTAAACTTAACTTTCTCGATGGTGAAAATGTGGCGGGGACCTCTTGATGTTTTAGATAATTGACAATGGGTTGCATCCAAGACACACGGCTTCTCCAACTAAATGACATACCCCTTCCTCTGTTTGATCCTCTTCAGAGGTCAAATCATATTTGTAGAAGGCATAGGGTATGAAACTACTCGGATCCTTTTCTGTTTTGACAAGGTGGACTTCAATGGCAAAGTCTTGAAGCATGGCAGCCCACTTATAGAACTTGGTCTTCGGGGCTTGTTTACCATACAACATTGGAAGAGGATTGACCTTCATATAGACTTGAATCTTTGGAGCTTGCATCGGAAGATGGGGGGAATTTAGTGGTCAAAATATTAGGGCAGCAGCAGACTTCTCTAGGACCGGGTAATTCACCTCACATTAATGCGACCAATTGCTTTCTGCATAGTTTAGTACCCTTTTGTTCTGAAATAAGGCTAATCCTACAACAAATGATGTAAGCTTGTTATATAAACTTGGAAATCTTCACTTGGTTTAGGGGCAAGAAGGGTTACCTTCTTGTTGAGCTCTTCTTTGATCAATTCAAATGCCCTTTGGCAATCTTCATTCCACTCAACTGGAACCTTTTGACTTGTATTTTTGGATACATACCCTACTTTGGTGAGCTTGGTGATAGGTCTCAAAATGTGAGAGAAGTTGGGGATGTAGATCCTCAAGCCTTGAAGTGTACCAACAAAACCTTTGATCTGCTTCAATGTTTTAGGTGCTTGGGAGGTCGAGAACTATTGTCGCGGCTTGTCTCAAATCGAACTCCTTCTTCTGATATCTGATGGCCTAACAACACACCTTTGTCAGTCAAAAACAAACACTTCTTTGGATTTAAGTTCACACCACTGGATCTGCACAAAGAAAACATATTAGAGTGTTTTGAGATGATCTCCCAAAGAGGTAGCCAATGTCAAATCATCCAGAAAAGCCCTGAAATTTTGGGGAGATAATGACTCAAAAATATTGTTCATTGCCCTCTCGAAGGTTGCAGGGGGCATTTTTCAAGCCAAATGGCATTCTTAGCATCATATAAGTTCCCCAAGGTGTAATGAAGGCAGTTTTTGGCTGTGATAAAGGATCAACTTCTATTTGGTTGAAACCAGAGAAGCCATCCATAAGAGAATAGACTTCTTTTCCACTCATGGTATGCAAAACTTCTTCTAGAAACGGTAGGGGGTAGCAATCTTTGATTGTAACCTTATTGATATCTCTATAATCAATACAAATTCTAAGTTGGCCACTCCTCTTCTTGATCGGCACAATGCAAGACAACCACTTTCGAGTTCCAATGTCTCACATATCAGCTTAGAACTCTCCATAGTTTTTAATTCTTCATAGATAAGTGGCGACAAGGCGAGAATTTATCCTCCTTAATTTCTGGCTTGAGCAGGATCGAGCCCTCTTTTACTTTTATTTCAAATTTTGCTTTAGAGGGAGGAATTCCTTTTAGTTGAGTAATCCCAAGCAAAGACATCCGAGAATTCTTGACACAAAGATAGGAAATGAGTTGAAGCAAGGCTCGGGGAGCTTTTGGACCAACTTTTCGGGTTCTCGGTTTGGCCATTCTTTTGGATACAAATGACTTGCTCTCTGCTTGCTTCCTCTATCCCTATAGTTAGAATTGGGCAAGTCTGTGAGAGGTTCAGTTCTTCTTCTGAAAGGCTCCTTCACTAAAAATCCAATATGGTACCTTTAGCTAGCTTTGTCTACTTCACTATTCAAATGCCTAGGGATATGTCTCTATAGTCCAGGCCTCAAATTTGTCTAACAGTCCCAAAACCTCTTCTTTAAGTTGTACTAACCTTGAATGCTTGGTTTGGTATACCTCTTGGACTTGATTGCACACGAAGTGAGAGTCCCCTTTATATTCAGCTTCTTGATTCCCATCATGTAAGCTTCTTGAAGACCTGCAATCAAAGCTTGATACTCTGCCTCATTAGAGGTTATATTTTTGTGAATTCTTGCTGTTTTAGCCACTGTCAAAGCCTCTGGGCTTTTAATGATGGCAGCCGCACAAAGCTAAACTCAACTTCACGCTACAAGCGCCATCAAAGAACAATGTATGAGTATGCTCATCAAGTTTTTGCTCTTCTTCTTCCAAAAGTGGATCTACATAGATGTTGTACACACCTACATCTTTATAAATTAGTGCATCATCAATTGAAAAGGCAAATTCTTCTTGGAGTTTACCTTCACGGTTTGTAGAGTGTGACTTCTTGCTTACCATCTTATTATTGTGCATTTACCTCCTCCCCAATCGGCTTTGCGAAAACCACCACGAGCCATTTCCCGCCCAAAAAGAAGGTCATAGCTGCCAATCGAGAAGGAAATCGTACTACAACAAAGTCCGTGGTCATCTTGATGCCCCCTACATCCGTCAAGACATCATTAACGACTCCTTTTGGTTGTACACTCTCATTAGCAAAAGATTTTAGAATAATTGGGGCTCACAGAAGTGATTTTTAACTCTAAAGAGTCCATAATATGTAAAGGCATAATATTTATACCTGAGCCTCCATCCAAGATGACTTTAGAGAGTGTTTTACCTTCGACTTGAGCTTCACATGAGAATATACCAGGATCTTTCCCAACTCTAGAAATGTTGTGGACAATAGGTTCTGAATTCTCCTCTATAAGTGTTTTGACACGCACTCTATAGGAAGGTGCTATTCTTAACAAGGTCAAAACATCTAGGGTGACTCTAGTAGACTTCAACACACAGTCAACTTCACCTAACACAAAGCAATTTGTCATTTTGAGGTGAAACCGGCTCTGTAATCCAGAGGGGCGGAGGAGCTATGCTATTTCTAGGCATGTTGGCTTGCTTTGAGGTCTCGATCTTAGGCTATAGGGAGTACCAGCAGCCAAGACCTCTTCTTCTCTTGAAGTTCATCACCTCCTTCTCGCATGTCGGAGAAACAAAGATGAGAAGAGGATGCATCTACAGATCTTACCTTTATCTTTCAACATATACTCTTTGATCCCACACTTTGTCTTCATAATGGCCTGTTTCTTTACAATATGAACACACAGGGCACTCCTTACCAGTGTGGCCCTTTCTATCACATCTAGGGCAAGGCTTGGACCAGCAACTACTTTCTGAATGGCCTGATTTCTTACAGTAGGTACAATGTTTTCTACTTTGTGTAGAATCTGAAGACTTGAAATCGGATGCCTCATCTCTGGGTGCTGGAGCCTTCTTGAGCTCAGAGAGTTGCTTGGTAACCTCCATAAGTGTCTCTGCAGTCCTGGCATGTTCAGTTGCAATTTTAAGGTTAGTAGCTTGCAACTTAGAAATCTCTTCTCTCATATCTTCTTCAAAAGAATTTTTCTTCTTCACTGTACACACAGGTTCATAGTTAGTCTCTAAATCATTGAAATAATCAAGATCAACGTGCTCAAAAGTAGAAAATGCAGCCCTTAGCCTGCTGATCTCAATTGCTTTGGAAAATACCCTTGGTAATGTCTCAAAACGTTGTTGTTGATGTATTTTCATTAACTTCTTGTAAACAGGAGGTCTGAACTTCAAACCATGCAAGAAAGCAGTGATCAAATGCAAAGGAGGATTATCTACACCCTTTGACTCACACTTTATCACATGCTCTCCAAATCTATCAACATAAGCTTCTATGCTTTCATCACTTCTAATAGAAAGAGAATGCAGTTGCTGAAGCAAAGTTTCAGGAGTCACAGATTCGCCAAACCTATCAATGAATCTGCTCCTCATCTCTTCAAATGTGTGAACACCATAAATCTTTCTTTGAGTGTTAAACCATTTAGTAGCAAGATCATCAGATAAAGAAAGCTTGAACAATTCCAACTTAGTCATACCTCTAGGAGCATGATTCCTAAAATAATCATCAAATGAGTTTAGAAATACCTCCAGGGGTTTCTTTCTGTCATAAAGAGGCTGTGAAGGAGGCGTCTCCAACCTGAAGATAGGGTCAGCATAGTTGCCTAGAGGTCTTTGCTTTTCTTTGGCTGGCTATTTCTTCTTCCCAACCCGTGCTCAGGCATATCTTCAGCATGTGTTAGCCCTTTGGGCTAAACATATGTATGAGTGGCATAGGCCACATGTATTTATCACATTGGACCACTTGATCTAGGGCCCAGATTTAGCCCACATATGTGGTAGGTGGCATAGGCCACATGTATTTGTCATATTGGACCCCACAATCTATGGCCCAGATTTAGCCTAGATCTGTGGAGGGTGAGATATCATTTAGGGTTAGGGTTTTGCTCTACTATTTAGAGAGAGCATTTCCTCTCATTGTTTAGGTTTTTGCTCACGTTTTGGAGCACCTCCTTTTGGAGCATCAATATGATTCTGTTTTGTTCATTCTTTCTTTTGTTCTTGTTCTTGGAGTTTCTTCCCACCTTCTTTTATTGATCCATGAGCATTTGTGGCAGCCTTGTGGCATCCGGCAGTCATGGACTGCTGCTGCAAGGTCATGCCAAGAACCCCAAAACTCAACACTGGCGCCTCATGCCGGGGTTTCTTGGGCTCATGATCATACTTTGTTCTCTTCTCAAGCATCTCCAAAAGTTTTCAAGCAAAAAAATTGGTTCTACATCGACACTTTCTTCAATCCTCATCTCCGATATCTCAATCCTGATCTGTGATATTTGCCCACATTTCAGAAGAGGGAAGTGAATTTTTGCAATCTAAGGTTCTTATTTGGTTCATTCTTGACATTATATTTGGATATCCTCTGTTCTGTGTATACAAGCGAGGAGCATATATCTGTTTCATCTTTTTGGGTTCATCATGGACACTATTTTTCTATCCTCAATTGCAGTACCCATTCGACTTCTTGCTACCAACGGTACAATTAAATTCGACTTCTTGCTACAGGTGGTACAATTAATTTTTTCGGGCGTATACACGCATGCCACAAATTTGTTCTCTGTGATCTAGATTTTGTGAGTTTTGGGTCTTCCATCTTGCTGAAGATGCCCTTAGAATTTTCAGTAGGAGGCCAATCGTAAAAGGGGCAAAATCCCATTTTACTTTCTTCAGAACCTGCCAAATTTCGTTCCCATTTCCTCACGAATATATTTCTCCTGCTCTATTCTTGTGGCATTTACTGTGGTTGTCTTGTGCCCAATGGACAAGCCAGCCAGTTTTCTCAGTTGAGCCTTGGTGCTGTATGTGCAAAAACAAAGGCACTGCTGTTTTGTTAAAATCTCGATCATGGCTATTGGTAACTTACATCCGGCTTTTCCTCAAGAGCAAAGCAACAGCACCGGAGCTTGCATGCCCTTGCTTCATCAACCAAGTCAGAAAAATATCCGAGGCATTAGCCATATTCAGGCAAATCGGACCAACTTCTTCATCAGTACAGCAAAGAATCCACATCTTCCGTTCTACCTGCATCAACAAAAAAAAAACAAAAGGAATATTTGCAATCATGTAGTCTGTTACTGCAGAAGAGTTCCTGTTCAAATTTTTAAGAGAGCCAGCTATTTTGTTGGCACCCACTATTCTGGGATTATCAGTTCCTTTCTGCATCGAATTTGCAAGCAGAACATTGCTTTGGTCCGCAAACATCCATCTGTCCTGTGCTTTACCTGGTAAGGAGCTGTTACAACAAAGACTTCTTACAACAAAGACTGTTCACATCTGTCTATTGCTTCAACTTTTCTACTGCATCAGAACATTGGTCGGTAAGAAAGCCCTCTTCGCAACATCTTGAAGCCATCTGTAGGGGGCAGGCATCGGCCCAGCAGCAGTGGTCACACACACTCAGTCTATCAAACTCTATTCGTAAACCACTCTGCTACAGGGCTATTTCCTTGGCTACTTGGATCCACACTAGCATCAACTTATCACCATATTTTGCAGCATCATCAACACATTTGGGCCTTCAACAAATAGCAGGGCCCCACAATCGACCCATGCAGCTGCAAATGGTTCTTCTGCAATGTTCTTGCTCTTCTGCCAGCCACAGATCTTCTGCACAGAGGCCCAACGGCTCTGCACAGATCTTCTTTCCAGCACAGAGGCCCAACGACTCTGCAATTTTTCTTGCTCAACGACGTTATTAAGCTCTGCAGGCATGTATTCGGATCCTCTTCTGCCACAGTCCAGCTCGAAAATTTTCACTTGGACATCTTGGGCTCGCCAAATCAGTCGGGCCCCAAATCTGACTCGCACTACACCACCAGTAAAATCTCTGGACCACCGCTTCAAGATTGAGGCCTCCCTTCATCTCCAACGGGACATGCTCGGAAAGGGGGTACATCACTCTGCCCTGCCCCATTCCTTTTGCAACATAAGCACGCTCGGTGTTTTCTAGTCTCACCACCAGCAAACAGAGTGTTTGATCTTTCTCCAAGTTTTTGGTCTGCATCAACACAAACCCACGGCCGTCACAGCGTGGCTTCTCCGACCTTGAGAACTTCCACGCCAAACAAGCAACTAAGACGACGGCTCATCACGGCATAGCCCATCCCTCAAGAACTACGACCCACGGCCTTGGCTTCACAGAGTCTCCACGACACGCTCTCACGGCAACAAGCTTCAAGGCCATAACAGTTCAGGGCGTGCTACCCTCACCCCACGGCCCATCCTGGCGTGGCCGCTCTTCCGTCATAACATCAATCTCTTCCGTCAGAGCATCAAGAGCCCCATGGCCATCACGGCGTGGCTTCAATCAGCAAAACCTTACCAGGCGTGCATCTGCAAAACGTTCGTAGAAGCCCACGGCCATCACGGCGTGGCTTCGCGTCTTCAATATCTTCACAGCGTGAACCATGGCCCCCACGGCGTGGCCTCAACATCACAGACCCCACAGCGTGGCCTCAGCGTCATAGACCCACGGCCCCTTACCGCGTGGCCTCTTCGCCTTCAAAACCCCACGGCGCTCGCAATAATCACAAATTTTTTTGACCACAACACCACGGGCGTGGCACCAGTTTCAGCGTGCGGTCCACACCATCATCAAAATGGGCACATAGACCATTCAAGATGGGCAAAAATATTCTTTGGTATTTTTCACCTCTTCCTCTATTGAATAGGTTTTTCATCAAACTATCAAGTCCTACATATGGCGCGCCTATCAGCAACTACTGGCGTGCAGCTTTCTGCCCTTTTTCAGACATCAACCTCACATGGCCCAACGGCATGTTAAGACCATTCCTGAGCTACTGAATGCACAAATCGATCCCGGCCCCTTGGCATGATTTTTTCATGGTGACTTCTTGACCTCTTGTCCAATTTTTGAGGCATTATACCTTTGGAGGTACAACTTTCATCAACCTACTATTCCAGCAGCATCATTCTCTTTCCACAACAAAATCACAACCCAAAGGTGTGAGTTCATCAAAATTGTCACGGCCCCTTACGGCGTGACTTCAAGCACAACTTTCAATCCTCTTTTCATGCAAGAAGTCCTGGAACATATTTTTGGCACATTTTGGGGGACGCCTCATCTTTTGCCGCATTCTTGGAGATCTTCTTTGCACCTTTGTACCAACAAATTTCAAATTCCTGCAATGGCGTGAAGATGAATTCTGCCTTCCGCCCCTTTGTGCATCAACCTCACATGGCCACATGGCATGTGCAGGCCAATTTCAGCAATTTCTCTTTGGTGTCAACTTTTTCAAGTTCAACATTTTGATCAACCTCATCCGTCCATAATACATGGCGGTCGAGCCTCTTTCAAGTTCAACTAATGGCGTGAAGATGACTTATAGCCTTCCGCCCCTTCAATTTCAACTCCTTCAAGTTCAACTATTTGCTCAAACTCTTTCAAGTTCAACAAATGGCGTGAAGCTGACTTGCCTTCCGCCCCTTCAATTACTTATGTTTCAACTCTTTCAAGTTCAACTTTTTGTTTCCACTTTTCAAGTTCAAAACTGGTGTGCAGATGACTTATGGCCTTCCGCCCCTTCAACAATTTTGTTTCCTCATTTTTGTTCAACTCAAGACACTTTGATTGGCGCATATATTCGGAGCTAAGTGGCAAGCTCTATGAGAAGTGGTGACAGCCTTCTCAACATTAGATTCGACTTCTATGGAATTAAAGGAGCTTGTGGCAAGCTCAAGAGAAGTGGTGACAGCCTTCTCAACCTCTCATGATTTCTGTACTTCATCGACATTTGCATTTTTCAAGAAATTTCGGCGACATTATCATTATCTCCCCTCACTTTGGACACTGTTGTAAATGTTTAACCTGCTGTTATAAAGGTTCTACATAGTTTGGTGTGGTGGGGGGGAGTGTTAGCCCTTTGGGCTAAACATATGTATGAGTGGCATAGGCCACATGTATTTATCACATTGGACCACTTGATCTAGGGCCCAGATTTAGCCCACATATGTGGTAGGTGGCATAGGCCACATGTATTTGTCATATTGGACCCCACAATCTATGGCCCAGATTTAGCCTAGATCTGTGGAGGGTGAGATATCATTTAGGGTTAGGGTTTTGCTCTACTATTTAGAGAGAGCATTTCCTCTCATTGTTTAGGTTTTTGCTCACGTTTTGGAGCACCTCCTTTTGGAGCATCAATATGATTCTGTTTTGTTCATTCTTTCTTTTGTTCTTGTTCTTGGAGTTTCTTCCCATCTTCTTTTGTTGATCGATGAGCATTTGTGGCAGCCCTGTGGCATCCGGCAGTCATGGACTGCTGCTGCAAGGTGATGCCAAGAACCCCAAATATCAACAGCATGGCTAGGCTCTCCATCACCATCCATATCTGTACCAGTCTTCCTTGGGTGCCTCACCATGAGGGCTCTCAAGTTTTTTGCAAGAGTTTTTTAGAGAATCCCGGTAGGACCTCCAAAAGATGTTGCCTTTCACAGAATCCTTGCAAAAACTGTGATGCACAAATCTCTAAAATTGTGGGATTTCCTAAAAGATACTTGCCAAATTCTGTGTTTAGGGGGCAGAGAGCCAAAGGTGTGGTGAGGGGATGTGAAAAGATGAGAAAAGAGGTGCAAATGTGAGGAAATAAGGTGATATGTGAATGCAGGTGTATGACTGGGATGTTTTCTGTAACAAAGTGGTGAAAATGATTGAAGAAAAAACTTTGGGATGCAGTCAAACTTCCTTTGAATGCAAATGAAATATTTGAGCAAGTTCTAGCAGAATAGCTATTTGTTTAGCTAAATCTAGATAATATCAGATAACTTGAATTGATTTCAACTCATTTGTTGATCAAGATTGGTGGGAAATTCTTGGCAAAGTTCGCCAGAAGTGGACTGGCACATAAAAAATGGGAAAACCCTAATTTTTTGAAAAAAAACTCAGAAATCGATTGAAGAAAGGGGAAACACCATGGATTGCTCAAGAAAACTTTTCTCGACATCTTAGGAACATAATACACCGTCGGTAATCCATTTGATCACTCTGAAATAGAATTTGTATCAGAACTTCAAAAATCTTGGCTTTCAAGAACAAGGGCGGGTTTCTAATCAAAAATCTCCTCTCCTGGTGTGGAATACGGCTCGGATCATCTTTATAGACCTGTGTCAGGGTAGTTAGAGCTCCAATTTGTCTGCATATGGCCACGAACTCTTCTTTCCCAAAAATAGGCAATATTCTGTTCTTGGCATGATCTCCATTAATTCGGCATCCTCTTCATAATTCGATTGGTTCCAGAGGTCGATTATGATCAGGCGAACTGCTCTGCATCACTCAAAGTGCGCGGGAAGCCGAGAATCATAGAACCCTAATGGATCTTGGCCGGATTTTCTTCAGTGGATATATCCCACAGGCCTAAATCAAAAAGTCAGCTCAGGTATATATAGCTCGATCCACGCAAACTCTTAAATTGACGTGTCTTGCCCACGTGGGATTCGGTACCTCCACCACCCCCCACACTTCCTGCGGGTGAGCCACGGAGGGGGGGTGATTGGCTGAAAAAGGAATCTAGGTCGGGGGGGGTGGTAGAATAGGACAATTTTTTTATATTTTCTCAAAGGGCACGATTCCCAAGAATTGGAATTCAAGGATCTATATAAGATCTTTTTTGGAAATTTTTTGTGCCAGAAGGCATATTTTCATTGGGGCAACATGGTGAGGTGGTCAAATTTTGGAAAATGGCACTTTGATTTTTTGGCTAAAAAAGGTGAATCAATGGTGACTGGACATGATGAAATGATGACTTGGCATAATGAAGGATGATGTGGCAAGGTCAAACATGGCTTTTGCCTAAGTGGATTTTCGAAATTTTAAATGCCCCTTGATATTTTTGATGAGGTGGCATGATTTTGACCCAAGTGGCAAAGATATAACCAAAGTTGGATGACAAAGCATTTTTGTGAGCAAGGTGGCCATCCTAGGTGGCATTTTGACTCTTGATGACGTGGCAAGGGTATTTTTTGGAAAGTGTGCCTTTTGACTTTCTATTTTGACTTTCACTTGACTTTTTGACATCTTTGGCATTTTTGGATGATGACTAGGATGCCACTTGGCAAAGGTATAGATTTTTTGGCATTTTGGGATTTTTAGGCATCTTTAGAAGCATATTTGGCTAGCGATAGGGGAAATTCAAGGAGAAATGGGAGATAGGCTCAAAAAATTTGGGAAAAATCAAGGATGGCTAATTTTGGCTAAAGGATTTGGCAGGGGTACTCACCTGGCCTAGATTCTCTTTCAGCCTGATACCTTTCCTTAATAGCTCCTCCAATACTTAGAATTTTCTTCATATCTTCATTTCTTCTTCATGTTGCCACTTCAAGGGGCAACAGTCTTGATGAAGAAATATTTGGAATTACATCTCTCATCCTCCTTTAGCTCCTTAATCTTTGCCTTTAACTTCCAACCCTTAGCAATGTCAAGCTCAGCTTTCTCAATCTGAATTTTAATTTCCTCCTGTTGATCAGTTGGAGTGGTGCTTAGCCTATCCCTAAGGGCAGCTAAGGCAGCCTGCTTTTGATAATGGATCTCTTTACCCCAAACTTTGAGCCAGCATTTAATGTGTTTGGCTAGGTTAATCCACCACCACATCCAGCCAAAATCACCCTCAGGCCTAGGATGATAATTATAAATATTCTTAAGGTTGGCTATGAAATCATCTTGATCTAAGAGGCTAACATTCATCTTAAAGAAAGATTTTCTGGTATTTTTAATGCCTATACCATTGATACTAATCACCGAGGGTAATGGTCGACGGGGTAAAGCCGATTGAGATTATCAACTCTACTACTCTTAGTCCAAAGGTCTTCACTTAGGTAGAATCAGTCATGCAAGCAACAGATAGGGTTAGCTCTATGGTCAGACCAGCTGAACGAGTTGGGTTTAATAGTGGCCAGCTTAAGATTATGATTAGAGAGCAGGTTGGTCCAAGCACACCTTTCTTGGGGTAAAAGGGTTTAAAATTTCTGCTTTTCATGCAACCGCCGATTTACCATATTGAAATCCCACCTAACAAATGGATCATCTATCTCTAAATTAGCTAAGCTAGAATTAATTTTATTCCAAATAGCAATCCTATCGAGGGGTTATGAAGAGAGCGGACATTAACCAAGGCAATCTTACCCATCCCTATTTTTTACCAACTAAGATCGCCATCTACCGTTATTGTCGGAATCATATGATCAACTTGAAGATCAATTTTCCTGATTCCAAGCAATTGCAATACTGCTTGAAAGAATCATTAGCCGTAATTGACCAATTCTCAAAATTAGGGGGAAGAGCCCTTGAGATAATTAACTTATGGTTAGGATCATGAATTTTGTGTTCTTGGATGAAGAGAATATCCGGGTTGAGGGAGGAAAGGCAAACTTTTAACCGTTCCCTTTTGATAGGATTATTGATTCCCCGGAGATTCCGGTGATAAACCTTAGAGAAGTATACATTAATAAGATTGAGAGGGTATTTTGCCCATTCTCGATCTGCAGTGGGCGTAATTTACTGGGCTGACTCGATAGGTCCAAAGATAAGATTTTTTCCTCCCTCTACCTCTCTTCTTAGTAATTTGCTTCCAACCTTCATCATCACAGGAGGTCAGGAAATCATCCTCAGAATTGTAAGTTATAGAATCATTATCAGAAACCTCAGATTGATTGTCCTCTTTAATTGGGAAGGAGAGAGTCATGATGCCAGTTTTGACCTTAATCTCCATGTTAGTATTTCTGACAAAGAAATTCCAGTTATTATCAAAGAGAGGATATATAGGCACAGTATACGGAGAGGAGTTCCTATTTTCCTCTTCAGGTGGCTTGGGGATGATAACATTAGAGGCCACAGTATTAGGATCAATCAGACTATCATCAACCTTCTTCTTGGGGCGCCATTCCTGTCTGATTATAAGGGGAGCCTTAAAGTTAGGTTGATCCTCCTTGTTATTGGGCACCTTTTGCGAGATATTAAGGACCGGAGTTTTGGAGTACATAACATCCAGGTCCATGAATCTCCCTTCTGCTAGCTTGGTTTTAATTTTCACCTTCCATTCGGAGTTAATCTTCTTAGATATACATACAGAAGGAAAATTAGTCTGAGGGATATTGATAGATATAATCTCCCCAAGATTGCCCGAGATAGCTTTCAGATGAGTAAGAGTCCAAAGAGCCGGGGGCAAATTGGGTAAAGTTATCCAAGTGGAAGTAGAGATTTGTTCGGAATTACCAGGGATAAAAAGAGGGCTCCAACGCATAATATAGAAATCATTGTTACCAATTTTGCCCAACTTCCTTTTTAGAATGTTAGTAACACTAAAATTATCCCTGCATAAAATTTGGAAGGATCTGCTATCAATCTTGAGCAGGGAGAGAATGGGGATCTTTTGAGTTTTAGTTAACCAGAACTTGATTTCCCCGATGGAAGGATAGCTAATAGGGAAATGAATAATCAGACCTTTCTCAGCATAAAGGTTAATAGCAGAGGGATCTTGGATACCCGAGAGATCTAAATAATCCAAATTAGCCTTAGATTTATCAATGGGGTTATCACAAGAACCTAAGTTAAGCAAAGCATTTTTGTAAGATGGAAGAGTTTGACCTTTTGCTTTGTCACTTTTGCCAAGAACTGGAATTCGGTTGCTCACATTCTGGTCCCCAACCATTGTACTTGGATTGCACATTCCAGAGTTGTTCAAGCTTTGACAATTTTTGCAGTCGCATTGGCTCGTCTCCAGAGGGTTAAAAAAGCCATTTGAGTCTATGATCTTGCATGTATTTGTATCTTTCTTGAGCCTGGTTTGAAAAATGCCATATTCTTGTGAAACGTCGCTCAAGATCTGGTCAGCCTGTGAGGGGAGTTTGGCCGAGGGTTTGCTTCCAAGTGGTACTCTATGACATGATCCTCTTGCATCCTCCCATCTTCCGATCAAGTGCCATACAATGCCTTGATTGAAGGGGGTTTTTCAGTTCCAATTCATGTTTTTTTTTGCTAGGTCAAGGAGAGTTTGCTTTTAGCAAGATTGAGGAGCTCATTTATAGACTTCCTCCCAAAAAGCATTATTTTTAGGTCAAGGAGAGTGCTTTTAGCAAGATTGAGGAGCTCATTTATAGACAATGACCTTGCTTCACCAAAATTCTCTTACACGTATTTCATTCCATTTCTTGGAGGAGCTCAATGAAATTCCATGCCCAATCCACGGTCGTTAGCTCTTCCTAGCTTTGTAATCTTTCTCCAAAGCTTTCATTTTACCTGGGGTTTCGCAAATAACTCCGGCCCCCCTAAAACATCCATGCAAACCGCAAAGACTTTGAGTTGGTCCCAGTATAATTGCAAAGGTCATGTACATTGTTTTCATCTTGCTCCATCCTTTATCATTTACGCTATCAAGCCGAAAGATCCGTGGTCCGCTCCTCGCCTTTCGGCGATTTTGAGCCTTTTATTCCTTTCGATTGGGTCTTGGGGGCGCGAATCAAGTACTCATACTTGTGCTAGCCATTCTTAGTTTTAAGCCGCAAACCTCCATACTAAAATTTGTAAATCAAAGAAAGAACCAAGCGAGGCGTAGGTCGAAGAAGCCCGCCCAGTGTTGGATGGGTTCAATCCCAAATCTTTCGAGAACAGAAATTTGGAAGATATTACGTGAATATCTTCCCAAGGCAAGGTAGCCTGTATTATGCGCTGAAACTCTTAAAGATCCTACCCTGTCAAGGCACAGGATACAAAGGTAATGACTGCCTAAATCTGTCCTGCTAAATCCTATTCTAGACCTCGAATTGTACGTTTGGATGATTAAGCTATCTATTTCTGCAACAGTCACGTCATGGTCAGAGGGAATGTTCGGGAACCCCAGACCCTGGAGAATAGCCTCCAAGAAGGCCTCATCCATCAGGTCTGGGTTTCGCACGGACGACGAGGCGCAGACGTGAGCGCCCAACGTTCATACATACTTACTGAATAATTTACAATATAGAATGATCAAATGCATGCTAAAGCAAAAAGAGCATAAGTAGGTGTGTCTTACTCATAGCAAGGGTGCCTAGCAAAAACCTAAATGGCGAGATAAGTTGGCGAAATTATTATTCGGCTAAAGTTGGAAACTTGTAACTGGATAGTTAGCATTGAGCTAAAGTTGGAAACTTGTAACTAAATTTTTATGTGAATTCTACTATAGAATTTTAAGAATTATGTGTATGTCCCCAAATGTCTAAGTTTATATTTTAGAATACGAATTGTATGTTTGAACTATGGAATTGCGTCTTTTATGCCTTCTTCCCTCTTGCATTGAAGAAATTTAATGGCTAGATAAGATAGATTGAGAAAGTGAAGAAATTGAATGGCTAGATAAGATAGATTGAGAAAGTGAAGAAATTTAATGGCTATATAAGATGATTCAGAAAGAAGTTATTGATGCATTGTAGAGGTCAATTAGTAACTTCTTAGATTGAATTGTGGCTTTTTCTGCTCAACTATGCTTTCCTAAATAATCTACATGGTCTATTGCTATGGTAAGGATCTAGCATATCCTTTGGTGTTTTCCTTTTTCCTTTTTTGTGCACAATATGTTTCATGTTTTAGGATTGTGATAATAGACACTCACTTTATCTAGTATTACCGCATAGGGAACTTTGTCTAATATTACTGCATAGGAATGAGCATCAGAATGGGTTAAATGGTTGCTTCTGCTTCTTGCAAGAAAGACGGGTAAAACATTATGATTAACAGAGAACTAAGATCGTCCAAGAACCACATAAAGAACTAAAATCCTTCTTTTCAATATTTTGTCAGCATTTATCCCAGACCCCATGATGATCTCACAGCATAAAAATACAAACTTTACATTCAGGAAGAGCCAAGAAGCAAGCAAAGAGAAAGCATAGACTGAACCGATGTCATACTTGCAAAAACGGATCATACTATTGCAAAGCCTAAACGGCCAATTGACAAACTCAAGCAAAAAGGCCAAAAAATGGATGATGTCAAGCTCCATCATTCCAATTAACATCGACCAATATTGTTCAAGTTAAAAAAGCATTCTTTTTATCTATTTACTGCGAAGATCAGATGCATATAAAAACGAACTTCATTACTGCTTTTAACAGCTAGGGTGGCAGTTGATCCCAATTTGCCAACACACAAAAGCTAGATCTATAGGAGCAACCCACCTGTTCTTACTTTAATGCTAAATCACAGTTATCATTTCTTGCGTCTCAAGTTAGTACCTCGCACCAATTCAAGGCATACATAATACACCACCTGTGTCTATTATAGATCTACACAATCCAAGCCAGATTCAAGGGCTATATTGTGTCAATATCTGATGTATTTGATGTCCATGGTTTCTTTTTGCATGTGTCCTAAAGCTGATTTCTATGGCTTTGTGGAAGGGTTGAACTGTGACTTCATGTCCGGTTTAGCATATGAAAACATCCCTTGAATCATTGCACTTATAATTGTGTATAACGGGATGAACTTCAACGGAATCCAGAATTCTAGATTATGCTGTTTCAGCAAATGTTCCTCCTGCTGTAGATAATTTTAAGGCCGCTTCACACTCCATAGCTATAATAGTATGCAAAAGCTCTGACTGGAATTTTGCAAGATTATAATGCCAAATACTTTACTTTGAATTAGACCTTACCACAACTAAAACACAAGCTCTAAAATCCATTGACTTGAAACAAAGAACAGTGAACAATTCTGTACACATGAACATACATTGTGATTAAGGGAAGGATCTAAAAAGCGATGATGCCAAGCTCCATGATGCCAGCCAGCGGTGCCTCCCTGTCCATCCCTTGATGTTATCAAGCACTCTGTTTTTGTTTATCTATGCAGCAACCTAGCTTATGCTGCCATTACATGCCTGCTAAGTTGGCATAACAATAACAATATAGGTTGTCTTCAAATTTTAATCCTACATAAATTTGTCATAAGAAATACTCACCTTCCAATGTTCCCAGGAATTCCATTGTGGCCGAAGTCTCAAATGCACATTGTTTGGTAGTGACGTGCCTTCTGCTTTATCAGATCCATTTTCTTAAACAACACCTGAGAGACTCCTATATACTGCCTCATGACTTCATCGCTGAGGCCCGGTCTGAGCATCTGAGACAATACAATGAGCATGAGATCATCCCCTGCAATTTAGGCCAAAAAATTTTCTATCCCCTGCTCCAGTCTCCAATTCCGGCCAGTAATTCTTTGAAGAAATTAGGAACAAAAGGCAAGTCAATAAGGTTCAGATTTACCTTTCTATGCAAGCGCCTCCAGATCTTTGTAAGGGCAAACCTTCTTCCGCAACTACACATATTTCCAAAACTTCCCTGCCCTGCCGTGTGGATATCTCTAGCTGGAACTCTGGGAATCGTTGAAACTGCTCTTCTGGTACTCCATGATTCAGCAGACGTCTGATGCCATGCTTTGGTGCTCATAGCATATGGTTGTTTGTTTCTTGGAGGATTCGTATGAACCCCTTGCAAAATATCCATCTGGATTGGAGCCTTCAACGCATCCTGCAATGGAGCTTACCGTGGGTCGAGCCACCATAGTTCATCAGATCGCTGCTACGAAGCTGTTTTAGGGCAACTCGGTTGAAAGTAGTGCTGTGAAAAAACACCGGAAAGAAAGAAAAGTTAGTAAAAGGGCCAACTGTTGCCACGTGGCCTGAATTAGTCTGAGCCGCCTAATTTAGGGCGTGGTCCATTACAAAACATTATAATATAAAGATATTATAGCACTAGTAATGGTGCCCAGCGTTGCTGGCATATTAGCATCTTAACAGTTATGTGGAGCTTCATTTTGCAATAGTTCTTAAAAACATAGCATATTCTAAGACTCTTTACTTTTGCTTGTCTTTCATCCCTCAAAAAATAATAACGATAGTATTCCTCCATATTGAAGTAAAGTACCCTTTGCACTTAGAAGATCACGGTAAAGAGATACATTGTTGTGCAGAGCATGTCCCTTTTTGCTTGCGACGATTATGTTGTTGTCTGACCTAGCAACTGTTTGCAATTGTCTGACCTAGCAACTGCATGTAAAGAGCATGTCCCCTCATGCTGCAATTGTATGAGCTTCCTAAGCTTCCTAAATGTATATACAACATGCCATACATAAAATATTGCTTTATATATTTGGTTTCATTCAATATCTCAGCATTAAACCCATAAACCATTGAACTCACCTTGTAAAAAAAAAAGGGGTATAAACAATAGAAAAAGTACCCAATGTTTCTAGGCTTTGTGTTCGTGAAACAATGGCCTTTTTCTTTCCATTCAAACTTGCTTCACAATGGCCACATCTTTTTTATAAAGGATGTTGGAAACAATTGTTTATTTCTAAACCCTTAATCTAGATTAATGTTTATTTCTTGTCATTTTGTTTATTAACCCAAATGAGGCTCTAATATTGTGTCCTTTATTACCCAAAAACTGAAGTCATTACATAACTAATTGCTTCAATTAAAAGCCTATAGCCCATGCACATGTTAACACTCGAAGCTTTTTTACATCATGTCCAATATTTGTGGAGCATTTCAGTTGAATTCCACATTGACTATAGAATGTAAGTGAACTCAATCAAACCATACGCAACTGGCATCGCATCAGGTGTCACAAATTCAAGCTTTAATGCCTTGGACATTGCCAGATACAAAGACTTCATCAAGCAACATGTTATTTGAAACCTTGGTGGTATCCCATTGAGTCATGGTAGAGAAGAGAATTCATTGAAGTGGAAATATACTTTGCATGGCAATGCATATCTTTGAATTTCTTGTATCCAAAAAGATGAAGACAAATCTTCTTGCATATATAGCATATATGGGTCCAGTAAGCACAAAGCTTCAAAATCTTCGAGATACTATGAAACACGTTATTCCCAAGCATTAGGAAGCTAACCATATGATTGTTATTAATTTTATATGCAGCATAACAATGTCAAGTATCCACTATAGCCCATATAAATATTTTTCATCTCATTTAGAAAGACAAATGTTTTAGCGATGGCAAGACAAAAGGAAGAAAAGACATTTGCTCATGTGGGCACAACTACATAAAATCCTATTGCAAGAGAAGAAGGCCAACAGATCTAGAAGGTTGAAAAAAAAAAGAAATTGATATAACATAGATTGAATTGTGGCCTTTATATCACTTCTTGCAACCAAGAGTATCACTTGAAACTTGTCAATGACAGCCTGAGAAATTTTGAGCTTGCTGATTGGTAAAAATTAAGGCTTTGGGTCAAACTTAGTATCACGCGAGGATGTATTTGCTTTCACATGCATGCTTTCCAGTAAAAAGGGATCAATATTTCCACTAATAGGATGGCCGTTGTCACACCAGGTTGATTTCGTTCTAACTTATGAAAGATGTTTGTTCCTCCTTGTTGGACGTGACTATATTATATCACGACTACAAATACAGAGAATTCATGCTTTCACCATCCTAATTTCTAAAACCTCAATAGAATCCAGAAATAATAACAATAACAGCAGAATGTAATGCAAAAGGGTGCAGGTGTCCCATACTGACCGCTTCTTGCCTTGGAAGCTGGATTTGTCTTGTACTTTAAATCCCTGTTGCATGCATCCTTTGTCAATTTTGTCCGGACAGGATATGCAGGTCGTTTCCACATCACCTGCAAATCAGACAGATTGCGATCTATAAAGCTATGCAGGACAAATCTGTCAAAAAAGATGGATTAGGCAAAAGATTTTACTTTCTATATGCCACTGCTTTCTTCACATTCTTTAGGCATCCTTTGCAGTGGATTTGCAGTTTCAACCTCTGCACTTTCAGCACTACCATTGGCAGACTGCATATAATCAACCCAAGAGATTCATGTCTCGAATCTAGCCATAGCACCTGGAAATCAAATAGATTCTGATGCTACTCTCCTTTACCCATGAAATCTTAGTGAGCATTCAGTTATCACGGCCATAGATGCTAGTTCTAGACGGGATAAAACATTGGCTCTAAGCAATGCCAAGCATGAACATGCGAGCTAAAGAAATCAAGATCTGCGCACTATCCAGCATTTGTATAGAGATGATTATTATATGCTACATTTGTAAATAATAGAGCCTATGTCATCCAAGTCAACCTACGGACCAAACTATATTTATCCTAAAAGGCATAAAACTGGACTGGACATGGAAAATACCATTCTAATCAATTGAACTAAGTTCCACAACAATTGCCCAGCCAAAGTATGAACCGATCCTCTGTGCCATCGATTTTGCAGCATATAGCAACTCGCAATTCGGGCTCCATATCCAGCAGTAAAATATATAGGAATGGGCACATGCTGAACTCTCCCTGCAAGTTGATCATGCAACAAAACCACAACCGTTAGCTTCCTTGATAAACTCAGTGGACCTAATATGGGATCAGGTTTATTATCCATTGTGGCCCCCGTCACGAGCATGGAATTATCTGGCCCCCTCCCAGAATGGCGTGCAAACGCAGTTGAAGGGCACAAACAGTTGAAGGGCATAGGTGCGACAATCGTGGAGCTGATTTCTCCTCCTCCGCGGTTATTGCGTTCATTTGGAGTTCCCAGGCGGGAACCTCCACACCGGGCGGATGGGGGCGGATAATTCCATGCCTGGCGGGGGGGCCGCTGGGGGCCGGATAATACACTCTAGCCCTAATATGAAGCAGAAAATAAAACAAAGATCTAGAACTGCATTTACCAAAAGCTTGCCACAATATTCCTTCGGGAGCATGCCATAATATTTCTTCTGTGACACTGCAACAGGTCGCCAGCTTCCTTCTCCTGCCCCTATCATACCTTCCTAACGACCCTCCAAAGACTTATCTTTTATGCTAGAACAATGATTTCTGCTTGCAAAGTTATGAGCATTGCAGGTACTGGGCAGAACAATACCAATCACAGGTTCTTACGTCCCCACTGCTAAAGCTTCCAGCATAGCAACATCCGTAGGCACACAAAGAGCCCGCTGGGAGCAGAGCTCTTTTGCGTGCCTAATGGCATTGGCTGAAGCAAGAAGAAAGGCAAAAAAAAACTGTGGCGATTGAAGAAAAACCCACAATCTTAAGCCGACAATCTTCCTATGCTTGGGCCCTGTAGCACGATCCGTGTTGGGCCTCTGCAGCTTTTGTTCTAGAGCCTTGGCTGTGCGTTTTTCCTTCCTCTCGCGAACCCTAAAACTTTGTGACATAGCATCATCCTCACCATCCGTTTCGTCAAATCTGGACCATCCAAATTAGGGCGTGGTCCATTACACAACATTATAATATAGGATAAGTAATGGACCACGCCCTAATTTGGATGGCTAAGATTATCAGATTGCATCCGAAGACCAAGATTTATCGCACGATTTCCCACCACGTGATTGGTTATCCCTTTGATCTCTTAAGGGGAAAGGGAAAGGGAAAAGGGAGGACGAAAAGGGTAAAAGGACATAAGGAAAAAGGGAAGAGGGAAAGGGGAAAAGGCATGCGAAAAAACGGAAGAGGGAAAGGATGAGGAAAGAGAAACACATGAGAAAAAGGAAAGAATAAGGGAAAAGAAAAGGGAGAGGGAGGAAAAGGAAGGGAAAAAAGGCAACCAGAAAAGGGGAAAGGGTGAGAAAGGAGGAAAAAGGAAAGGAAAAAGGGGAAGAGAAAAATAGTGGAGAGAAGGAAAAAAGGGCATGGAAAAATAGGAAGGGAAAGAAATAAGAAAAAGGGAGGCAAAAAGGGGGAAAGGGAAGAGGAAAAGGGTATGAGAAAAAAGGAGAGAAAAAAGAAAAGAGGAAGGGGAAAAGGGCATGGGAAAAAATGGAAAATGGAAAAGGTGAGAAAAGGAAAAACAAAATAGGAAAAAAGAGCACGAGACAAAGGAAAAAGGAAAAGAGGAAGAGGATGGGGAAAGGAGGAAAAGGGGCACGTAAGAAAGGTGGGAAAAAAGCATGGGAAAATAGAAATATAAAAGGAAAAGGAAAAGGAAAAGGAAGAGGAAAAAGAAAAGAGCACGGGGAAAATGGGAAGGAATGAAAAGAAAAAAGGAAACGAGAGGCAGAAAGGGAAAAAAAAAGGCATGAAAAAAAAGGAGAGGGAATTGGAAAAGTGGAAGAGAAAAGGGCACGAGAAAAACTAGAAGAGGAAAAGGGTGAGAAAACGGAAGAAAGGAAGGGAAAAAAGGAAAAAGAAAAAAGAAAAAAGGGAATAGGGAAAGGGGAAAGAGGGTGGGGAAATGAGAAAAATGGGCATATAAAAAACATGAAAAAAGGAATGGAAAAAGGGAAAGGAAAAGGGAAAAGAAAAAAGGAAGGGGAAACGAAAGGGTAAAAGAGCATGGGAAAAGGGGAAATGGCAGAGAAAGGATGAAAAAGGAAAAAGGACGTGAAAAGGGGAGAAGGGAAGGGAAAAGGATCACAAAGAAAAGGGGAAAGGGAAGAGGGTGAGGAAAGGAAGAAAAGGGGCACATAAAAAAGGCAGGGAAAACAGAAAAAGGGCATGGGAAAAAAGAAAGGGAATGAGGAAAAGGAAGAAGAGAGGAAAAAATAGGTAGAGTGGAGAAAGGATGAAAAGGAAAGGAAAAAAATCCATCAGAAAAAAGGGAAAGGGAAAAAGGAGAAGGGGAAAGGGAAGGGAAGGAGAGTGAGAAGGGGGTTAGAAAAAGAGAAAAGGGAGGCGGGAAAAAGAAAATATATAGGAAAAATGAGAAAAAAGGGAAAAGAAAAAAAGAAGGTGTGTAGGAAAATGAGGAAAAGGGAAACATGGGATAGAGCAAAAGGCAAAGGAAAGGGGAAGGGTGTCTAATGCACCAATGCTGGGCTTGGTTTCTATTATATTAGATTTATAAAAAGGAGTTTGAGCTGAACAGTTTTTCGTCCACACAGCTTCCCAACTTATGTCCAGCAACGCTGGGCACCATTACTAGTAAGATTTTAACGTCATTAAATGACGTTGCTTAAATATATTAAAAAAATACAAAAATAAATGAAGCCCCAATTTTTTTAGCTAAATACATTTAATCAATAAATTAAGCTAAATACATTAATCAATACATTAAGCATATTGAAAATTAAATGCTTACCTGGAATACGTACAAGGTGGCAAAGTTGTTTTGCACGAACAACGCATTTTGTTAGGAGTGTACATGCAAAACAATAAATTCAATGATTAGTAAAATATTAGTATAAATAAACAACTTAAAGGAAAAAAAAATATGGAAAAGCAATGGGGGAGGGGTGGTTTCAATGACGTCTCCTTCTTGGATAACAATTTAACCTAAATAAAGCATTAGTATTTTATTAGTGTATTGAAAAAATTAAATCCTTACCTGGAAGAGGTGCCAAGTTGTTTTGCAAGAACAACACATTTTGCTAGGAGTGTACATGCAAAACAAAAAAATTCAATGATTAGAAAAGAAATAGTATAAAAAACTAATAAGGGAAAATTTTTGAAAGAAGAAGGGTCTAGCCTTTTAACGACGTCTTCTTAGATGGGAAAAAAATTAGAAGAAGAATGGAAGAATTCCGAAGAAGAAAAGGCTAAGAAGAAGAGGAGGAACCCGAAAATGGGGAGGAAGAATACGAAGAAGATAAAGCGCAAGAGGAGGATTAAGAGTAAGAATTTGAATAAGAGGAGGAAGAAGTAGTATAAGAGGAGGAAGAATCGAAGAAGAAGATGACAAAGGGAATGGAAGAATATGTATGGAAGAAGGATGCAAGAATGGAAGAAGAATAGAATAGAATAGAATATGATTTTATCGTCCACGGAGACCAACTGGCCTATTGGAACCAAGTACAAAGAGAGAGCATCAGGCGTATTACTACCAGGATTAAAAAACCCCGCCCCGAAGGGTTTTCGGGGGAAAAACCTTAGTAGCAATAAGGATGCCGACATACCGCATGTGCTTATATACATAATCATAAGTACGGTGAGGTTAATGCCTGACGACAGGGGACATAACCGAAGTCCGGCAGATCCATTACCTCCCGGAGGTACGATCCCAACAAACCTACAGAGGCCATGCTCAGTAGCTCATGCAAGGCCTGATGGGGCACAACTAATCGAGCATACCGAGCCCGGATATGCTGGGTATACGGACAGGCCCGAGGGCGGACTTTCATCCTCAATGGCGCGCTGACCGGCACTAATGCACTCTGCCCTCACGCCGGCCCCGAATCCATCTCCCCGCCTCAATGCGGAGGTGGTGTGCACCCCGCGCGAATGGAAGCAATCACCTGCGCTTTTCATGGGTAGATGGGTGCGCAGGTAGTGGTGTGGGCCTCTCGTGAGCATGGGATTTACCTGGCCACCGATAACTTGCCACCTTGACATGTGACAGGGCCTCTCAGATCCCAAAGCTTGGCCATGAAGCAAGCATCCAAGTGCTTGCTTCAAGGCGCAGCGTTCCTCCTGTGTATGCACCGGTCCACATCTATGTGCCGCACATTCCATAGCGAGAACCACCGGGCTTGCTTGTCTTTTTAGCAGCTTTGAGTCGCTGCGGGCCCATCGCCACCGCCAAAGCAAGGTTGGGCAGCCGGGGCTTCATCCATAGCCACCACCTTCCGGGAAGTAAATAAGGTGATGTTCCAAATAAGAGCCCTCCCAGAATGGAAGGAAGCCCGCTCTGGAGCAAGATCCGATATGGGACCGTGGATTTCACTCCCAAAGGCTCTTGGCCAAGAAGGTCTTATGTACCGCTCTAGATCGCTCCAAGTGGTGAGGGATATCACCGCCCCCACACTTCGCCCCATAGAGGAGGACCGATTCAACCAAGGCCTCGAACAAGTGTGCCGGTGACCCCATGCATACAAACTCGCCTTTGGATTTGTTGTTTTGCATTGCATACTGTGGCTTTCCAAACAAGCGGGGACCCAGAACCCGATGGATGCATCCCAAAGGTGTGTATTGAATGCCCAAATACTTATAAGATCGAGCCACCTCCACTACCTGCCCCGTAAGTGAATGAGGGAAGGCGTGGGTCCCGGATGATGGGACCAAGAAGCACCCTTGTCTTGGCCAAGTTAACTCTCATGTCGCTGAATTGGCGTAAAAGTGTCCAAAGCATCCGGTGGTGTTGCATGTCCTGCCGGGGTATATGCGGCAGGTCAACATCATCGGCATATATGAGTTGCCGGATTATGTGGTGCATCGGTGGCGCCCTCCCCCTCCCGGTCCGGCTAGCCATTTTTCTAGCTGGTCAATGTAACGGAGCCGAAGAGCGTCGGGGGATAGAGGGCAGCCCCCGGCGCACCCCAATGCTACTAACAACGGGCTCCCCGACAAGCAGTGAGACGACCGGAGCAAGCCTCCTCGTGATAGTTCAGATATAGCATTCTCGCAAGTCGACGGGGTCCTAGTCGCTCCAATCTGTCCCACAACTTATCCCGAGGCACTTTGTGTCAAAAGCCTTTGTGAAATCCACAAAACAAATGATCAGGTCTGGCGTTGATTCCGGCTATCCTCTATGAGTGTTCGCAGAGTGAAGATATGGTCAATAGTAGAATGCCTGGGGCGGAAGCCCGTCTGCAGGTGAGAGCCCGCACTTCTCCATCCTCCCGCCCAAAGTGTCGGCCGCCGCTCAAGAATCCCGCAAGCAACTTGGCAAAGACGAATCCACCATAATGGTAATGATAGTTGGCTGGGTTGTGGGGGTCCCCTTTTTGTATATGGGCACAACTCTACTGGTAGTCCAGTGCGGGGGGAAGCCTTCTTGCAATGCCCTGTTGAAGAGTGCTATGAGAACCGGCACCATTGGGGGCCCGGCCCACTTGAGAAGTTCTGTCTGCATACCATCCAAATCTGCCTTCTTCCTTCAGTTGGCGCTGCAGGCCCATTATGACATCCCCTTCTTCAAGAATGACCTTACTAGGCCCTGTCTCATGGAGGTACAGGTGCCCGGCTTCCCATTGGGTCATACAGCTGCTGGGTAGAAGCATGAAAGAGTGATTGAATTTTTGTGTATATTGATGTAAAAATTTGAACTGGGTTAAAGTGTTTGTAATGTACATTTTGAATTTTACATGGAGTCGCCTATCATTAATAAAGGCGGTTGACGTACAATATTCTCCATAATTATACCAAATCCTCCCAAAATCTTGTACTAGCTTCTCTATCAATAAAATCTAAAAATCTTGCCTGCGAAAAAAAAAAAAAACTTTGGCGCACATTTTGAACTTTTCTCAATCGGTCAAACATGGCTCCAGATTCTACCTCAACGAAAACTTGGCCCGAATTGATTATAGCTGCTCCTAAATCGAATGCATTTCAAGAAACAAATGTATCTTGAACAAATTGAAATCCCTTTCCTTCAAGCGGTAAATACAAATCCCTTCAAGCAAAGAATAATACAAATCGGTTAATAATCTGATTTCTTGTGCGATGTTTGTATCCCCTTTCTCGGGAATGGATCGATGTCTTAAAAGCACCGCTTGAAGAAGAAACTATGGAAGAAAGGATTGGACTCTCATGCAAGCACCGAGGAGGTCGCATCGGGTTCAGATTTCAATCCTCCCCAAGATGAAGTTTCGAAAGCACCGCTACAAGCGGGCAAAGAAAATCAAAACAGGTAGGGTTTGTAGGGGTGGATACGTGACAAAAGCCAATTAGAAGAAAGGTGAATGCTTCAGAAATCTCATAATGAATGAGGTATCTAATTTGACTCCAAAACAAAAAAAAGTATATTTGCAAGAAGATTATTGCAGGACAAAAGATTGCAATTCCTATTTGAGTCGGGCATTGGAAGGCCTCAAGAGGCTATCGTGGAAACAGATCTGGTAAAAGAATTTAAAGGATGGCCTCCAAGACGTCAAAAATGCAAATAGCAATGACGTAACTTGCTTTGCAAAGCATTCTCAGCACTATCTATGGTAGTTGGAGAGGAAGGAGAATTACGTAAGACTTCACTAGCAGCTAAGTTGCTGAAAATACATCCTAGAAATATGAAACTAGCAAAGGAGAGAAGGAAAAAGAATGTCACTAGGTGGAACAAATCGTGGGCATTAGCGTGTCAAAATCCAAGAACAAATACGATAGATCAGGCTATGAAGGATATGGTTGCTCAGTTTTGGTTAGATAACTCAAAGGTTTCACCAAAAATTAGAGATGTCATGAAGAAGAGGACACAACCAATTCAATATATTGACATTACACGTACGGCATCGTAATTTAGTAAATTGCATCTTGTTTTTTCGAATAAAGATGTTTTTACTTTGTAAACACCGATGTAAAGTTTGTAGATTTCTTTACTTTTTGGCAAAATAAAGATGTCTTTTATTTTGTAACACTGATGTAAAGATTTCTTTACTTTTTGAATGTAATGTAGATGCAGTCTGCCCTAGTTGTTCTACATGGAAATGTCAAATTATTTCATGGCAACACATACATGTATATTTGTTTACATGTATATTCGGATGTATATTTGTTTACATGTATATTCGGATGTATTGTAGATGTAGGCGAAGAACTAAGAAGAAATTAGTGTGGAGATATATTAATTGTCAAAAATTATGTGACTTCATAGTAAATGAAATAAAATTCATGTCGAAATGTACATGTATGTGTGGGAGTTTAGGGTCTTGAATATGTAAAAGATTTGTATGTAATGTAATGTAATGTAATGAGGTGACTAATTTTATTTCAATCGTAATTTCACAGGCTGAATTATTCCGAATTTTGTGGATCAAGATCCGTGAGGTTCGATTGAGCTTAGGCAATTTGAATACTTAAAACCTTCTTGCATTAGAAAGCTAAAGGAACGAAACACATGTTGTTGCGTGAAACATGAGCAATCGATGCTGTACAAGCGTGCATTTAATTTGATGAGGTCAAGACTCCATGAAAATTGTTCGTTACAATTGTGGTGTGTGCGATCCGAAGCTCATCTTTGGAATATGTCAAGCCAAGGACAAGACATTTGATAATGTTAGCACATTTTGGAGGGCTATGGTATGTGACAGAGCAGCAGGCAACGAGTGGCATAAGCTACAATGTATCAAATCAGATTGTGGAAATTGTGGGAAACAATTAATTGAGTTGTGTCCAAGAGAATACAAGGAGCGCATTGATCAAACGCTTGATTGGCAAGTCTATGGTTACGTTAATGAGCCCCTCAAGAAAGGAACTTCACGAAGACTAAAGCTAATTGACAAGAAAGACAGCTCCATGTATGTTGGATAACATGTTTGATCATATGTCAAGTTTGTATATCATAACTTTGTGGCACATTGGGGAGCAAACAATTCAAGGAATCCATGAAGAGTCTTCGTGATGATACCAGATTATCGGAGTTGTTGATTTCTGAGAATTATACTTTGAAGCCATTCAACGAGATTCAAGCACAACATTGGTACAATGAACAAATCAGCATATTGGTCCACATCACGATGTTCAAGGTACAGGGTAAAATGAGGAAATGTGTGCACTTCTTTATTTCGGATGACAAAACACATGATACTCACTTTGTACAAAAAGCATTCAAGATGCACCTCAATTGGCTGAAAGAAAATGGTGCTGGTCATATGAAATACCACTTAGTTTGGTCCGACGAATGCAGCCCAATTCAAGTCGAGAAGAGCTTTCTATCATGTAACTAGGTATCATCAAGAGCATAAGATCGTAATGCACCGGAATTTCTTTGGCTCGTGACATGGGAAGGGCACATATGATTTGAGAAGGAGCCATAGCCAAACTATGGCTCGAGGCGTAACAAAGAAAAAAAGGATGGGAAAGTGATAAAAATGCGTAAACGTGCATGTCGCCTTGAAGAGAAAATTTTTGATGTGGAAAGGGTATTTTGGAAGGTGTCCGACATTGACCGCTCCCAAAGATTTGATGTGCTCCCAAAGGAAAGGGGTGCAATCTCTTCATTATGCATCATCCATAGATCCAAATGATCCAACAAAGTTAATGTGGAGATCTCTTTCATGTTTTTGTAAGGCATGCATCAATTTTGATTGGCCTGCTTGTGAGAATGCCGATCATTGTGGCGGTGGGAGTTGAGAAAACTAGAGCCTACAAACAAACAGGACAATGTTGAAGAAGATGGGTACGCAGGCAGAGGACTTGTGGGCAAATGACGTGGACAATGTGGATGAGACAAAGGCGAGGTTGGAGATTATTTTGCATCATTCACATTCCTGCAATTATGAAAGGGTCCCTTATTATCTCATCCAAAGGTACGTATGAAACATGCCCTCGAAGAAGACACCAAGGATGACTATGGAAATGAATTTTATTGTGGTAATGAAGTTATAGCTGGTAACTACTTTGAATTGATTCCCCTTGCCATCAAAAGTACAAAAGCATATTCAAGGAAAGAAAGTTCTTGTCCATCCCGAGTCAAGAATTGGGGTGAGATTTCCATTGAGCCACCAAACATAAGATTAAAGGTACATCTTATGCATATGAACTGACTAACTATTGGCATGAAATGTTGTTGGGAAATTTGCCAGAGATTGTAGAATCACTTTTCTATGCACTAAGGCATGGACTTGCAAACTGAATGTAATCAGAATGTGAACCAGATTAAAACACAAACATTAATATATTGTTTATATACTTCCAAGACTGTTATGCTTAGTGTAAGTTCAATTGGTTTCCCTGTTCGGCATTGATCTCCTCAAGAATCGGGTGCGCCAGGTGAGTTTGCATTTGAATTGGGGATATGGATTGTGATCTAGTCGTTCGATCTCCTCCCGCCATCGGAATCAACCAGTCACCACAGGTAAAAAAGGAATTTTTATCCCTGCCTATTCCCTTCTCCCCTGTTTTTGATATGGCTCGTACCATGCCAATGATTTGTTCCTTAACCAATGATTTGTGCCAATGATTTGTTCAACATCCTTTTCTCAAAATCTATCCCACTGTCCTCTTTTTCTGATCCAATTAGCCAATGGTTGATGCTGGCATATATCCCACAAGCCTAGCTCAAATGAAAGGGCTATACTCAATGTGGAATATTCCTTTCAATGTAATAAGGAATATTCCTTGTAACTATATGTGCACTTAAACAAACTAAAGAATATTCCTTTGAAGGTAATAAGAAATATTCTTGATAACTAGGCACTAAGGAATATTCCTTTCAATGCAAAAAGGAATATTCCTTTCAAGGTAATAGGAATATTCCTTGTAACTATGGGTGCACTTAAACAAACTAAAGAATATTCCTTTGAAGGTAATAAGGAATATTCCTGATAACTAGGCGCTAAGGAATATTCCTTTCAATGCAATAAGGAATATTCCTTTCAAGGTAATAAGGAAAATTCCTTGTTATCTCTATATTGTTGACTCACGCTTTACCAAACACAATATGCATAGGTACACAATATGCCTTAACATAATCCATTCATTTGGCATTTGTTGATTTGGCAATTGTTGATTTGGTAACATGTGGAACATTGAATGCATGTGGGATATTTGAGCCCATTACTAAGAAAAAGGGTGGACTAGGATTACATCTTGGACAGTTATGACCGCGGCCTCAGAATCAAGATTACAAGCCAGCGAGCCATAACTTTTCAACATCTAATCTCTATCCACACTTATCAATGAAGCATCAAAACCCTATTTATATATGCGCACGATTTTTGTGATATATGCATGTGGGATATTGCTAACTTTGTGTTAGGGTTGTGCTAACTGCATACCAAGCAATTGGTCTCATAATATGGTTCAAAACCTATACATTTTACATTTGCAAAAATATTGAGGTGGGTGGATCGGCTCCCGAGGTGTGAAATCGTATGCATGGATACATCCCTTTCCTCTTCTGCCTAATTCCCAAAACAAAATCGTATGCATGCAAACATCCCTTTTATTCCCAAAATTCTACCCTGTAGCTTCATTCCGTCCCCATCGTCTATTCCGCCATCTCCTTCCTTCCCCATTCCGTCCATGGCCAAGTTCAAGACCACACTCGCAGGGAACTATCCCGCCATTGTGCTCGCTCCTCCCCCGCCAAAGACGGTCCTCCTCTTCCTCCCGAGGATCCGTGGTCTTCCTCCCGAGAATCCGTGTCTTCCTCCTGAGGCCACCCTTTCTGATCGGGGGCGGTTCACTCCACTAGAGGTGGAGAAGCTCATCATGGATCATCGGTATTAAACCGTTGCTAAGGGTGATCGAGTGGGTTACCTCGGCGAGGAGGTTTACTCCTCGAAATGAAGATGTATGCCATGGAGGACGACCTTCATATAGAGCTAAAGATGGCCTGAAGATCAAGCCTTGTTTTTTGTAATCCGTGGTTTCAATTTTTTTGGTAATAGTCCTTGTGACTATTCTTTGTAAAGTTTTTTAATTAAATACAGAAGCAATAGTCCTTGTGACTCCATTTTTTGTAAAGCTTTTTCATTAATGACAGAACTCCTCTTCTCTACAGCTGTTGTGACTATTTTTTTTGCTTTAACTGTTCTCTGAGTTTCCACTGTTCTTTTAGTTAACTGAACTATTTCTATCATTTTCTTTATAGATATAAGAAACATGTTTGGTACTTAGTTTGCAACTCAAGTTTTTGGTGCAACTCAAGTTAATGATGATTTTTTGTCATTAATTATAAAATGCAAAGTACAATTCTTGAAATAGTATACCAAAATAAACATTAAAGCCAACAAGGAATTTCAAGGTGCAAAATTTATGATCCACACTAACAAAATATGGTAAACAAAGCACCAAATAGGAAAATATGTTCGTAGTATTTTTCTTTAAATGCATCTTGAAGCATCTGAAGCATCCGCCAAAAATTTCTCGGATGTTGGTCCGTAAACCTCTTGAACAATACCATCTGCATGAAATGAACACTAAACCAAGTTAGGGTGTGTATACTAAACTAAACCATGCACCATACCATGCCCCACACTATCATATTCACCCGAAACGAGCACATCCCACCACACACCACACCATTCACCACACACCCCACCATACACCACACCATTCACCACACACCATACACCATAGACCATACACCAACTATCATATTCACCCCGAACGAGCACATCCCCCCACACACCACACTATTCACCACACACCCCACCACACACCCACCACACACCACACCATCCACCACACACCATACACCATAGACCATACACCAACTATCATATTCACTGAATCTAGCACATCCCACCACACACCACACCATTCACCACACTTCCCACCACACACCACCACCATTCACCACACACCATACACCAAATGGTGGAGTGTGGAGCAAAGGTGGGGGTGGTGGTGGGTGGTGTGGTGGTGGTAGGGTGTGGTGGTGGGGGTGGTGGTGGGGGTGGTGGTGGGGTGGTGTGTGTAGTGGTGTGTGGTGGTATGGATGGTGGGTGGAGTGTGGTGGGGTGTGGTGGTGTGGCGCTGTGGATTGTCGGTGGTGTGGTGTTGTGGGGTGTGGTGTGGTACAAGGTCACAAAATATATCAGTCAAACAATCAAGTAACCGCTTTGATTGACCAAAAAGGATACAAGGCTTTTTAAATCGTAAATCTTTTTTTCTTCAAAAAAAAATTTACATAGTCATAAAGTATACTATCAGTAGTATACTATTAAGCATAGTGTCATTTACACATTCCTTATGATAGGAAATGTGAACACAAATGTGAACAAAAGATATATATAAGTCTGTTACATAGTTCATCTTGCAAAATCAGATACTTTCAGACTCATGATCAGCTCGGAAATCGGAGGATCATTGGTCGATCGTTCTTTTTCTGATTGGCATCACAATGCATGACCAAACCATCTATTAGAAATTGTCGTCGTGACAAGGCGTATTCATGAGAGAACCATTTAGATGTAATCTGTGACATCCATAAATAAGGTTAGAAATATTTAAAGGAACACGAGATGCAATACATACAAGGGAAGGCATACAACTTACTTCCATATCTCTACCGAGACAAGAGCTTCAACATATTTGTGCATAAATCCCATCACATACAACCCACATGATGTTAAATCCCAACTGTTTGGGCACCTCTACTTCTTTGAATCCGATAAACATTATTTCTCTTCATGAAATCGACGCCTCTAGATACTTGACCGATCGATGTAGTTAACATTTGTGTGTGTGCGACCTACATATCCGCGAAATTTAGCGGACCAATTAGCTGAAGAAAAGCAAAGCAACAACTTAAAGTATTACATGCCCTTTGATTGCTTTCTGCTTAAATCGCATAACCCGTAAGAGGATTCAAGGCGTGAATTCTCAGTGCGGTAGGATCTTGGAATCAGATGGTGCGAGCGTAAAAACAAAGACACAAAATGGTCATTCTCAAGGATAGGTGCAAGGATATGATGGCATTTAGCTACCACAATCCCCTTCATCCCCGATTTCACTATTTCAATGACATTCGATGATCCTTGGTGATTCACCCTTTCTTTTCTTTCTTTGCTGTGGTAGCTTTTAACCTTATATAGTTGTAAGCGGGATAAAAAGATTTTGCTCTTCCACTTTCGAAAGGCAATGTCTCATACAAGCACACGGATTAGATTAAGATTAACATTAGAGACAAGGAATAGCAACAAATACAAATTTCGGTTACAACGGGTTATTACACGCCATAAAGATCCACTAAGCTGCTACTCATTTTAGAGTTAGTTGCACATAAAATTGCTATGTCGATGCAACCACTTTCATTTCAAATGGCGTAGGACGGTTCTTGAATGGCGTGAATGGCGGAATTCCATAAGTTTATCCTTGTCATCATTTCGTTGTCGTGATCCAAGATGTTAGTGTCATATTAACAATTGATCCATGACAATAAAGCATAAATTGATACCTTCCAATCTCTATTTCCAGTGGTTTAGACCTGCAAAATGAGTAGAATATAATAAGCTACTGAAGTATAAGTAAGTCAATGTTAGTGTCATATTAACAATTGATCCATGACAATAAAGCATAAATTGATACCTTCTAATCTCTGTTTCCAGTGGTTTAGACCTGCAAAACGAGTAAAATATAATAAGTTACTGAAGTATAAGTAAGTCAATGTAAGCTAGCAATTACCGTTTTGCAGCGGATGTACCCTGCTCTGGTTTGCACTCTCTTTTTTTCCAGCTGTTTTGGCATCAGCTTTGACCATAAATTTAGTCGTTGCCTTGGCTGCAATCTCCAAGGCTTCTTCAACATCATCTAGCTCCTTTGAATCGTCGCAAGTCTCTGAAGACAAGAAAGTGCTTCATTCTAATGTTTTGAAAGCAAGACAAAAAAAGAAACACGTACCTGCCAAAGAACAAGCCTTTTCCTCAACTTGAAAAACAGCAGCTTCAGGACTGTTTTCAATGTCGTCACCAACATCTTCAGTAATTTTATCTGTAAACACGTCAACGTAAGTTTCAAAATACAAAAAAAAAATAAAAAAAAATAGAAACCCTGAAAAGGAGAGAGAATTACTTTCTGGGCTTTCAGCTAGTTGCTCCAATAATAGCAGCTCGGCTTCAACAGGTGGGATCTCTTTTTGGAAAACAACCTCTGCTGCAAAATATTGAACATTAGTGAACTCTAACTACCACAGATGCAATCTTAATGTAATCAGAATGTAATCACCCTACCTTCCATAAACCCCTCTGTCTCCAAATCCTGCACTGATTGCTTATGAGTTGTTGCAATTCTCAAAGGTGATGTAGATGTGGATGGACTTCCAACATCGATAAGCAGCGACATCTTTTTGTACCGGTTCAAAGAATTGGGATGTCTGAGAATGGTAAATGCAACCCCTTCTCAATAACATTCTTCTTTTCACCTACAACATGAAATTTTGCTATATTCAGAACTTAAGCATAGTGCACGAAACATGAATTGTTTAGTTTACCTGCAGTTTTACTTCTTCCTTTCTTGATACTACCCATGTCTGCATTGACACAATTGGGTGTCAATAAGAAATGTAAACACTTGATTCAGAATCAAGGGAAGATGTAGAGTAGATAGAAGCAAAATCTGAAGAAAAAATGATCAGATGCAAATCAAAACAGAACAAATGTTAATTACATGCAAGTAGGTTTTTACTACAGGCAAACTTTCTGCTGATAATGTAATGACAAAATAGAAGTACATTAGTGTACATAGCTATCACAATGTAAAGGAAAACCAAATACTAAATTCAAATGTATTTCAAAACAAAATATTTTATCAATACACCCTATCAAATACATCATTCAGCATTGAATGTAAAGGAAAGTCAAATACCAAATTCATATGCATTTCTGATCACATGTAAATGCAAAGTACAGATCAATGCAATACACCCTATTAATACACCCCTGTAAAAGAATTCGAGAAAAAGCACTTCATGGCACATGTAAATATAAAGTACGTATAAAAATACATTTCCTCTTTACAAGAAAGACAAAACCACGCCAAATCAAATGTTAATACAGATTATGTACATGATGGAAACTAACTACATCTAAGTACACTCAAACTAATTATGTAATCAAAATAGAAATAGATGTACCTTCGGAAGGGATTCCTAAGCGATTAATCGCAGTCCTCCGGACCATGAACAATCATGTACACATGTATTCGCCGTTGAAACCCCGAATATAAGACAAAATAGACAATATGTATGACCACAAAGTGGAGATATTACCATGGTCGAGTCAAGGCAATCATTGTGCCGTACTGCAAGTATTGCTTATATGTGAGAATGAAGCGCTCGCCTTCTTCTGCGAGTATGGGAGCCGGGCTGCAGCCTATCGGTCTGATCTTTCCAAATGCTTAGTCATCTCCTTTATTCTATTCTCACGGTTTGGAATTAACTTCCAAATCCTTGCTTTTTTTTTTCAATGGCGACTTCTAATTCTTGCAAATCAGCCTTTAAACAATCAATGGGAATCATTAGAGCATCTAAGTCAGCAATATAACTTGATTTCTCCTCCTCTAAATGGGATGCCAAAGCCATTTGCACATCGAGTTGGCTTCTCGCTTGCTTTTAAACCTGCCATAATCTTTGAATCTGCTCACATATTTTTGCATCTTTACTCAGACAAGTCTTGTCAAGAAGCTCTTATCACTCTCATGCTTCAACATTTCAATTTCCATTGTTTTTCTTTTCTCTTTTTAAAGTCTGTATTTCATCAAGCATGGAGGCGAGAATCTAATGCTCTTGTTTCCCTCCACCTTTTCATCATTTCCAACTGCTGCCCCAATTCTACACGAGGCATACATTTAATAGCTTTAACATTTGAAGACTTTCTCAGTAGCTAATTGGTTCAGTCGATTCTTTTTGAGAGCCTTTTGAATGAAGACTTGCACTTGTTTCACCTCATCCCAATCAATGCTTACTCCTTTGTAATGAAGTGCATATGCCGGGCAAAATACAATGGAATGTGATGATTTGCAATGTCCCTCCTACAAAAAACGTGCTCATACCGTGGAAAAAATCTGCCATCCAACCGGGCTTAATCCTCGCACTCTTGATAACCCCTAATAAAGGGGGCTTGAACCCCAAACATCACCACTATTTGCACTAGCCTTGGAAACATGCTATCAAAATTGTTGCTCCTAAAAGTCTGCCTGATGCTTACCTTGTCAAACTTCGAGGCGACAAGACCTCCCGATCTGAAGAAGACCCACTCTTGAGTTTTCGGTGGCGATTCTAGTGGGAGACCTTGGCATGGGCTTTACAGGTTTGTTGCGAGAAGATTTCCTTGGAGATGTCTTTGTTCCAAGCAGTTTCGTCATGATCTCTTCCCTGGTGCTTCAACTCTCTGAAAATGCAAGCTTTTGGCTATGGAGGTCCTGATCTTGGCTATGGAGGTTCGAATATGGATGTCAAGCTTTCGGCTATGGAGGTTCAAATATGGATGTCAAGCTTTCGGCTATGGAGGTTCGAATATGGATGTCAAGCTTTCGGCTATGGAGGTTCGAGCAGGAGGAAGGTTGAACAGAGCGCGGGAGGAGAGTTCAAAATTATTTGCCCTATTAATGATTCATTCCAAGAATAATAATTTCTGGGGGGGAGGGATTTCCTTACATTTTGAATTTGTAAATGTAAAATACGGGCACTTTTTTTGCCCACCCTTTCATGCTTCTACCCTGCTGCAAGTATCTCACCCATTATTCCGGGGTAATATTTCCTGTGGGCTGTGCAGGCTTACTCAATACCTTTCTCCAGAAGATCCTAGGGTGGCAGTCTAGTAGACCAAACATCTGTTGTTGGTGCTCCGCAAGGTACCTGGCTTTCTTGGTCTTGAGGAAGGAGCGGTATTGACGGACGGCCTGCAGGCGAATGGTGGGGTCCAGCACTTGGCGGAGCCATCGTTTCAGATCCGGATATTCGTCATCAAACCAGTGTGTGGGGGAAGGTGGTTTCAGCCCCTGTGGATCGTCGAGAGCGGCCTCTCCCAAAGCATCTGCCCCCTACCCTCGAAGGAGCTGGTTCAACCGGGCCGCCTGGCCGCTGAAGTGTGGGGGGCTGCAGCACTCCCGCTCTCATGCTCAAGCATCCTCGCATAGACCGCCGCGATGATCATAGTCCGTGACGCAACCGCGTGGTACATGGGGTGTTGGGGCAATGGGTGCTTTCGGTTGGCCTGCCAATCTATCTGCAAGAACATGGGCTGATGGTGGGAGTCTACTTCCTCGTCCCAGCCCCAACCGTCCGACACACCGCTGCGAGTGATCAAGTGTAGGCATTGCTTGTCCGCTAGCACGTAATCCACCACACCGTGCCGCCCGGTTCTCATGTCTACAAGTGAAGCCCTGGAGGACGGCCATCGCCAGCCCATTGCAAATGACCGTGTCAAAGATATCGCCCAACGAATAAAGAAATGCCGGCCATACCGCGTCACCGGGTCATCATCGGCGCCCCTTGGCCAAACCATCTTCGGGGTCCATTTGCAACACATCCTCCTTAGAGGTGCAAATTTTGGGATCCGCTTTCAGGCGCTGCGATTAAAATCTCCAAGCAACATGACCTTGCCCAATTGTTCGTACTCATCAGATGTCATCATATAGATTGACATAGAGCTCCCCACAATCCACATCCAAGTGCGTGTGGTAAAGTTGCTCTCGGATGTGGGAAGTAGCAAGCGCCACAAAGAGATCGCCGATTCGCACTTTCGTTACCCGCGGTGTCATAGCTGTGCCCCGCCTTACAGGGAGACCGATTGAGCCAAGACTGCCCCGTAGTAACACGCCAATTCCTCCGTGTCCTCGTTTCCCGGTGCACTCATTGAAGAGGCGGATTAGCGTACTGGTATCTGGCCCGCAAATCAGCTTGCGGACCAAAGATGTTCCCATGTTTCCATGAGGAAGATAAGGTCCATGTCCATGGCGACCGGAATTGAGATCCCCCTTACGCCATGGAAAGCCGACAATTCCAGGATACCACGCCAGGCACGATCCCTATTTAGTGGCATGCATCGCCACTTGAGTCCTGGTAGTAGTGGTGGTCCTGTGGGGAGTGGAAGATGTGGATGCTGTGCGGCTGGGGCCCTCGGAGGGGGACTCGAGGGGCCGGAGTGCCCGGTTTGGCTGCCTGAATTCCCCCCATCCTTCCCCCCTCGACCAGCCCCGCTGCCCCTCCATGTCACGGCCCCTTGACTTTAGCAGCTCGCCTTCGGGTCTCTTGCATGCTGGGGTCAAGTCCCCGCCAATCATGAGCCGTCCACTTCAACTTTCGCCCCGGCGGGATGGCCACCATTTCGCAGCGCTCTCAATCGCTGTGAAGATGACCACCGGGGCGCGTCGGTATTTGAATTCCATGATGACTTCGCCTTTCCAATAGTCCACAGTCGGGAACATCATCAGGTCCAAGATTCTCATTAATGCGGAGTCGGAAGTGAGATGTTCTCCCGACTCCTCCGTCCGGGCCGCGCACTAGCACATTCGCGGCTCCTCAAGTCTACGTTCACGGAGTTCCGCGGGGGGCGCACCGAATGTTGGTTGAGGTGGGTGGCGCATAAGGCCGTGGCGGGCGCTGGGTAGTGGCGGCCCCGGCGTGATCGGATGTGTCGCGGCAGGTGTTGCGAGGTGGCCCACATGTAGGTTGGTGGGTTCAAGGGGTTGGTGTGTTCTTTCTTTGTGGTTTACGTTTTTTGGGAGTCTAGAGCTCGGCTCTTGCGGGTTGTTGTCATGTCTTGCCATCTCCGGCGTGCAATGGCGAGAGTTGCTCATGTGCCTCGGCACAGGAGGCCCTTGCCCTGGCGGAGCGGCGGCCAAACTCTGTGGCTCGATCTGTGCTAAATCCTTACTCAGAAGAGCACTTTCGGTTACGCGGCTAGCTTCCAAAGCAGCCTGGACTCCTTAATCTCCCGCAGTGGCGGCCTCGCAACCTCGTGAGGGGAGGCGGCCTGTGCTCCCTCGTGCGTGGCCTTAGCCTCCTCAACCTGCGGCACGGATCCAGGGGCGAGGTTCTGAGTGTCTCCTGCTCTACGGTTCATCTGCGTCCGGCTTCCATAGAAGCCAACCGGTGGTGTCTACCGCCCCCTCATATCGCAAGCTCCTGCTGTGGTATTGCCATCTGTCAAATTGTAGCAAGTGGATGCTATCATCGCACTTTGTCATCTGCAGCGATCCTCAATTACGTGATTAAAAGCCGTTTTTTCGGCACTAATTGCTGCACAACATCCGAGATGTTATGTTCTCCACCTCCGCCGGGAGGCACGCAAGGCGTGCCTCGTTGGCCTCAACCCTCGCTGGATCTCGGCTCCAAGGTTGATGGCGGATTGCACAGTGGCCCCCACCCGTCGGTCGACTTGGGCCTTGCCTCGGGCCTCCCTCTTCATGGAAGACGCCTCTCCCTCGCGAGGCCTCTTCCTTGGTGGCCCCGCTTCATGGTCTTCCCGGAGGGCTCACTGCGTGGGGTCAACCCTGGTGGGTTGTGTGTTTGGACCTTCCTGGATGGGTTGGTGTGGTCCGAGGTAGCTCACCAACCAAGTGTGGGTTTTTACACGGGGCTGTGTCTATGGCCATGACCTGGGGTATGACTTGGGACACGACAGGTCAAACATGGTTTTAGGTAGGCTATGGCAGGGGCTTATCGAGGTCCGGGGGCTAAAAGCGTGTCAGGCGGGGCTGTGGCAGCTAGGCAAGGCCAAGAGGCGATTGGTTGGGCTATAGCAATGTTAGGTAGATATTGGAGCCTAGCTCAACATTAATTTGTATGCTCTGACTGCCCAAATTAGGGTTGGGAGCAAAGGGGCTAAAAGGGGGGCAAAAAAGGAAAGTGGCTAATAGACTCCACGGATATCACGTGTGTACCGGCCGCCACAAAACCCTAGCACACAGCCCGGAAAAGTGCAGATTTGAGCACTGAAACAAAGACAAGCATGCAGGTATCATACATTGTTGGAAAGCTCTCTGAACCAGCTTTCCAATAAGCTCAAGCACATGAAAATCTGACATTGGATGTGAGAGATCTGGTCCGGTCGTCAAGTGTCTCTGGTTGCCACGAAAACCCTAGCACACAGCCGGAAAAGTGCCAATTTGAGCACAGAAACAAAGCCAAGCATGCAGGTACCATAAACCTTGGAAAGATCTCTGAACCAGCTTTCCAACAAGCCCAAGCACATGAAAATCTGACACTGGATGTGAGAGATATGACCGATCAAAATTCTGCCGCAAGACGAGACCAATCGAATACTTACTAAAACATACGCCAATCCCTATATTGGTGTCGGATTTTCATCAACAACACCATCAAGAACTAGGGTATGAATTAGTAAAACATTCTCGTAACCTTCAATAAGAGTACAACGCACACCTTTCAACACCGCGTGGCCAAGGCCAACAACGGCATCAGGCGAGGGCTATACTTCTCAAAGAAGGAAGAAGAAGGGCTGCCACAAAAACCCTAGCACACAGCCCAGAAAAGTGCAGATTTGAGCACTGAAACAAAGACAAGCATGCATGTATCATACACCGTTGGAAAGCTCTCTGAACCAGTTTTCTAACAAGCCCAAGCACATGAAAATCTGACACCGGATGTGAGAGATACATTCCGTGGAAGTGTCTACTGGTTGCCACAGAAACCCTGAAGAATGAAGGTTGAAGAAAGAACAAACAACAAATACAAAAACCCCTAAATCTACCAAAAAACAAGTTTAGATTCAAAAAACGAGTTGGTTGATCCGTGCACATACCTTATGAAGCTTGTCTTACACTTAGAATAGACCCCAAAGTAGATCCGCGCCAAAAATCGCCTCAAAAAATGCTCCTCCATAAGCTTTGCATGCTCGAAAATAAGCGGTGGGATTACCGTCGGTTTTCGATTTAAATCACAGGTCGTCGTTTAACGACGTCGTTTATAACGACGTTTTTGTTTGTTACGACGACGGGATTTTTTTTTGTTAATTATTATTATGCAATTGCAAGTTCAGCTTTGGGTAGAGTCAAGTAGAGTCAAGGGCCTGAAGAGAATATGGAACAAGGGAATATTGAACAGGAATGGTTCTTTAAGTGTCTTATCCTGAGAAATATGCACTCTTCATGGCAACTATCCTGAGAAATATGCACTCTTCATGAAATATGCAGCACTCATGGCAATTTTGTTGACTGAGCAACTGAGCAAGGCATGTTTGTATTGCAATTATGGCAATTATGCAATTTTGCTGGCATGTTTATATTGCAAGGCATGTTTGTATTTGCTGGTTATGCAACTGAGCAATTGAGCAAGGCATGTTTGTCTTGTAGTCAAATCTAAGGCAAATTGTCCATTAGGAGGTATTATCTGGACTTAGATCAAATGTCCATAGTGGGCACATTTACCATTCGGAAGTCCACATGAGTATTCAATGGGGCCCTTGGTTGCACATTGATTTTGAGAAATGGCAACATAACCAACGTAAGAGTCTAATTCTAAAAGATAAGGTTCCCAAATGCTCTTTTCCTATGATTTTGGCAGTGGTTTGGCGGGAAAAGGGGGTGGGTTTTATTTTTTAGTATGATTTCGTTGGTGGTTTCGCCGGAAAATGTTAGGGTGCGAAAAATGTTAGGTTTTTTGGTAGAAATAAAATTGGCAGTTGTCGTGGCGGCTGGCGTCCGAGCATGGCGGGCCGAGCATGGCCGGAGCTGAGGACGTCTGTGCCTGTGAGAAGCTTCTGGTGCCGCCTGTGAGAAGCTTGTGGTGAGGATTGAAGTGGGAAGAAGCAGGGGAGAAGCGGGAAGAAGCGGGGAGAAGCAGGGGAGCTGAAAGATGAAACTTCAGGGGATGAAGCTTCAGGGGATGAAACTTCAGGGGATTTCTGCATGGAATAAATTACTACTCCTATATTTTAGTGTAGCCAAAATAGGTTAAGCTAAACTACCTTTAAATTGGGGCTAGAAGTTTCTAACACTTGGCTAAATTAAATGGTTTTTCTCCATCATAGTTTCTTGCTTTTGGCTAAACTTTCACAAAAGAGAAAGGCAAATATTAGCCATCACGCTGTAATGACTTAAAAAAAATCCAAGCATTCCGGCAAAGACGTTGAATTTATTGTAAATACATAAATCAAGACATGAACATATATGAACATGTTCAAAAACCTAAAAAAAGGGGACGACATTGTTCCTTTTTCTCTAATGCTTTAACTTTGTACTTGCAACCAGAAAGAAAGTGGAAAAAAAAAAAGAAACATAAACCCTATTTGAAATTTCTTAAAGTTAGTACATAAATTGGTGTTGAATTTCGGGCTAATCTATCCATTTTTCCAAGCCCACTCTATCTTAGGTTTAGCTAATCGATGTCCCGATGGATATGTCTGGAGGTAAAGGTTTGGCTATTCAACCTAAAAACTCACTTGGGCGGCAAAAAAATTGGGCTAAAATTTTCTTTTTTTTGGGCATTTTTTCCATTTACTTTAGCCGTTTTTCTTGGCAAAACTGCTACAAAATAGCCATTTGGCTAATCTTAGCCGTTATTTTATTCCATGGATTTCTGAGGGAAGCTTTCTGAGGGAAGATCCGGCGATTTCTGAGGGAAGATTTCTGCATAAAGCTTTGTATTTCATCTACAGAGCGATCTCTGCATAGAGCTTGGATTGCAGCTAAAAAGTGAAGCCGATTCTGGCGGGATCGCCGCCCGATGTTCTTATGTGTTGTTCGTTCGCCGCCGACCGCCTCGCCTGGCCGCTTCGCTCATGTTTTCTGTTGTCCTCCAGTTTTGCACAGATCTTTTCGGCATGCACGCCCTTTGTGGAGGCTTCTTATTGAAGCTCCTTTCTTGACTGTTGTTTTTCAGACATGAGCTTCTTTTGAATGTAATGTATTCCCTGTTATTTTATTGTCTATCATGTTCATTGTTTATTTGTATGCATTAAAGTATTAGGTGGCCGGCTTAAAACAGGAGGCTACTCCAGCTATGGGTACGCTATGGAGGTCTGCATAAAGCTATAGCTAGTGCAGCTATGGCTACGCGGTTTCTGGCTGTGGCTATGCCTTTGACGGATTTGTTCTTATTTGTGAATGCAATGGTGTTCGTGGATTTCTTTATGTGTATCGATTGAATTATACCATGTATGTGTACGTATAATAGGCGTATGGGGTGCGCAGGCCTATACGTGGGTCTGACGTGCAAATTCCACAACCCTTGGTTTGGCACATTCACAGAATAATGCTTAGATCCAATGATCGAAAAAAAACAATAAGGAGTGAGTAATAAGGAGTGTATACAATAAGGATTCTTGAAAAATGACTTTTATTTTATCTTAACGTAGACCAAGTTTTGTAAGGAGTGTATACAATAAGGATTCTTGAAAAATGACTTTTATTTTATCTTAACGTAGACCAAGTTTTGGCTCTAACTTGTAACACAAAGCCCATTACCAAACTGGTTGACTTAACCGGATTTTTTCCTTAATAATATGATAAGGTAAGGGGATAACGCAAATGTAAAGAGATTGTACCCTAAATTTTAGGGTGCGGCTCATATGCCCTACATGGCGGGCATCGCAGATGATCATTCAATAGATAATGCAAGGTTTTTTTGATACCTTAATCTTGAGCTACTGCATACAACGGCCAGTTCTGGATCCGTTTTGCTTCAAAGTTTTGGCCAGTAAGTGCAAGCGGCCAGTTCTGGATCCGCTTTATTTCGAAGGTTTGGCCAGAAAGTGCAAGTTTGATTCCAATGTATGCGTGAAGCTTTGGGAATAGCTTGTGCAGCGTCTTTTCTAAATCCACATCTGTTAATATCCAGATATTTTGTAGCAGTGCTTCAATACAAAAAGCTTCGAGGACTTGGAAGATGCCATCTGGAGCACATGAAGATATATATGCACAAAATGAGGTCCAGATAATAAACAGGTTCTTGCTATTTTTTCAGAAATATATGATATGTATGCTGCATTTTTCAAATGATTTCGTCCAGGGATTTTGAACTTGTAGGGACTTTTCCAGTTGTGCAAGAAAGCCATCCATGCTTGGATCTTAGCTTTAGAAACGTTCTTATTTGACCTTAAAACTAGGTTACAATAAAAGATTTTTCGTCTTGCATGAATACAGCAGCGCAGGCTTTGATATATGTTTCCAGTACTTAATATGTTCCATGGTATTTGGCATTTGGATATGCAAAAGAAGGGCCCTGAATCGGCCCCTTGATATCTATTGGGGCTGCCCACAATATTTATGCACATTGATGTGTATTAACAGAAATTGACATTTGTTTGAGCATTTGCATAAAGTTTCTCCCTTTATTCTTTTAGTTAAATCTGGCTAGAAGGGCAAAAGGCACAATGGGTAATCAGTGATGAACTGAAAATCCCAATGTACCTTTTGGCCCTTGCCCTGATACCGTTTTCACGCTAACAGGGTATTGTTTGGCTGCAGGTACGGGATTTTCTTCCCATTGTTCCTTTTGCATTTTTAGTTGGATTTGGCTGGAAGAATGATGGAGTGTTGGAAGAATTAGTTGCTGACAAACAATCTTGATGCTGGCATGGGCATCTACATGATGGCTACAATTGCCAATAAGACATTTTGGTTTATTTCTTTCACTTTAGATTCTGGTTATTGGCTTATAGACCAAGCGGAATACATATACAGAATTTATATCTTGCTGAAAATCTAGTGCAGTAAGTACAAAGGCCACAAAGTGTCCAAATACTCCTAGGAGTAGAGTCTTACCATGCATAGGGGAATATATCTGGTTAAAAAAAATTGAGAGATGCTAGAGCTATACAAATGGTTTCTATTGAAATAAAAGGCTAGTTGTCCAGATGTAAACTTTGACCATGTGAATATATAAAAACTGTACAAAGTTATTTAAGTGCTATTTGGACAGATGTTATGGCTGAGTTAAATGGGTAGAAAGATACTATGCTGGATAGACTCAGGCCAGTAGTAGGATGATAATATTACCAAGGCATTGACCGAGGTAAATGTCTGGTCTAGGTTAACTAGTTCAGTCGGCTTTTTTTTTTTTTATATAAATAGTATAGAATGCATGTACACTTGATACATGGGTTTATTTAATTGGATAGGGGTTTATTTGACTTGTTACACCCGTTAAAGTTATGAAATATATCACCATGAGAATGTTCAATGTTTTGTGGTACATCCGTTGAGCTATACGATGATGATAACTAGTAATACCTTACCTGCTATGATAACTAATACCTTATCAACATGCAAAGATGTAGTTTATCTTAAAATTTTATTTTGTTAGATTTAAAAAGGTTAGGTTTCCACCAATAGTATATGTAGCTACGTGTTCGTTTGTTATGACGACATATCAATGATATATCTATAGGTATATCGGATGGGGGGCATCGCCTTTAGGTGTATATAGACACAAATCCTGGTCGTCCATTTTAATGAGGTGGCATGAGGATTAAATCTTGGCCTTAGATATAGTTTGACGTGACATTCATTTATAGATTGTGGATGACAACTTTCAATCTTGGCCATTGAATATGTAGGAATAGATCCTAGCCGCATAGAGGCATCCATGGGGTCATGGATGGGTGAAGATGGGGGCATGAGGTGGCATTGTTTGATGTAATTAGTAACATTATTAATAACATTATTAATTAGTAACTCACTGAACTTGATGTAATTGAAGAGGTGGCACCACTTCAGGCCACGTATCTGAACCCATGCCACGTTTACCTCTAGACGTGTCAAATACTATGTCAAAGCATTAATGGATATGCCAGAAGAACCAATATTCATTTATTGAAGGCAGCTTCTTTGTCTGCGATCCCGCCTTAAGCCAGGTCCAGCCAGGGATTCGAGCTCCTCGAGGTTCTTCAGTGCAGGAATTCGATGCGTGCTTCAACAACATCAACAACTCCGGTAACCGAAGGTGCGTCAGGGATTTGTTCGGATACTGTTTTGCCATTTCATTGTTGTGTTAACTTTGTCAATTAGGGTTCTAATGTGCTCGCCCTAATTAGCAGATCAGGGAAAGTTCAACCTCCGCATATGATAGATGTATGGCATCTGTCTGGTCAGGAAATGCGATTGAGAGGTAAAATACTCACATAAACTTCAATTTAGTCATCAAATTTGCACTTGAAAGCATAAGCAGACGAATTAGGATATTGTACCATTATGCATTTGATTCTAAGAAGTTCTAATTTGAAGAAGATGATGTTTTCCTTACTCTCAGATGTGAAAGATCGCTTAACATTTTTGCGAGGGAGCGGAATGCCTGGCATGTTTTCATGATCATACAAAAGGTAGAGATACAAAGTGATACATGCATAGTTTAGTTTCAAGCATCTGGATTGAGCTAACGCAACATTTACAGGAGTTACAGGAATTCATATATCTGGCAAGATGTATCAGATGACGATTTTGTTGCTCCGATTCGATCCCGCGAGTATATATTAAAGGAGTCCGAAATTTCCGATAGAAACAAAGGTATGTAGAGTCAATTTGAGCAGGAAAAGACATACAAAACCATTCTGATTCAGATTTTCCTTTTGTTTTCTATTCCGTTGGACAGAAAAGGTGCCAAAACAAGCAGCAGCGAATTACTATATGGATTATGCAAAGCATCCGGAGCTGCTGAACAGAAAGTATAGAGGGGCAGAGACATGGTTGAAAGTGGTAGGGCGCCAGAGGTTATCTGCTTTGTTTCGCTTCTCCAGAGTTTCATAAACATAATATACAGCTTTTTGTTGGCATACCCGAATTATTTGTTAAATCTTAGGCCGGATCGTGTGTACGTGAACCTCTGCTGGGGCCGCTCTTCTCAGACTGGCCACAAAAAAACCACGTTATTACGGCTCCATATCGTATTCATTCTTATTTACCATTCGATCCGCCTTCCTTTCACCCTGCTTCTAGAATTGGGTTTTCCTTTCCGACTCGGATTTGGTCTGCTTTGCACCCAATTCACTTCTCAATCGAGATTTCACCATGCTGGACGGGCCGCAGTTTTGGGAAGAAGGTTTGGATATGCCATCGAACTCATCATCACCCCGCCTTCTGAAAGTTCACATTAGTCTATATCTTTTGCATGCAACACAGGCGATTGATGCAGAGGCCGAAAATTGCCAAGACCCAAATAGAAAAATCTGAATAAGTAGTTAACAAATGCATCTTAGCTAATTTCTCAGGCCGGAACAGGTATTTTTACTGTCATATGGATCCTCTAGACTAATTATGTCAAACTTGAGCCATACGACAAAAATTGGCAAAATTAGGTGCTTGGATTTCAGATTAATTGGCATTATGAATTCGAGGGGCACGACATTTATTCTCGTTTGCTTACCCACCGTCTCAAATTACTTCATTATTTGTGAATAATGTTTGTCTTTGATACATGCATTCTTTGGAATAGAGGCAAAGTGATTTAACGCTTTCAATTACTACTTCAATATAGGTAGCATAGCATTTGTAATGCATGTCCCTCATTATTAAAAATAGATAGTATTGTTTATTAAAGAGAGAGATATAGAGAGTATTGAAGGAAATCTTTAGAGAAATCCAAACGAGCCTTGGGAATTTGAGCTTAAATCAATAAATTAGATCTTTCACCTTAAATCTTCAAGGAATCTAATAAAATATTCGATAATCTAATGAAGTTTTCATGATATCCTAGGTAATCTTGAAGAATCCTGAAGTAAATAAGCCAGCCTTAGGAGGCAACTACAAATAAAGATGAAGAAATCTAATAGAATTTTGACACAATGTCAAAATTCCACAATTGCATAAGATACGACAATTAATATAATTTGATGCCAAGGAACGAATTTTTGCATTGTGTGGTGTCTATTTGGGGGCCAATGAGGTGGCACAGCTATGGGCTTAGGATCTACATGGGGTCATGCCTGGGGCATACACCACGCATCTAGATCGTTAGATCAATGGGGGGAAGGCAAAATCAATGATCTAAGGACTATTTATACCCAATGGTCTATCCTAAATGTCATACTTGAATTAACCACATATCCCAAATCAATGGCTAAAAGGTAGAATTCTTTCGATTAATCCTTAAAATCTTATATTCCTTAACCATGCAAATTGTTTTAGCTAAATACTCTGAAGGCATGTAAAACATTCATATCTAATTGTCTATCTTAAAATTAATAGTCAGAGGTCTCTAACTTTAATGCATCTGCTATTGCCTCTCCATTTCATGGCCTAAACTAGCCCTATCAATGTAGGTGGATAGGCTCCAGATAATTCCTTGAGTCCTGGTTGGACCAGTTTGCGCTTCTGGTCAAAAACAAACTTTTTGTTTATACATTTGATACCACTTTTGAATCAATGAGGTATGAGCCTCACTTTTAGAACTCGATGTCTAGATTTTTAAATCTTCGAAGATTTAAGACTGGAAGTAGATACTATACGAACTGCACACTTTTCGCATATAACAAATTACTTGGGTACCTAAAGGAATCTTCAGATAATCTTTGAAAATCTAGGGGAATGTTTGTAAAAACCTTAAGAATCTAAGTGATTTTTGTGGAACCTTAGGGAATCTAGGGGGAGTCCAAGGGGACCTAGGGAAATCTTTGGCGCTAGGTATGTTCTACAGGAGAATCTTCATAAAATCTAAGGGATTCTAGAAGAATCTACATGGAATCTCAGGCAATCTAGAGGAATCTTAGGATAATCTTTGGAAATCTAGGGGAATCCCAAGTGAATCTTATGGAATCTAGGGAATCTTCATAGAATATCTAAAAATCTTGGGGAATCTTGATAGGATTTTAGAGAATCTACATATAATCTTGGGGAATCTATGTGAATTGTGAGAGAAACTTTGAGAATCTAGGGGAATCCTGATGGAATCTTTGAGATTACGGGGGAATTTTGATGGAATCTTGCAGAACCTAAGGGGATCTTCATATGATCTAAAAGAATCCAAAAGAATCTTTATAAAATGAATCTAGGGGAATCTTGATGAAACCTTAGAGAACCTAAAGGAATCTTCATAGAATCTAATGGATCCAAAGAGAACCTACATATTATCGTGGGGAATCTAGGTGAATCTTGGGACAATCTTTGAGAGTCTAAGGGAATCTCAAGAGAATCTTAACAAATCTATAGGAATCTCTAAAAAAATCTTTGAGAATCTAGCGGAATCCAAGAGAATCTTCATAATCTCTTCGAGAATATAAGGGAATCTTTATAAAATCTGAATGAATATTTGAGAATCGGGAGAAATATTTATAGAATCTAAAAAATCTAGGGGAATCTTCACACTGGTGTGTTTTGCAGGGTCGACTTCTTGCAATCTACAAACACTTGTATATATATACAAGAAATTTAACACGTCCTACGGTGCGTGTTCCAATTTTAGCATGTTCTTACGGTGCAAGGCCCTGTCGTGCTCTAGGTAACCAACGATTCTACTAAGATTCTCTTGTGATTCCTCTATATTCTTAAACATTCTATTTACTATATTTAGCATTCATGAAGATTCCCCTAGATTCTCTTAGAATTTTCAATTTTGATTGAGGTGCTTACCCATGAGCATTTAGAACCTTCCAAAATAATCTATTTTCGATCTATGCAACAAATCTAAGACTGAGGCGCTTACCCTGAGCATCTAGAACTTTTTTTTTTCAAGATTTATATTGTACACCTTTATTATGAAACATTTTAGAACATTCTATTGTGGCTCTTTGCAAAATCTTAAAAAAACTCTAAGATTTCATCAAGATTTTCTTAGATTCCCTTGGATATTATGAACATTCCTTTAGACTTGTAAATATCTTCCTAGATTCCCTTACAATTTATGAGATTTCCTTAGATTTCCTTTAATTCTCCTGGATTCCCTTACATATTAGAAATTTCTAGAACATTCTAGAACTTTCTGGAACATTCTGAAACTTTCAAAACATCCTAGAACTTTCTGGAAGTATTTCCCTATTTCCTTACATTCCCGAAGATTCCCCTACATTCTAGAACTTATTAGAACAATTTGGGACTTATTCCAAAACATTTTAGAATTCTGGAACTTTCTAGAACATTCTAGAAGATTTTAGGACTTTCTAGAGCCCCAAGAACATTCTAGAACTTTCTTGAACTATCTAGAATGTTATATTCTACTTTATCTTAATTAAAATATTACCCTTAAGTGTATTTGAAACATAAATTATTCATAGAATTAATACTTGGTTTAGTGGTTAGAATGGGGAGCTGGAGGGTTAATGACTAGGGTTCGAATCCCTCCAACAACATAAAAAATTTTAAAAGCCTTTCCTTCAAATTTGTTGAAAATACCAAGGCTCGAGCATGCAATGTGAACCGTAGGATCTTGGACCAAGGATTATGATCAATCTGGACCGTATGATCGTGTAGGATATATCTAAAGCAACGTGAGCCGTATGATCTCAGATCAACGATCAGGATCAAGAATAACCTAGACCGTACGATCGATTACATATAATTCCCAAAGCCATGTGCATCGTAGGATATATCCCTAAGCAACGTGAGCCATAGGATCTCGGACCGACGGTCAAGATCAGATCAACCTGGACCGTAGGATCGCGTCTATACGGATTATATATAAACTCCCAAGCCATCTGGGCCATAAGATACGTCCCAAAGCCACGTCAGTCGTCGGATATCCAACGGGCGGTCGGATAAGCGCGACAAACATAGGAACATATATAGAGTAGATATACAAGTTTATTATTATTTAGGGCCTACACATTTCCCCTATAATTTCAAAGATTATCCCATGGTTCGCATATATTTTCGAAGATTCTATGTATATTCTTCTAGATTCCCTTAGATTATATGAAAAATCCTTAAGATTCTCTAGGATTCCATTATGAGAGTTTATCCCAAGATTCCTCTAGATTCCCCAAGATTCTGTGTATATTCTTCTACATTCCTTTAGATTCTATGGTCAAGATCTCACTTTCAAGATTCGACGCTGCAAATTGAGTTGACCGGATTTTTCACATGGTTTTCCTATGATTTCGGCGTTGTATTCATGGAGGCATACTAAATAGTATTTCTAGAGTGCGCGCTTTTTAGTTCGTTGATTTGGGTTGGCTTCAACAATCCGACGGTGGTCGTTTACCCTTGTATCTTAATTTTAGGTTAAGAAAGATGAAAAAAAAATAGTAGGCATGCAAGGCTCGGGACTTTAGGGGTCGACCATTTTAGGGGTTTTAGGGTCTCTATGGATTTGCTATCTCTCACAAACCGAGCTCGTCAGGGGTATGTGCAAAGACGGCCCCTTTCAGAAGATGGATGCAACTCACGATTTGCATGAGCTCGCCGCTTTTTACACAATCACTTCGGAGCTGGCTTGAAAGTTCTTGTTGATTCCCTTAAGCTGGTTCTATTCCTCGCAAGCACTGTTTACCTACTCAATTCTTGGCTAAGAAGCTCCAAGGATGCAAATTCGAAGAAATGGTTTCGTCCCCTTACTTACACTAGTCTGCATTTCTTCATCCATTCATTATATGGTCGAGAAACAAAATTTTGCCGAGGATGAACACCTTATTCCGCCTTTGAATTTCTCCATGGTCGACAAGGGTGTCTACAGGTCCGATCACTCAAACAGAAAGAACTTCTCATTCTTGGCGTAAACTTCTACCGCGGTCCATCATGTATGTATGGCATTGTTTACATTCTCGCAATTCAACAATATATTGCATGATTGTCATCTAGGATTCAAGTTTAAGCAATAGTGGCTGTAATGTTTTTGATTAAAAACAAAACGTAAATGCATTCATTTACTGCAGCGTTGATGTTGAAGATGATGATAACAAGATCGATTTGCAATCCCATGGCTCTGACCGTAATGAATGTAGTGGCATTGATCATGGATTTGCTTTTCTTGGTTTATCCGCCGCTATGGAGCTTCTTCGTGAAAAATTCTAGACCGATTCATCGAACCATGCCGGATGCTTTTGCACGCTTGCCACTACATTTTGAAAGGGTCATGTGATGCATTTGAAAGATATTGTGGGAAATACGGGCCGGGAGGTGGAGCGTAAAGGCCCTTTGCTCTTGTTGGAGTGGGCGCCTCCTTGGCTAATTTGCCTAAACCCTCGGGTGTCAAGAGAGTGCTTCACCAGACATCACATTGATTGCTGTAACTATTAGCAATGATTTGAAGCATACGTTACATCAGTCCGAAGGAGGACATAATCTGACACCTCATGTGATGGAGAAATGCCAAGATGCCATGTCTACACTGTACTATATCCTTCAATGTCTCCCAAATGATTTGGCCAAAGCTTATTTGAAAAGTGGTTTTACATCTTCAGTATGTGGTTGAGGATGCATCAAAGATGCTGTAATGGTGTTGCAAAGGGTTGTAGAGATTCTTCGTAAATGGATGCATATGTCGCTATTGTAAATGTGACATAGGGACTTTAGATTTATGTGCTTCTGGTTCAGCTATGGTGGATGATGCAAAGAATTGGTGGGTTCACAAAGTTTACAAGATTTTACTGTTTAGCAACTTGGTGTTGAGTTTAGAAGGCTTGCAGAAAGCCTGTCTTGGTAATTCTACGCCAGAAAGCCTGTCTTGGTAAACTTAAACTCTGCGGGCTTATTACAATCTTTTGATTCCAGTATTACTTTTATTTCTCATTGTTGTTTGTCCGATCTATGAGATTGCATGACTTCTATTGTGGATAATGGAAATAGTTACTCACTTCAATTTGTTCCAGGGATAAGCTCATTGATTTATAGCGATGAACAACATTGATTAGTGATTGTTCAGACTGATTCTTGTTAGAATCTTGTAGTTGTTGCGGTTCTTAGCTAGTGTCATAATTCTCTTTTTATTTTGTATTAAAAGATAGGACACTAGCTTGTGCAATCAGGCCTTTTCTACCATTATAAATGCTTCTGTAACGCAAAGCTATATGCATGTATGGATGTATGCAACTTGGAGAAAAGACGACAAACTATTTGTTCATTATTAATAAATTATATTATTACTAACTCTATGCAATGTTTTTGTTTTTATAATTTGAGCACCTCTAGTTTGTTAGATTTGTGAGGCTATGATACATCATCCATCATTAAAGTATTAGGTAATGTCTATATCTACACCCCTACACCATCCTTAGGCCCCGAAGGGGCCAAAAAAAATTTTAGTTAACATAAACCATTAACACACAACTACCATTAACATTATTAATACAAACCATTGCATTTAACACATTTAAATTAAAATCCCCCTTAAACCCCCTTTGGTTTCGGTGCATATTCACACGGGGGGTTACTCCGAGCAACGAGAGCTGTCGGATGGGCATATTTGCCCTTTATTCCAAGATCTGGATCGTACATAGCGATCCTCGTTTGTGGGGTATGCATGTACAAGTTTTTGTATACTATATATTAAGGTTTGCAAAATACTATAAGGTTTGAGAGGATGTACTTGATGGTGTTAATTTTGTACATGTATTGTAAATTTTTTGGGGCTCTCGCTGCCCTACGTAACCCCCCGTGTGAATATGCACCCAAACCAAAGGGGGTTTAAGGGGGATTTTAATTTAAATGTGTTAAATGCAATGGTTTGTATTAATAATGTTAATGGTAGTTGTGTGTTAATGGTTTATCTCTACACAAGTATATTGTTATATAGGTATCCATGAAGTTGACTATATGAAAAGCACGCACTATAAATGATATAAATATCTTTAGCCCCCTTTTTGTTAAAATTCCATGAAGATCTAAATTGTGCCGATAAAAATAGCTGGTAGGAGATCAATTGGCAATCAAGTTCGCATATTTTGATTTAGAATTCATTCGAAATTATGTTGTGGGTGCTGCAGTTTTAGTTGTCGTGGCCATCACCTTAGTCTCATTATGTCGCTTATGTGCAAATAATTGACCAAGGAATAGATCTGATACTGGTTTGTCAGACCCATCTACGCAAGGTAAAGCATTTTTGAGGAATTATTTTCTGTCAGGCTTTCTCGATGTTGGCAGAATAGGCTAATTAAACATCTGGTACAGTTAATTGGGCAACGGGACCAGAGCGTTGGGTGGTAAAGGGGTAGATTTTTCCCCTTTGGACCAGAGCGCCCTACAATGTTGGGTGGTAAAGGGGTAGATTTTTCCGCTTTGAAAAGTAAACCATCCAACCAAAATAGCTTTGGCCATGTTAAGGAATAAACATTGCATCTGTGCTTTACAAATGCTGATCTTTTTTGCTAGTTTGTTTTTTGTAAACCTTCGAGTTTTTACAATAGAAGGTCAACCAAATCTCTTGCTCAAGTTGGAAAATGCTTTATTATCATTGTGCTTCATTCCTCATAATTATATTCATACTTCTCCAACAAATATTTAGCTGTAGCATTGTTTGTAAGGTAGCCATTTATCGCTATCAGGTAGGCACGTTCCCCGATTCATGACTCGTACTTCAACGATAGAATGGGATGGCAAATGGACGAGAGCAAAATCAAGCTGTTGGAAATTGCAGACAAAGAACATTCACAAAAGCAGAAACTCAACAATCCGAACAAAGTGTGAATATATCAAAAGAAAGTGATACCCATCACCTTTGCACCAATTGGGTTCAAAATGCCATGCAAAAATTAAACATGGACGCTATCAAGCAACTCAACAATCCGAACAAAGTGTGAATATATCAAAAGAAAGTGATACCCATCACCTTCGCACCAATTGGGTTAAAAATGCCATGCAAAATTAAATATGGACGCTTATCAAGTCATTGGAAATTGCGATTTGAGAACATTCACAAAAGCAAAAACTCAACAATCCAAACAAAGTCTGAATATATCAAAAGAAAGTGATACCTATGCTTTTTCTTTATCGCATGCACTATTTCCAGCCAAAATCGTAAGCATGATGTAGATTACATGCTAATTACATGCATTTCACATTCTTTTCTTTCTTTTTCATTGAATATCTAAAGACCCACAAGCTATTATCTAACAGTTGATATGAAGAGGAATTTACAATCTTTACTACACCGGTCTAATCACCCACCATAGCCGTAGCTATTATCTAACAAATGATAACGAAGAGGAATTTACAATCTTTATCGCACTGCACCCTAGCGTGATCCACTATTGCAAAGACACAATGAACGTGAATAGAAGCCGTGTCTAAAACAAAAATCGGTTCTTCTAGAATTTTCAGAGACCTAACAGCATAATCGAATTTACCTTTCCAAGTTTTGAAGCTTTTTGCCTCGCCGTAAGAATTTCAACATAACTTTCAAATGCAAGCTCTATCGTTACCGCAAGATCATCCGTTGAAAAGATCAAAGAAAGATCTAAGAATATTGCTAGCACACAATTTCAGATATTGCTAGCGTATAAAGACAGCCATAACTGCAGCAAGCAAACTCTGTTTCTCAAGCATGAGCATGCATTGAAAAGCTCAAACAATGATCTATGAAAGTTGCCAAATACATATTTTTCAAAATCATGTAAACATGTCAAATAAACCGTAAAGTTCTAAATCCAAGGTCTGCTTTCATTTGGTCTGTAAGAACTTTAACATAACTTTCAAATGCAAGCTCTATCTTTGCAGCAGGAGTATCCGTTGGAAAGATGAAGGAAAGACCTAAGAATATTGCTAGGCACACAATTTTCAAATTCCTACTATAAATGGCCCAAATATAGCAAAATGCATTTGCTGTTCTAATTTTACAGCCGCGTAGAAAGATGGCCATAACTTTAGCAAGCAAACTGTGTTTCTCAAGCATGAGCATGCATTGAAAAGCTCAAAGAATCATCTACGAAAGTCGCTAGGTACTTATTTTTCAAATTCATTGTGTAAGCATGCCAAATAAACCAGAATATTTCTAATTCCAAGGCCTCCTTTATTAGGGATGTTGTATGCGATAAAATCATTTTGTTGACATTCCGGGCGGGAACGCCGCCGACGCCAAGCGAATTTATAGGCGCTGCTGACACGGGAATGTCAACAAAAATGACATTACCCTAACGTGAAGTTTGTGTTAGGGTTCATTCTGGCGGCTTCGACGGCTCCGGCTATGGCGATGGCACCCTGCTGGTGCCCTACTCCTACTCCGGCGATGACGCTCTTCTCATGCGATGGCTGTGGCGATGCACTTGATTTCTTTCTTTTTGCTTTCTCCTTGCAATGGCGATGGCTCCTGCTTTCTTTTGAAGCTTTTTTTTGCTTTCTTTTCTTTGCAGCAGCTCTTCTCCGGCCATGGCTATGGCGCCATGAAGACGATAGATCATTTTGCAGGTTAAGATGAGGCGTTGTAGCTTGATATAGTTAGTTTCTAGTTCTTTACATTGTTTTTTTGCTGTTATTTAGGTTAAAGATCGAATCAAACATACTTCCCTGGCGATCTTCTGTCTGCTTCTTTCGTTACCTACAGGTGCTTCCTTTTCCGTATTTTCTTCCGGACTTAGCCCCCGCTTGATCCGCCCCGTGATCTTTAGGCTAAGGATTCCTTTATTTTCGTGTTTTAACTCGGATCCGGCAGCTTTAAAGATCTCTTGGCCTCGATTCGAGAGCGAGGCCTCGTGTCTTTGTGAAAATTTTCTATAAGTTTTCTTTGCAAAATGCTTTCACTTAATCAGAAAGGCACTATCGCTGTTATACTATGCCTTTCGACCTATGGAGGGCATAAAATATCTGCCATGAAGGAATCAAGAAGCAAAGCAAAGCCGGCGCAATGAAGCAGAGGTAGTAGATGACATGTACTCCTGTTTCAAGAAGGCTTCACAGTTAAATCCTCTTTTCTGATCTATTGCTAGGATATGGTTCACTGGGGTTCAATTCCCCAGCTAGTAAAATCAAGAAACTAGAATGTAAAGCAGAATGCAAGTAGGTAAGATCCGAGAATGCAGGTAAAATCCGAGAATGCAACTAAAAAATTTAGAATGATACTGGAACTAGACATTCCGGAAAAGAATGTATGCCACGTGGCGACACCTTACTGGTAGATAAGCCAGAATGGACCCTAACCAAACTTCACGTACACAGCAAAATGAATAACTCATACTTAAACTTAAGTTAGAATGTACCTGATTTATATGTCTCAAGAGAATTTCCCTTATTCCATACAATAAGGCTGAAATCACACTACAGCCTAAACTGAAAAAATAAAAATAAATGACCAACAAGTTTGTGACATGTGGACTTTGGGCATGCTGCACCTATCACATCTAAGGTGCCCGACGCCTAGTCAGCGTTTTGGCACGCTCGATTTTTTGGACGGGCAGTAATGCCTGTCCATACTTTAGGCGGGCGAACACGTCACCTTCTGCGCCAGCGAAAACTCCCAAAGCACCTTTTGCGCCAGCAAAAACGGAACTCGGAAGAGCTTCAATCCGGCTCAAATTTGCTGCCAGATCTCTCGAATTCGATATCAGATCTCTTAAATCGCTGGATTTTTGTCAAAGAAAAACCTAGAAGGGCTTAATCCGGTTCAAATCACTGGATTTTTGAGAAAGAAAAACCCAGGAGAGCTTTAATCCGGCTGAAATTTGGTGTCAAATCTCTCAAATCGGTGGCAGATTTCTTAAATCACTGGATTTTTGTCAAAGAAAAACCTACAAGAGCTTTAATCCGGTTCAAATCACTGGATTTTTGAGAAAGAAAAACGCAGGAGAGGTTTAATCCGGTTCAAATCCGGCCCTGCAGTGATTTATTGGTTAAAACTGGTGGCAGATCTCTCAAATCGGTGGCAGATTTCTCATAAATCGATAGGTTTCGGCTGGATGATAGAAGCAAGATGGCCGATTGTTTAGGTCTCTGTTCTTGCTTGCGTGGCACAAATTTCTTTGGTTTGGACGCTGATAATGTGATATGGATGGAGCGGCACAAAATTTTCAGTGCCAAACGCATGCCTAATTGTGCCCCATAATTAATTTTGATCACCGATAGTGTGATTTCACCCTAAGATGAAAGGCCGCAAAAAATATGTGAGCTTCAAAACCTTACATTACATACTGATTTTTAAAAAAGAAAGCTCATGACAAGCAAACCACACAAAAGTGAAGAGACTTTCAAATCAGACCCATTTACCAAAAATTTAGCAGTACACATGGTCAGTTTAGAACCTGAAAGAGATCAGGGTCCAAACTGCTTAGATTATAGTGAATTGAAGAGTCTGCCATCCATAGAGAAGACTAGCAGCTCCGAGCATATAAGCATCCCGAAATTCCATCAAACGCTCCACATCCCCATCACTACAGCTATAGACTGCTGCCTGGCAAATGCTACTCTTGCAATTACCGTCCATTTAAATAAACTGCATGAACCAAGGTAGCGAGACCCAGATGATAGGAAAATCCAGAATTTGCTCTTGCTGCCAAGTCATAGAGGACCCATAATCAATCTTGCACAAATCAAGAATTACTTATCATACCAAGAAGCTGCATTTCTTACCGGATTTGGACATTTTGACGGATTTAGAGCCGACAGCAGATTCAAGAAACAGAGTAAAATTTTTATACAAATCAATATTTAAAATCAAAAGCGCCGAAGAAAGAATCGAATCACAAAATTACCGTAATCACATCAATTAGTCTGCATTTCACGCCGAATATAGAGCAAAGCAAGCCGCATACCTCAAAACCGAGAGTCCCATAAGCCAAAGGCGCCTAGAATCGAATCATCCCGCCGTGAAACCTATATAACAATCTTTTTTGTTGGTGTTATGACTCCCTCCAAATGATATTAATAGAGCTGAAACGGAACATTGCATTAGCGGTTTCATTGCAAACATGTTTTGAAGCAAAGCCTATTGCCACCAAGACAGAATTCGAGCCCTTGGAAGAGGATCTGGCAAAACTTGATAGAGCAAAACTTGATCGATCCTTCTTCAAGAGAAATGGCCAAGCATCGGTATGCTATAAAAAAGTGGTCTTGAAAGAAATGACATACCTCGACTTGATCCTTCTTCAACAGAAATGCGCTTCCGTTAAAGCTCAAATAGAAGGACAACTTCAAAGAAACACTGTGAAAGTGAACTGAACGACCCACTCGCTGCCGAAATCGCAAAGGATAAAATCGAATTAGGTTTGTAAATCTAAGAATCAACTTGCATCGGATTCAACTTGATGTCTTAGGCATCCACAAGAAAGCAAACCGGCATGGTAGCAGGCATGCATCGTCTTCATCATAGCATAAGAAAATTGAGGCAGGAGCCTTCTTGAAGATCCGACAGAAACCCATTTGCGAAAAAACCGAGGAATCAAAGGCCTTTCGATTCTGAGCAGAGCAATGCTGCTTGTAATAGCATTTTAAGCACCTCTGCTACACCTCGGAAGAATTTCGAAATGCTCTGTTGCATGCAAATTACCTTTCTGCATTGTTGAAATGCTTGAATATAAGCACAATTTCATTAATTATGGACAATACCCCAATTTATGGACCATTTTTAGTACACTTGATGAATGACTCATTTTCATACACTAGTTGACATCCTCATGAAGTGCTTTGATATGCCTCAAAGAAGATGCACGGGGTATCTTAATAGTATTAGGTATCTTCTTCTTGTTTGATGGCTCCCAAGCGTAGTCGATAGTCTCCACTTCTATGCGGTCACTTGCAGTCGTTGGCCTCCATCTCTTCTTCCAACAATTGGCATAATTAGCTGGGTAGACTTGGTTCCTCACTGGGATTGGCAGCTTCGAGCACCTTTGTTAGATGTTGAACAAGCAACCCAATGCAATATATGCTTGTGGATACTGCTTTTGCAAGTGCCAAGGTCCTTCACCGATTTCTTGGGAGGAAGCAAATTTTAGGATATCCAACCGCATCATGGGCTTCCCGCCCTCTTTTTCTTTCCACATCTTTATTCCACCAGCAGCAACCAATCCGTAAGTGGGTCTAGTTTTGTAATACATGACTGGCCAATCACCATTCATAGCTTAATCCAAAAGTTAGAGGGGTGGTATGACTCACAATCTATCATCCCCATCCGGTATGTAGCCTTCTATAAAACCCTTCCAATCCGAACTTTGTCAACAACATAGGGCACGCAGTGTATTCAAGTTGCATTTGTGGAATTCATACAGTAGTTCTGGCATTGTGAGCACCTCTGCCTTCTTTAAAGATGTAGAGAAGTTACCAAACAAGGCATCGATATCATCATGTGTGTGACCGGGCATCATGAACCCTAGCTCAATCTCTTCAAACACACCAAGATATACTAGGTAAGAAAGATAGGAGAAGACATACATTAGAGGTAATTTGAGATCTCATTTTGTCCCATTAAGGGATGCTTAAAAAGCCACATCAGCTTTTGAAACTGTCCAATAAGAGAAGAGCTCCAGTGTATTTTATTCCAGTATTATGTGGCAGCAGTAATTAATGCAGTTCTAACTAACTTTTGCAGTGTCATTTTTCTACTATAACTTTTGATCAAAAACTCCGATTCGAACACTATTTGTGGCAATGGATTCGTCTCCTCAAGATCTTTCTAATGACAACCATTGTTATATCTTTTGGGATGTAAATATATAAGAAAAGAGCAAAAAACCATATTTTTAAGGTTAACACATATTGGCTTGTATTGAAATACATCATAACCATATATCACTTGAAAGATCTTTTCATTCTCAAGATCTAATGCAACAAATGCCGCAAAGATTTTCATGAGTAGATCAAAAAGTTATAGGGAAAAAACGACAAAGAATGAAGTTGTTAATGCCGCATTAATTGCGCTTGATGTAGAGTACTCATTCTATTGGAGGATTCTTATGGGGACAAAAAGGAGATCTCAAATTACCTCTAATGCCTATTCTTGTTCTCGTCTGTGATCGTTGTCCAAATGCAAATAAAGTATCTTGGGCGTAGGCTTCAATGATGGTCCCCGTGGCTCGTGGCAAATTAGCGTGTATGCCGGTATTGATAGTGACAATTTTGACTCCAAGGCAGTTGTGTCTCGCGAATGAGGAGACCCATTTTGAGCAGATGATTCAGACCGACAGTGGCCTCCCTCGCGATACTGCGTTCCCCATCTCTAATCTCTTCAAGATGCTATTCAAAGAACCTACATGGAAGTTAGAGTCATCCGCCATAAGTCCAGTAGGGCAAAGTTTCCATAGGATCCATTCCCATGACCATGAGTCAATGCACCGAGCCAATGTCGTTTTCAGCTGTCAAGTCTCCGGGAGAGACTTCACATTGATTGTTGCAATTTTGGAATCATTGTTTTGGCTTGATCCATTTTGTCGTGAATAATACAAAGATATTGGCCGGGATACCTGGGAGTATAATCTCCACGCGACCAAGACTGCGGTGACATTACCACAGGCCCGCTCCAGCCTATGCGCTCTTCTTTCATCATGCAACATCCTCCTCGCCTTCATCTTTGGTCTTCAAGAACTTCGCGGATCACCTCACATGTATCGCATTTGAGAATGCAATTTTCTTTATGCGATACTTGACGTCCCGAAGCTCGCCTCCACGTTCTATGAAAACCCGTCGGTGATACCTTCTTGCCGATCCAATGCCACAACCTCTCGCATTAACCTCTTCTAGAATGCTGGACTTCGTAAACATTGCGTGCAACTTCCTCGACATTCTCTCTATCCCTCCTCGTTTCTCCCCCCGCCATGGGGCAAGGATTCACCGCTTCTCCCTCATGAACATGGAAAACATGGCCTCACATGCCAACGCCGAGGAGCGAGGCTTCAATGTGCCACAGCTTACCATGTTCGCCCTTGCGTGCACCCTCAAGAAATTGGGCCTTCCATTTCAGATACCCGACTTTTGAGATCCCGAGACCAAGGTACCACGCCTCTTTTCGCGAACGAGATTCCCCAGCAAGACCAGGCCGTCCCCACTCTTCGACCTTTCATGTTGTTGGCGAACATGTCATAAACAAAAGTAACCCTATCACTTGATTTCATGGCAAGGAATTCCTTTTCGCATGTTAACAACTTGATTCCTAGAGAACCTGATGCAACACCTATTCTTGCAACACAAGGTCCTCCCCAGAATCGAGGATAGCATTCGAGTGGTGAGACGAAAGCAAGCTTTGGTGGCCTAACAACCTTCCCCGGTTGTCGGAATGAAAAGTGTAATGTTGTTTCTCATAATTTGGGTGCTTCGATGCTCAGAGCCCCCGGGCCGGACACAATATCTTCCTCATTGCGGTGCTGCAGTCAATATCTCCGGTGACCTTTACTCCGGCCAACACGGTCGAGGTGATTGCTCCATCTCACGAAAGCATCCCCGCCCGGCACCTGCAAGCAACCCCCGCAACGGATGTTCACTTCGTAAAGGGGAGGGAAACCTTCGCCATGATACTCCACAAACTTGAAACCCGTAAACTGGTCACAAACCGCATCATCGGGGCCAAGAAAGATATGAATCCCTTTCCAAATGATAATGGAGTCGCATGAGTGCCATATCTCACAATCCTTTTCAAGAAGGGTATATCTTGTCACGGGTTGTGTTTCCTTCCCCAATTCGTCCACGTTTTTTGTTTGGGACGCCATTAGCGCATCTACTCACGAGCATCTTCACTTCTCCGAGAACTTAATGAGCCCCCGGCTTCGCTATTGTGGTTGCATCCGAGTTGGCCGTGGAAGGGTATGGTGGCCTTCAACACTTCCTCCACACCTCACGCCACTAGTCCATTCGATATCTCCTTGAAGTGGCATTGTGTCATTTGCCCCACAACTCCCTTTGCTACTAGATGTTCATTAAGGAAGAGATACACAACCCGCACAAGGATTTCAAAGGTGTTAAAATCGAGTAAGGAAGACGAGAAAGCAATGCAAATGACCCCGGGGATTCCCATTCAATGGTTACAAGGACAATGAAATTGGGCGGTGCCCTTTTACAAATGAGGTCTTTAGATTCCCCTTGTATAATGTTAGTATTGGATGCAAGAAGTCTCACAATGGGTAGAAAAGAAGGTTCTCACTCCTGAACAAAGTTATATCCACAAGACAAATTGGGCCCCAAATTTGTTCGTGGTGGTAGAAGAGCTCAGAAGTAGGCGGATTCTACCAAATTTAGTCAGCCACCAAGAGAAAACACATTCGAGATACAATTGGCCCACCCCGACAGCCACCTATCCGGTCTTCTACACAAAGGGACAATATGGGCTTAATCGAACAATTTGTCCCCTTGTTGCAAATTGGGCGGCCGCCCAATTTGAACCGAATGAGGCGCTTATATAAGGGTAGTATTGATGCAGTCAGTCTCACAATGGGTACAAAAGAAGGTTCTCGCCTCAACAAAGTTATATCCATATCAAGACAAATTGGGCCAACCCAATTTGTTCGTCTTTGGTTAAAGAGCCGTGGAAGTAGGCGTAGACTCGGCGTACCCCCAATTTAGTTGTCACCAAGAGAAAACACCTTCGAGATAGAGTTTGCCCACCCCGGCGGTTTCACCTATCCGTCATCTACACAAAGGGGACAATGGGCGACATCCCAATTCGTCAGATGAAACCAAGGAGGCGCATTACTAAAAGAACTAAGGAGGCGCACACTAACCGGAATTTATCATTGAGCTACCAAAACAAATACAATCGAGCATTGGAAGGGCCTCGACTACAAACAAGGGTTAATGGAGAAAATAGCAGTACACAATTCCTCGCACACCAATTTCGTGAAAAGGATGGACTGCATCGAAACTTAGAGTTTATGTAAATGTGACAAGAACTGGTGAATGATGAGGAGTAATCAACAAAGCCATCGAAAAGGCGTGAATGGAAAGGTGTGATTGAACAGGCGTGCTTGAAGAGGTGCGAATGAACAGCCGCGGAATGGAAAGGCGTGATTGATTACATCCCTTCACATCACATTTGCAAAGAATTACACATCGAGGTATGGCGAATTTAATCGTGGAGCAAAGACAAAACCTTTGGCGATGTCGCGGCCATGAATATGAATCGCTGAAGATATTTGGCGCCTTGCGAAAAGATAGTAGCCAAACAAAGCACCGCCAAAAACAACGAGTGTTTGAAGCGCATTTACATTTAAACAGAATTCCCCCAAAATTTGAATATAATTTCCCCCTATTTTGAAAGCTAAATGTCCCACCTAATTTGGTAATGTGTCCGCCCGAACTTTTAAACACAAATTCGCCAAAGCACGTGCGACATTAATGCATGACTCAATTAATTTTGGGGGGCTTTAAATGACGATTTGAAATTCAAAATCTCCGGCAAGACTTATTATTAAGGTCCACAATTAATTCCTCACGCCAACCCATCAACGGTCCATTTTTATTTCAAAAGGCCAAACTCTTACATGCACGACACTTGTCTTCGCCTCAAGAAAGGTCCATAACCCTTTAAAAGCCCCTCATTCTCCTCGACTGCAGATTTAGAAAATTCTGTGCTTCTTTGGCGCTTTGTGCTCCGCTTAACACTGTCGCCTTCATATTTCTTAGCCACGAAAGTCATTCTCATCCCTATCATGTCATCAAGACTATACTCCCGGAACCACCGTTTGTCGGCTTCCCGGATCGAGCACTTGGCACCTTGTGTTTCGGCCGCTTGTCGCCATCCTGTTGGCGCCTTCCTCTCTGCATTGTCCTATCGCCTGGGTACCCCTGTACACCAAGGAATCTTAGCAGTTGATGGCATCTCGCCCTACCACCGGAGGCAAAGGTAAAGTGGACTACTTTCTTAATATAAACTTGAGCGCCTGCCTGATTAAGTATCCCGCTATTGCATCTCGGAAAATTGGGATGTGGCTGACATATTAACATCTTCTAGATGCCTCACTGGTCCCCACAAATGCATACCGCAGTGCGTAACCTAATAGGGCACCCAATTGCTTCCCCGAGGGTCTTTCATTTTGCAAAACATTGGACTTTTTTTTCCTAACACCAAAGTGGCACGCCCAATTTACTTATCCCTCACACCAAAGTGGGCCGGCGCCAATTTGCCTATCCCTACAAAGACGACCCTTGGATGGTAGACTTGGGTGATTAAATTGGGCCCCGCCAATTTACTCTACCCATGTCCACCATCCAAGGAAGTCGGTTTAGGAAATAGGCAAATTAGCCCGTCACTTTGGTGTGAGGGATAAGTAAATTGGGCAGGCGCCCAATTTGGTATGCGTAGGGATCTGGCCAAATTGGGCGGGCGCCCAATTTGGCCCCTATGATGCAATCGTCTCCTCAGCCCCAAGGCTCACCATGAGTTGAGCCGAGTAAATTGGGCGGGCGCCCAATTTGGTGTGCGTAGGGACAATCCAAATTGGGCGGGCGCCCAATTTGGGCCCTGTGATGCAATTGTCTCCTCAGCCCCAAGGTTCACCATGAGTTGAGCCGAGCAAATTGGGCGGGCGCCCAATTTGGTGTGCGTAGGGATCCGGCCAAATTGGGCGGGCGCCCAATTTGCCTCCATCATACAACAGTCTATTCACTAACACTACTTTTCGTTCTGCAGGAATTAATATGGCGCGAACAAAGCAGACTGCTCGGGTTCCCGGTACCGGACCCAAATTTGCAGAGGCTATTGCAATAGAGAATGCAAGAACAGAAGAAGAGAAAGAACTGTTTGCTGGCATCCAGGTTGTGCCCCATGAAATTTTGACGGTTGCTGAGGAATGGGTCTGGTGCATAGAGATAGGGAATATTCATCCCGGTCCCGATTAAAACCACCTCAAGGATCTTACGCTTTTCTTTGGCAAGATAGGGGCAGGAAAAATGAATTCGGCGGGTATCATCATTGACATGGAGGTCTCGCCTGAGAACAAGGATGACTTCCTCATCGATGTTGAAGACACCGTAGATCGGACTTTTGTCCGTTATAAAGTTCCACTTTCTAAGTACGAGCCATGTATGATGAACGCAAGTATAAAGGAAAGCCCACATTCTTGCGCCGTAAAGGATGGGCGCTAGACTCATATGAAAGTTTAGAGTGCTCGGGCATCAAATCAAGAACCGATATTTTGATGGCTACTACCACCGTTGCAGGGATATTAGAGCACAAACAGTAACAGGTCGAAAAAGCCGCTCATTCACGAGTATCGTGGCAAAACCAACCTAAAGTATACGATACTAAGTGGCTTAAGTCTAGGTACAAGAAAGGTGAGACAAAGACAAGCCAGGGGGCAAAAATACCATGGAGACCGATCAAACAGAAGAAGAAGGCGAGGACACCGCTACGGCTATTCACCGTAAAAGCTGCCACTAAACTTGTATTCTTGGAATGAAGAGAATATCAAGGTCACCCGAGGTGAGTGCGTAGAAGAGGACCAGCCGCCCAAGAGGAACCCCTAAGCCGAGGGAAAAGATTTAGGTGGTCCGTCCCAAGAGGCGCAAGCGGTGACATCTTATCACGTGAGCCCAAATAGTTCGGAGAGGGAGTCCTTGTCCGCTTCTTCATCTGAAGAACGGAGAGTAGCCGGATCGTGGAAGTTCACTCCATCCGTGGCGGCGCCACCGGAGAGCGCATATGAGTTGTCATAGAATGCCATAGCAAGCATCAAGCTACGAGGGGAGAGAATCTACCCTCCGGGTGGGCTTCGGATTGAAGTCGATGTGTTCAAGATGCATAAAGCCCCGGCAAATATGACTTGTAGGGTCATAAGTCCAGAGCACTTGGACACTCTCTACGAATCGCTTATCAGCCATCGATGCACCCTCCCCTGCGCGATGTCGTCGCCGCTCGATCCACGCATGTACAGCAATCAAGGGAAGAAGGCGTAGGACCCGCAAAATGCGTATCATCGATTGTAAATGGCAACCATATACGACCCTACGTTGCTCAACCGCTTGTCACAAAGTTTTGGCATGGCCTCCCCGAAGGAAGCACTTTGGCGTAACCCGACATTCTTTTCTATGCCAAAAGGAAATGCCGAAGTCCCTCGCAGGAAATCTCACAAAGAATCGAAAGTACGCTCGTCGTGCCAGAGAATAATGACATAACAAAGAAGACTATACACTCAGGAAGTATTCTTCAAGAAATTCAGCAGCTTTCAGAACCAAGTGGGCATTCTACCGAAGCCTAAGAAGGGCAAACGCTGCACTCCGGCTTCGGATGATTCTGTAAGTGCGTGCACTACCACCATTACTTCCCACACCGTTATTCACTAGTTCCTTGAAATTACCAATTTTAGACCTCGCTGGCACTTCTTTCAAATATTCAAGCCCACTTTCGACGATTTAAGCAAATTGGGGCCGCCCAATTTCGAACTGCTCAGTGGAAATTGGGCCCCGCCTGGGGCACCCACCTCGGATGATCCCGGGAATTGGGCTGCCCAATTTGGGTCAGCTAGTGCAAGCAAATTAAGATGATGTGTATGCCCTTATCTAGTGCCTTCGTGTCATGCAGATTGGAAAGTCAGAAAGTAATCGCAAACCATTAAAAAGTCAACTATGCGTGACTACGACTACTTTGTATATCTTGATGACGAGTCGTGGAATTTGTGCACCGAAGTTGCCCAGTTATTCTACGAAGACCGGTTGAAGGATGAGAAGGGAGAAAAAATTGAAGTGAAGGATAGGCTTAGACTTTTCACCAATAATTCCTGTCGCCCATTAAAGTCCATGCATCCTCTAGATCTGCAAAGGCTGCTGAAGGAGATCAAGGATGGCACCACATTCCTGAAGGGAAGCAAGGATTATACTGGGAGACGTACCATGAAAGTCAGAGCCCTAGAGCTGAAGAAGATTGGAACAATGGAGCGGGCCCTTGTCAGATACATGAAGGAAGTGAAGAAACTTCCTTTTGAAGACATGGTCGCCTTTGAGGCAAGCTCACCCCATATTCACGCGGAGAATCTGATGCTTATGTTCGCAAGTAGCATCGCTGGATGGGCGTAGGACGAAAGAGATGGAGAAGGAAAGCTTTCCGGAGTCCCTCTACAGCAAAGTAGACGAATATCTTCTTGGGCCAGTTGAGGAGGGTGGCAAACCTTTCAAGTGTTTCCACGTTAGTCCGCGAGGTTTGTGCGTGGACGTGGTAAACACTTCGGCCCGCTTCATTGGATGCGACTTCAGATATACAAAGAAATGGCCAAAGGAAGATTATGAAAAATTCCTTGACCAGCTCAGCACGATGACGGACCAGCAGCTTTACTAGGTAGCTATATTTATTACCCCTGCATCACTTCAATGAGTGCCTATCCGCCATGAAGACAATAGACTGGTGGCAGCCGTGTTTAGGTTGGTTCCTACCGACCCCCCGCCGAACCGCTTCTACCTCTAGAGTTCGAGAGTTGCAATGTCTTGTCCTCGCTAATGTATATTGCCGAGACGCGGCTGGCTACGCCATCGATCAAGACAGAAATAAATATTTGCTTCGCCAATTCCGACCATCCAAAAGCAATATGCTAAGTTTCCCAAGCATTTACGAGAAAAACAGGACATCGAAAAGAATTTGCCTGATCATGAGTGTGCAGCAGGTATGCATTTTAAATTGGGTGTCCGCCCAATTTGCTTTGTTGACTATCAATGTTTCTAACATTTGTTTTCCCAAAGACTTATTGGTCAGACGACCTTGGTGCGACAAGGGTGCAAAGTGGGGGGAGGAGTACTGCAAAAATCGGTTGGAAAGTAGGGCGTGCACCTATCTAGTACGGTTGATGCCGGAAGGTTGCCTTCGTTTCGACTTCTTTTCCCGTGGTGCTTTTAGCCGAAATGCGGTGTCTGCGAGGGCTATAAAACATTGTCTTTTGAGACGCAGACGAAAGCTGGAAATTAAGCTTTGCACGGATATTTGAGCAACTTCGATGTCATGTTAGACGAGAAAAATCAAGAGCTTCGGGCACTACAAAAGATAAAGAGGGAAAGTGTGGCGTTCCCAAAGACAAAGATACGCCCGGGGCGATATACCGCCGCTTTATCATCGCCGCGTTACACGCCACCACAAATCGACGGTAATGCCAACGTGTAACCAGTGGGTAGCCCTAGGGGCAACTTACCGTAAATATGTGCAACTATATATTAATGTGCACATTTTCCAATGTACACATTAATGTGGGCACACATTTCCATGTGGACACTTCATGCCAAGTGGGCCACACCCATAGGTGCCATTAATGTGCACATTTCCCAATGTACACATTCATTAATGTGCACACATTTCCATGTGGGCACATTTGGCCACCTAGCCCTTAAAGGCAAGTGGGCCCATTTCCAATTATCCCACATGCCAAAAGGGGATAATTGGAAACCCTAGCCAACCCCCTTGTCTATATAGGGTAGGAAACCCTAACTTGCCCAATTTCGATTCTAGGGCTTTAGAACTCTGTTTTGGCTGCCTCAACAGCCAAAACCGCCTCCCAGACTCTGCCTAGGAGAATTGCACCATTAGTTTCCCTTGATTAGAGCGTTTCAGCAGGATGGTCGAGCTCAGGTCAGGAGGAGCCCCTCAAGGATCAGGTATTTGGCCAATTAGATAGTCTAAACCCTATTTTAGTCATAGAATCAGTAGGTTTAGCCTATTAAATTGCCCATAGCAGCCCTCTAGATCTCTAGATAGTAGATTCTAACTAAAGAACCTAACTCTATGTTGTAGATTAGATCTAGTTCTTTAGTTCTCTGTGAAGTATATGGATGATGTATCTCTATGAACTCCTTGTATTGGGAAGGGGGGTAGAGACCTAAAGCTTTGTAGTTGATGCTCCTAGAGTAGCCTCTCTAGCACACTGTAGATTCGGCCTGTGCACAAGAGCCACACCGGGATGTGGGTGAAGGGGCCAGACTGGCTAAGAAGGAGGTTCATGTCCTGACTCTTGAACGATCCCTCTGGTGTGTAAAGCCTACCAGGGATCATTGTGACTAGGTCTAATGGCTTGCCACTGCGTGTGGGCAAGGCATGGGCTCGACACCCGTGAAGTGGTGTTCACTTTCCAGTGGGTTCAAATCGGAATCACGGGCAAAGGCCCTCTAGTCACCTTGAGTCAGCATGTAGATCTCTGGAGGGAGTGATCCCTACCTGCCCCATCGGAACTGGGAGGATGAACCCAGGAATAGCCCTTTTGGCTATGCATCCGGCGGGCTACAGTCAGGTCCCGACACTTTTCAGCCCACTCTGCAAAGTGTGCACAGGAGGGGCGGATGGAGTGGACAACCCTAAGCCATGTTCATATGCCAGCCAAATCCATTGCCATGAATTCGGCCTCCCCAATGAACTCGAGCCCCAAGCCGCCGGGCCGCCCCTTGAGTCTGAGCTTTGGGTAGGATTCCCTATGTGTTGTGCTGATCTTTGTCTATGCAGAGATGTGGAGGACCATCCCTCGAGATGGTCACAAGATGTTGATGTATGTGCTACTGACATGTATGTTTACGCTTCCGCAGCTAGGTAGGCCCTGAGGGAGACGGGGTACAATGACCCCTTCATTCTTCCCCACTGAAGCCATCACGGTTGCAGTGTTATGTGAAGGGCCCTGTATCGGCATGGAGCTGGTATGGGGGAAGAACTCCTGTTTGTATACGGTGAGTGCAATCCGTATAACGAGTAGGGGGACGCCACAAAGGGTATCGAGCTATGTTCTTGGAGACCAAGAGCAAAGCACTGGCCATGTTCCCAGTAGCACTAACTTGATAGGATCCTTAAACCTCGAAAAATGGGAAATTTTTTTTCTCATTTTTGTAGTTATGCTAAGCTAGTAACCGTTAAAATGAATAAAAATGTAAAAGGATTAAAAAGTGGTGAGCCAACATCCGTGTAGGAATGGTCTCACGTCATGGCCGTGACGATTTCGAGATTCTCAAAATCGTCCGGGCGAACGCGGTTCAACATTTTGACACCAAAAGTTGTAAATTACAGTAAAATAACTTGATAATTCTAATTTTAAGCTAAGAATCAGTAGAATTAGCATGTTACATGTTAATTTAATAGTGGGGCCCACCATGTCTCACACGTCGTGCCAGGACAGATTTTGAGATTCTCAAAATCGGGCTGGGCGCAACGTGTGAGACCTTGCTTAATTAGGTGTTTTAGATGCTTTAGACAACCCAAAAAAATTTTGTTTAAAAGTTGACCTAAAATTTGGCCCTATAAATAGACCCAGACCCCTCCCATTTTTCGTGTTCTTCCCTAGAACTTCGCTCGTGACTGCCAAGGCGATCTTCTGGCGCTTAGCTCCGATCGACAAACCGTCAAATGATGGCCCGCACCAAACAAACTGCTCGGAAGCCTAGGATGGCGGATCGTCCAGCGCCAGGTCCCAATTCTCTTTCGTGAGAGTCTCGAGAACGCCTTCTCCATGAAGGCGAATCGTCTTCGAGCGAGGAAGCAGGATCGGACCGGAGCGACCGTACAGAGCTCATAGAGGACAACCGGCCGGATGTCATGCACCAAATCCTCGAGGAGATTGCACAAGAGGAGGGAAGAAGCGAGCTCAGGACCAACCTCAGGGGGACACCAACCCACGGGAGGAGCAGCGGGAGCAGGCGGACCAGCCAATAGGCCAGGAGCAACACCAGGAGGACACCAACCTACAGGAGGAGCAGAGGGAGCAGGCGGACCAATCAACAGCCCAGGAGCAACCCCAGGCTGAGGTCCACCTGCAGGAGGAGCAAGGAAGAGAGGAGCAGCAGCCGCCGGAACTCACCCAGGAGGAAGAGGCCGACCTTGCACGCTTCATCCACAAGTATGAAGCCAAAGAGCGCCGCCGGGAGCGGAGGACGAAGAGTCGGGAAGACGACCCGACCACAGCCAACGAGTCCAAGAAGAGGAAGGCCAAAGCCATAAAGGCAGGCAAAAGGAAGGTGGTGAAGGCTCTGAAGCGAAGCAAGGGGTCCTGGCCATCAACGAGCCGTCGGAGAGAGAGGAGACCCCCACCACCGACGACTGGATGAAGACTACGTGTTCGAGCAGCGGGGCAAGCTCTTCAAAGTCCCCCCGGTCAGAGGAAGAGACCCCCGGCAGTAGCCCAAGAACAGAGGAGACCGGACAGTCGGGCGAAGCCCCCACCTTTTCCGACGGGATAGGGTTAAAGCCCCGCCACCCCAAATGGCGTATGTGATAGACCCCATAAAGGTCTATCAGAAGAGGATTAGAGAGCACAACTCCTATATGGAGAAGTGGGAGGCATACAATGCCTACTTCCAGGAGCATCGGGTGAGGACAAATCGGAAAGCGAGTACCCCCAAAAGCGAATCTGAAGCCCGCCACCCAGGCCCAAGCCTCCCCGAGCACCAGGTAAGAAGAGGAGCAAAAAGAAGAAGCTAGAAGACAGAGCCCTCAAGGAGATCCGCCATTTCCAGAAGAGTTACAGACTCTTGATCCCCCGGGCGCCGTTCCAACGCTTGGTTCGTGAGGTAATGCAAGAATACAACACGGACATGCGAGTGACCGACGAAATGTTGTTGTGCCTGCAGGAGGCAGCAGAAGCAAAAATAGTGCAGCACTTCGAAGATTCAACGGCCTGCACGGTGCACGCGAAGAGGGTTACCCTCATGAGGCAGGATATGTATCTTGCCAGGCACATCAAGGGAGAACGCCCTTGAGATTTTGTAAATAACTGAAAAATTTTGTTAATATAAAGATTTTTTTGTGTAAATAAAGTGTCAAACCCTGTTTAAATAGGTTAAGATATCGATCCCTAGCTTTTGTTTTAATTAAATTGAAACTTTGAGCAAAATTGAGACGATGTCTCACACGTCGCGCCAGGACAGATTTTGAGATTCTCAAAATCGGGCTGGGCGCAACATGTGAGACCATGCCCAAAAATGCCCAAAACAGCTCCAAATCGACTAAGTAAGGGGTCAATTCTACCTAACTCGATGAGTTTAGTGGAATTACAGCCTTAGATCACTTAAATTGAGTAAGCCTAGCCCAATTAGGACCCATGTCTCACACGTCGCGCCAGGACAGATTTCGAGATTCTCAAAATCGGTCTGGGCGCAACGTGTGAGACCTCGTACCATTTCTTCACCAAATGATCCCCAAATTGTACAATAGGTTCAGTAGTTGTTCTTAGCATGCTCAAACCCTAGAAATAGTCTTCAGACTTGCAATTGTATCCCTTAATAGATCAGAATTGCCTAATCTCAGTAAATTCTAGGTCATCCAAAAATTAGGGTTTTCCCCTTTTCTATAAATAAGTTCCCCATTTCTCAATTAGCACCCTGCAAGTTTGCTCTCTGCTGCTTAGGCGATCTTCCAGCTCCTTGAGGCGCTTCTGCATCCGTCTGTTACTCCCTTCTTTGCTAGATCAATGGCCACTGCTGACTTCGGGCGATGGTACGGTACAAGATTACTTCTTTTAGAGGCAGATGTCAACGACATCTTCCAAGTCTTTGGGAAAGAAATCGACATCTAAGCTACGCTAAATGCAACCCCAGCATATAGGCAGGTGCTAGCAGAATTTCAAGCTAGGGTAGGACCCTCCCTTGTTCAAGTCCCCCCTTGCATAGGATACTTCATTCCCCGCCCATCCCTTCAAGCAGCCTTGGGTGATGTCCCCAACATCGCCAAGTACTTAACCAACAAGGCGCAAAGGTCGCTGCGACTACATGGTCCCGACGACCAATAGGACCAAGTATTTCTCTTACACCGCCCTAGCTATCTTCTTATCCCACTTGGCACCCGAAAACCCAATGGGGGCAACCTCTATTCCTCCGATGGAGGTGGACCCCATAGCAGTCCAAGCAGAAGAGCAGATGCTTCTGCAGTATCAGCAGGAACAAGAGTCAAGAGAGGACGAAGAGGAGTCGGATGATGAGGGATACACGGAGCTCGACTCAGACGAAGAACGGCGCCAAGCAGAGCAGGTGAGCTGGTCAACCGGCCCGAGCCGGCGGGGCATCGAGTTGCTCCCCCCACTCGGCTAGGCATCACAAGCCTAGCTCCTATCATCATCAATGGAGAGGAGTATCTACCCTCACGACATCCGTAACCTCCCCCACGGGGAGAGGGAGCTCAGATTGGATGAACTGGTCCACCAACTGCGGCAGACCGACATGGACGACTTCATCGTCCGGGGAGTCTCGGACTTCCCGCTTCAGGTCAGAGAAGCCGACACCTACACCGGGAAGCGACTTCGACATCCAAGCCTACAGCAAAGATCGCAAATGATGGACGAAGCGGAGCCGCCAACGTGAGGAGGAGTTCCTCGCCTCCAGGAACAGATGGGGATCCGTGGGAAGACCACGAGCATCTTAATGCCGAGTCCCTCAACACCACCCCCGCCAAGAGGAGAAGGAATCGACCTCAGGAGGATCGACCGCACAATTGAAGATTACTGGGAGCTCACCGAGATCGAGGTCGACGAAAGCACGCCGGCACATGAGCCGCAGTGCCAAACAAGTGGAGAAGCTTCGACCTTAATAAACACAACGGCAGTGTCGCCAGTACTACTTGCCGCTGCTGCTGGATGGGAGAGTAGCGGTAATACACCGCAAGTTCAGTCCCAGAGGAGAGGAAGGGGTATTCATGCTGATTGCACTCTCGGACTTCGGCAGGCATGCTCGCATAGCGGCAAATGTTGACTATGCTGTCCTGGTCAAGAGGGCAATGGCACTCGACCTTCTTCGACTTCGCCATACCCCACCGACGCCAGCGAGATTATGCTGGATCGCGGCCCTCACATCCCAATCGCTAGGTAGAAGACTTGGTGAGAGCCTTACAGGAGGCTCGCCGCCAGCATCATCGTGAACTTGGGTCACTTTCGGTGAGGGACGGCCCAAGTTAAGAAGTTCCTTGAAGACAACCCGCCTTACCGGGCGATTTCAAGACTAGTTAGACTCTTTGATCCCTGAGACTTTTTGTAATCGAAATATTATATGATATATGAATATAAATTCTGTTGCACTTTAAATGTTTTGTTGATGTAGTTTTGCCCCACAATTATACCAACAAACATAAACAATGCAAGAGAACAAATGAAACTAACCATGTAGCCATGAACTAATTGTGTATGCAGCCTAGAGGCCTAAACGCAGGGGAACGACAAACCGAGACCTTATTGAAGAGCGCACCACCTGCACCACCCCCAAGGAACCTATTTGAAGATATGGAACCCATGACCCCAGAGGAGGAGATATCCCGTGATGAGGACGGACCGAGCAGATAAAGGCCTTGCTGTCCGCTAAAGCGTGAGTGGGTTCGGGGCAACGCCCTTCGCTTGCCACAAGCATCAGCCGGAGAGCGAGGAAGGGACAAGAAGAGGAGCAAGAGAAGGAGATCCTCCAGTCCGAATCTTCCCACTCAAGTTCACTCGACCGACCCGAGGAAGAGGAAGAACGTGCTCAGACCCCTAACGTGATGGAAGGCAAAGGAACACTGAAGATGGAAGGCAGAGGAACATCCCAGATGTACGACAAAGAGATACCAGGGCCTCTGACTACCAGAAGAAGGTAGATTCCGCACCGGGCAATGTATGGAAGGCCCGAACCGAGCAAAGCGCTTCGAGAAGAACAGGCCAGATTGGAAGCGAGGGCATGGCTGGATCTAAAATGAGTGAGTACGGCAATGCTTATGGCATGAAAGATAAAGACAAAGGCGAGTTGCAACAGCCAACTTGAAAGGAGCCGCTCGGATTTGGTGGAAGGGTTATGCAAAGGCACATGGCTTAAGCAGGGATGCTTGTAAGTTCAGGAAGTTTGCTAAAGCCTTCAAGCGCCATTATGTCCCGAGGGAACATAAGTCCAGCATGATGCAGCAGTTCTATAGGTTGCGGCAAGGCAACAAATCAGTCCAGAAATATACGAGGAATTCATGAGGCTAAGGTCAGAGCAAGCCGGGTTGGGGAGAAACATGCAAAGAGAAAGCTATATTGAGGGGTGAATGAGGAGATCCGCAAGCTTGTGAGAGCAATAAACCCCAGGACAAGATCGAAGGCTTGAGTCCAAGGCTATAAGCTTGCGGGGGCTCCGGACCTCGCAATAGCGGGCGTATGCCAGTATTTCCGTGATAAAGGCAAGGCGTCAGAAGCTATAGCCCTAGGGCAGCCAAATCCGTGTCCAAATAGAGCCCCATATGGTGGGAACCGGGGAAACAAAGCAGAGAAGAAGCAGGTGTCCTTCAAGGACAAGCAGTGAGGGGTCAAACTACTCCAAAGCAAAGGCGATCCTTTTGCAGGCGATGCCCAAGGAAAAGAGGCAGAGTGCATAGAAAAGCTTTTGCTTCAGTGCTTCCAGCCGCCATAGAACAGCAAAATTGCCCCTACGCCATGAGTGCGGCTCTAGCGAGTTGGGAGATTGGGACGCCTGTCGACGACGACGGGGCTAAGAAGCCCGCGACTACATCCGTGATGAGTGCCACATCTTTGCCGCAATAGATACAGAAAAAGCAGAGCCAAGACAAAAAGTAATCTCCACAAGAGGGGAAGGCCAAGGCCAAGTCCTTCATAGTCTTGATAGACTCAGAAGTAGCCATAACTTTGCATCCCCCGAATGGTTCAAATGTTGAAGTTGAAGCCGCTAAAGTCAAAGCCAAGACCCGCTGTCTTAGCAAGTGGTGCGGTAAAAGGCACGGGCAAGAGAATTAGCTTCGACATCGACTTGCCAGGGATTAATATCCAGATGGGGGCAGAAGTAATGGGCATTGGCAAGTATGACTTGATCATAGGAATGGAGTACCTTGGGCCAGCAGGGGCCATTATCGATTGTGGAAAGCGGAAGGTGACCTTCCCAACCGCGACGGCAAGATCATCGAAACCACGTGTAAAGAAGTTGTTCCCATCATGCGCATGTCTTCTAAGCGGCTGTTCAAGTGCATCAAGAGCGAAAGCAGTGGCATACATCTTCAAGCTTGAGATTAGTGAGCCGAATCGGAAGGAAGCAAAGAAGACAAGGTGCTCAAACAAGTTGCCGGGCAAGTAGCTAAGCTGATCACGAAAGTTCCATGATCTCTTTCCGGATGAGATCAAGCAGCTCCTCCTTATAGGGAGTCGAAAAGCGAGATTGCACTCGACCGGGAACAAAGCCAACAAGTAAGGCTCCATATAGAATGACAACGCAGAGTTGCCTGAGCTAAAGAAGCATTGCGAGGAGCTGCTTGACCTAGGTTTCATTAGACCTAGTGTTTCGCCATTTGGAGCGCCCATTCTCTTTGTTAAGAAGAAGGATGGCGCTTTAAGGATGTGCATAGACTATAGGCGCTTGAACAAGCACACCATTAAGAACAAGTACGCGCTCCCGTGATCGATGACTTGATGGATCAGCTCCAAGGTGCAAAGATCTTCTCCAAAATCGACTTAAGATCAAAGTTATCATCAGATCAGGATAAAGGAAGAAGATATTCATAAGACCGCCTTGAACGCCGGTATGGGCACTATGAGTTCACGGTAATGCCTTTCGGCTTATCGAATGCCCCATAACGCTTCATGAGGCTCATGAACCACATCTTCGTGGGAGTTTTTGACACCTTTGCAATTGTTTTCTTTGATGACATTTTGGTGTATAGCAGATCCCTTGAAGAGCACGCATAACAACACTTGAGAAGAGTGCCGAGAAGTTGAAGAGGCACCAGTTATGCATGCCAAGTTGTCGGGCGCCGCTCGCAACAGAGAAGGTGGAGTATCTAGGTCATGTGATCTCGCCAGAAGGCATCTCGACGGATCCCGCAAAGATTGAAGCCGCCATTCAAAGGGTCGGGCCAAGAATGTGCATAAAGTCGGTTTCCCGCCCCTAGCAGTACTACAGAAGTTCGTGAAGAACTTTGCCAAGATAGCGCCCCAAGTAATGCGGACTTGACGAGGGCGCAGAAAGTGAAAGATTGGGCAGAGCATTGGCACAAGAAAGCCTGCTGGGTTTGAATTGTTGAAGGAAGCTTTAACAACAGCCCCGATTTTAATCCCGCCGGCGGGACCGGAGAAAGATAAGCTTGTAGCGACGGACGCAAGTAAGATAGCTACAGGAGCAAAGGCTTATGCAAGAAGAGCGTGTGGTAGCGTATGATTCCGTGAAGATGAACGACGCCAAACGCGCGCTACCCCACGCACGATCGTGAATTGCTGCGGTTGTCGTGGCATTAAGAATTTGGAGGCACTACCTTTTGGGAAGGAAGTTCCAGTTGGATCTGAGCACCACCGTGAGCCTCCAATATGTATTCACGCAACCACACCTCAACCCGAGGCGCGAGAAGGTGGATGGAGTTCCTTGAAGAGTACGACTTTGATATAGTCTACAAGCCGGGAAGCTCAATGTGGTAGCGGATGCGCTTTCAAGGCATCCCCGACAACTAGAGTGCATTGCAATGCAATTTCGACGATCTCCAAAATGACTTTGGTAAGAAGATTGAAGAGTCCTTGCCAACGGATATGGATTTCAAGGAAGTATGGGCAAGTCTCTCTAGGGAGGCTAGAACGTATAAGGAGCGGGAAGCCTTTAAACATTTTAAGAAGGAAGGCAACCTGTTATACCATAAGAACAAGTTGTGCGCATCATTAATCATCGGGTGTAAGGAAATTGATCCTCCACGACACGCTGCTAACAGCCCAATAGCTGGCATGAAAATATAGCAGCTATTATTGGCCGGAATGAAGAAGCGGTGGCTCGCTACATCAAGGAATGCCAGCTATGTCGCCAGACAAAGGCGGAGCGGCTTCAATCCTGTGGGCACTTGGAGCCATTAGCGGTGCCAAACGCTAAGTGGGAGGTAATCGGCATGGATTTCATCACAGACTCCCAAGAACGGCAAGAGGGAAGGATGCCTTGATGGTAGTGGTCGACAAAGTCGTCTAAGATGGCACATTTTGTGCCTTGCGGGACCACGATACAGCTATGGATACAAAGAAAGCTCTTCACCAAAGAGATCTTCGTGCTTCATGGCATGCCAAGGGAGATTATCTCCGACAGGGATCCGAAGTTCATGAGCGCCTTTTGGCACGACCTCTTTGCGACAATCCAGACGAAGCTATCCATGAGCACAGCTTATCATCCTCAGACGGATGGCCGGACGGAGCGGACCAACAGATTTTAGAGGACATGCTACTTAAACTATGTCCGGAATAAGCAAAGTATGTGGGAAGAATTTATTCACTTGGTGGAGTTTGCATACAATAGCACAAGGAATCATCCCAAATGTCGTCGTTTATGATCAATTCACGGCTATCGCTGCCTAACTCCGCACACTTTGGCACAACCCCGTGTCAAAAGTGGAAGTTTCGGCAGCAGATGTTGGCCGATATCAGCAGCTTGTGGAAGAAGTCCGAGGTTATCGCTAGCGACAAGAAGTCGTCGAAGAGCATCGTAGACAAGCATCGAACGAAGAAGAGAGTTCAAAGTTGGAGATGATGTTTGGCTCAAGATCAAGGTGAAGCAGTGGCTTCAGGATCGGCAATTGCAAGAAGCTTGCTCCAAGATGGGCCGGGCCTTCGTAATAGTCAAGAGAGTAGGTAATCAATCCTACAAGCTAGACTTGCCAGCACACCTAAAGATTCATAAGGTCTTCCACGTGAGTTTGTTGAAGAAACATACTCCAAATCCAGACGAAGTCTTGGATTCTCCAACGTTGTTGGAAATGACGGAGGAGCAGCTGGAAATAGTTCCAGAATTGATTCTTGATAAAGCCTTCAAGAAAACGAGGAGATCAGAATTCCTCCAGTATTTGGTCAAGTGGAAACACTTACCAGTGGAAGACGCGATGTGGGTACTTAAGAAAGATTTAGAAAAGCAGTATCCACACTTTATGGAGCAATGGGACGGCAAGGTCATCTCCGAAGAAATCGGCTCAGGCATGTCGATTTGTGTAGGTTAATTCTTGTGTAGTTATCTACGCATGCAACCTATGCTTAGTATGGGTCGCATGCGTTGTTACCGATGATGGGACCACTACGGTGATCTCTAGGGCGTGGTGTAATGTCAATGTAGGCATGACCGCGTTTCCGCTTGGGCGAGTGGAAGGTAGAGTAGAAAGTCTACTTCTGTCCCACGGAAGTAGACGACCTCGAGAGAAAGGAGGTCATTGAGGAATGCACTGATAGGAAAAGCACCTCTAGCCCCATATATGCTTTGATAGGAGGAATCAGGCCTTCACGCCCCATATACGGGAAGGACCTATCCTCCACGCTGGGCAACTAGGGTGTAGGCATGAGCGGCATATAGGCATATAGGCGCTGTCTCCGCGGCCATAATGGAAGATTCACCCTCTTCCTACGCCGGGAGATTAGCCATGCATCCATGTAGATAGGTGGGGTGGTCACCATATAACCAAAATTTTATTAATAATTAAATGGTACTAACGTGGTGTCGACCTGCAGGCCAATAGAGCGCTCCGGAGGGCAAGGAGGTCGAGCTACGAAGACTTGCAACACAAATTTTGTTGAAATGTGTTGCAAGGAATGAAGAGTACCTCGGACGTTAATTTTAATTTTGATAAACTTAATTGTCATATTAAGTGGATTATCGAGTAACCTTTTTTAGTGATGTTGTGAATTGATAAGTTATTTCATAATATAATGATGTGATAATGTCATAAAAATACTACCTTAAGGTAATCTTAATAAATGTGTAAGGATTATAGTAGTGATCGTATGTATCAGGTTGATTGCAGGTTACGATGATCCCAAGGTGGGGAGACCCACGATGCTGCGGACAGCATCATTTCAAGGTGGGGAGAATGTGACGTTCCAGCACAGTATACGCCCCAGGACGTATACCGTACTGCCTCGTCACGCGTACACGCCACCACAACTGACGTGTACGCCAACGTGTAACCAGGTGGGTAGCCCTAGGGGGCAACTTACCAGAAATATGTGCAACTATTAATGTGCACATTTTCCAATGTACACATTAATGTGGGCACACATTTCCATGTGGACACTTCATGCCAAGTGGGCCACACCCATAGGTGCCATTAATGTGCACATTTCCCAATGTACACATTCATTAATGTGCACACATTTCCATGTGGGCACATTTGGCCACCTAGCCCTTAAAGGCAAGTGGGCCCATTTCCAATTATCCCACATGCCAAAAGGGGATAATTGGAAACCCTAGCCAACCCCCTTGTCTATATAGGGTAGGAAACCCTAACTTGCCCAATTTCGATTCTAGGGCTTTAGAACTCTGTTTTGGCTGCCTCAACAGCCAAAACCGCCTCCCAGACTCTGCCTAGGAGAATTGCACCATTAGTTTCCCTTGATTAGAGCGTTTCAGCAGGATGGTCGAGCTCAGGTCAGGAGGAGCCCCTCAAGGATCAGGTATTTGGCCAATTAGATAGTCTAAACCCTATTTTAGTCATAGAATCAGTAGGTTTAGCCTATTAAATTGCCCATAGCAGCCCTCTAGATCTCTAGATAGTAGATTCTAACTAAAGAACCTAACTCTATGTTGTAGATTAGATCTAGTTCTTTAGTTCTCTGTGAAGTATATGGATGATGTATCTCTATGAACTCCTTGTATTGGGAAGGGGGGTAGAGACCTAAAGCTTTGTAGTTGATGCTCCTAGAGTAGCCTCTCTAGCACACTGTAGATTCGGCCTGTGCACAAGAGCCACACCGGGATGTGGGTGAAGGGGCCAGACTGGCTAAGAAGGAGGTTCATGTCCTGACTCTTGAACGATCCCTCTGGTGTGTAAAGCCTACCAGGGATCATTGTGACTAGGTCTAATGGCTTGCCACTGCGTGTGGACAAGGCATGGGCTCGACACCCGTGAAGTGGTGTTCACTTTCCAGTGGGTTCAGTCGAATACGGGCAGTGGCCCTCTAGTCACCTTGAGTCAGCATGTAGATCTCTGGAGGGAGTGATCCCTACCTGCCCCATCGGAACTGGGAGGATGAACCCAGGAATAGCCCTTTTGGCTATGCATCCGGCGGGCTACAGTCAGGTCCCGACACTTTTCAGCCCACTCTGCAAAGTGTGCACAGGAGGGGCGGATAGAGTGGACAACCCTAAGCCATGTTCATATGCCAGCCAAATCCATTGCCATGAATTCTGTCTGCAATGAACTCTGGAGCCCCAAGCCGTCAGTCGTCCCCTTGAGTCTGAGCTTTGGGTAGGATTCCCTATGTGTTGTGCTGATCTTTGTCTATGCAGAGATGTGGAGGACCATCCCTCGAGATGGTCACAAGATGTTGATGTATGTGCTACTGACATGTATGTTTACGCTTCCGCAGCTAGGTAGGCCCTGAGGGAGACGGGGTACAATGACCCCTTCATTCTTCCCCACTGAAGCCATCACGGTTGCAGTGTTATGTGAAGGGCCCTGTATCGGCATGGAGCTGGTATGGGGGAAGAACTCCTGTTTGTATACGGTGAGTGCACCGTATACGAGTAGGGGACGTCACAGAAAGAAGAAGGCCAAAAATGTTCCTCAGCCTCAGCTTCCTGCTCCTGAGACACCTTGTCCGTTCTCCTCTACAACCATAAACGAAGTGCAATCAATTCTGAGACAGGACAAGAGCGCGAATCAAGTAGAGCTCTAAAGGGCAGCAGCCCTAGGCTCTCAGGATTTGGAACTATTTAGGAGAAGAAAAGACAACATCAACGCACTGGCAGGGACGGCACTGGTGAATACTCAGGACATGATTGAGGCGACCTCAAAGTTCGAGGAAGAGGTTGCTAGGGAGCCTGAGTCTCTCGTTGTCATGGAAACACAGGAAGGGGACAATCAGGATGGAGAGGATGTGGTCCCCAACACAATGAACAGTCAAGATGTAGAGGAAGAGGTGGCGAACACAGAAGACAATCAGGGTGCAGATGATGAGAATGAGGAACTGGGGCCCGAAGATTTTATGCAAAGAATGGAATTGATCAAAGAGGCAGCACAACAACCTCAGCCCCAGCATGAAGAACCTAGTAAGGATCATTCGGAAGATGTGCCTCCAGACAATTGAGCGATTTATGATTTGAAAATACGTGAAATATGTTAAGAACAATTGTTCATACTTCTTTTTCAGAAATGATAACGTTGCACTCATTTCCTTGTCTTAAATTTCTCTAGTTTACTTTGCTAACCAAATTGGGCGCCCGCCCAATTTGCTAACCAAATTGGGCGGGCGCCGAATTTGGTTGACCCTTAGAAACTATATCCTTTTATTAAATTTATTTGACTTCAGAGCTTTGCTAAATTGGGCGAGCGCCCAATTTACTGGCAGAGTAAACGCCATCAAACATGAAGTGAAGTGGAGGTGCAGAAACAGTGGAGATCAAAGAGCAGACCCTCAGGAATTACTCAAGTACGTTACATTATATAATATTGACTATGCTTATTACATCCTTACAACATTATTATATCCTTGTCAGGTACATTAACATATCCGAGTGTACAAAGAGTCACTGTCAAATCGTCAATGCCAAGCCGATGCCATTCGGCTCAAAGATCTGGCGATCGGGAAGCCAATCTGGTGGACCACAACACGAGTGAGCTTCCTCGCAAGCACTTTGAGCAGTCCATCCGCTTTGGACCGGAGCCATGGATCAAGACTAACACCGGTCATATAGCAATCGGCAAATATCGTTGTAACTCAAGTAGCACTTGAAGGATCGGATGTTCTCCTGGACGATCCGCAAGGAAGCCATGAGAGATGAATGCAAAGGAGCTGCTTTTATAGTGGTGAGAAATTATTGATGTCAATTATTGGCGTACATTCTACCGCCACAAAACCGTGATGAGGTATACTGTCGAGCCACGCCGAAAATTGGGCTACCACCAATTTCAGCCACTCATCTACTATCGCATTCAAGGGGAACCATTCTAGTTGCAAAGTGGGCGGGCGCCCAATTTCACGGGACATGTTGGACAAGTTTCACATATAGAAGACAATTTGTACTAATACTTTATCTCATAGATGATTACAGTCTGATTACAACAAGATGACAAGCGTTCATTTAGGGGGACTCTTCTGAGTCATTTTCACCAGGCAGAAAAACAAACACCGTTAGAGCAGCAATACAATAGAAAGAACCCGGCAAATAGCACTTCAAAGCTTCAGCATCTCCACGGCGCCGATATAACTTAGCAGCTCCAACATTGCTAAAAGAAATCAAGAATGGTGAAAAATGAAAGGGCAGCCGGAGCAATGCCACGTCATAGAGACATTTAAATATGTCACCTTAAGGCTTTTAGGATAAAATTAAAAAACAACACGAGGTCGTGCCACCTCATGAGAGGTTGGCATTAATTTCAACGGCTTTTAAACCATTAATATAACCTGCCACTTGTACACCTGAGTACCACCTCATCTTATAGCACCGAGATCCCCATAACCTCCTAGACATATTTAAGCGCCGAGATTGCACCTCCCCTCTGATCCAATGGTTTAAAGATGGGGGGCATGCCCCCCATGCATGCCCATACATGCCTACACACTTAAATGTGCGGCCAAGATTCAACCTCTCGGATTCGACGGCCTAGATGAAGACCAGCGACTCATGTGTCCCACACATCTTATATTATAATGTTATACCGTAAGTAGTGCACCGAGCCCTAAATCGGGCGACCAATATTTTGATCTAACGGACGGCCAGGATTAGTTAAGAAAAAAGGCAAAAAAAGGCAACAGCCAGGATTAGTTAAGAAAAAAGGTCAAAAAAAGGCAACAACGTGACTATGGTATCTATAGATCCGGCGTAACTCTTTCTGCTCTGCGATGGTTCTTCCTAGGTCCCTAGCTGCATACAGACTCCATTCTTTGTGGCATCAAACTTAGAGAGTTGAGTAGAAGCTCCATTAGAGCAGCAACTAAGCAGCTATGGCGGAGCAGCAAGCCGGGAGTGGTGCAGGCAGATGAGGATTACAAGGGCAGCGGGATGGCATAAGCATTATAGGTTGCACAGTTGCTCTATTTTGTGAGTGCTGCAGGTCATGTGCAAGCCAAACCTTCGCATGTACTCTGCCACCTTCTTCTGGCCGAGGAAATGCCAAATAATAGGATTTGTGGGCCGCCCAGAGCCCGTCCGTCTCAGAAAAGCTGCATCATGGGTAAGCTGCATCATTCCTTCACAGCAGCCATCAAGATATCGTTCTTCTATTTGTTTTGCCTTTAGGTCATGAATTGAGATGCAGAGATCTGGATGTTTACAAAAATGATTTTCTTGCATTTTACAGCCTTCAGTTTGTCTCATATTATTGTTTTAATGGTGATAGAGTAGAAACATCTGGGCAAAAGCAAGATAGGTCAAATGCAATCTATGAATGAGGGCCCCACTGATTGTTCAAAAGAAAAACCACAGTACCCATTCAGAATTATCGAGTAGGAGGAGGAAAAAACGATGGCTGTGGTGTATATGGTGTCGCAGGCATACCATCAACTCAAATATTCTCGCTTCCTTTCTTCTTCTTTTTTTCTCAGATTCATTCTCAGGATTTTGATGCAAAGATGCAAAGAACAGCAAGATATAAATCTGGGTATGCAGCTACAGTTTTTGATGGCCAATGATGGTAAGTCATGAATAATTCGTTTGCTTACCCTTTAGCCTTACCATCATTCATTCAATTACCATGTTGTGTTTTTCATCCCCATGTATGTAAAGCTAATAGTTATTTGCTTATGCAGAGCGAAGGACTTGCTTATAAAGCATGGCTCACAGAAGCAGTATTAACATCAAAAATGATAAATATTCTTAGAGGAATTTCTAAAGCTGCCCAATCAAAACTTCCAAATGATTGTGGTGGCAAAGGCACATTCAAGAGCAACAGAAACCTACCGAGCAGAGATGTGTTGAATAATTTACTTTTTAACTTTGCCAGGGAAGTACAGCTGTCCTAAGGAAGGAGCGGCAATATTTGTGGAAGTATTTGACGTGATGCCTCATCATGATATGATTTTAAAAATTGCCATACGATTTTAAAAACTGCCATACTTGCAGCATATGCAGGAAGTGGACATGGAAAGGAGGTCCTTGAGCTTTTCCAGTTCCTTTTTCCAATTGCCTCCATTGCTTAAGCTCCAAGATATTTTGATATGCATCGAAGGTTGATAGAATTCTTGAGAAAGACACTGCAAGACATTGATGCATTATAATAGACAACAAGTTTGATGCAGAAAGTTGTTGCTTCTCGGAAGTTAAAATGCCCAACATTTGGCATAAATTTTGTAACTTTCTTTGAGACCCTGTCAAAGTAAGCCACTTGCTGTTCTTATGTTTTTGACCACTGCTTTTTAGCAAGCAGACAATTAGAATGCTTTTATGCTTTTAGAATGCTTTTATGCTTTTAGAATGTTTTTATGGTTTTGGCTACATTTTGCAACCATGTTTTGTGTGGATTGTCCTGTTGCATGGTTCAATGTTTGAATAGTGGGGTCCCATGGAATAGGGAATAAAATATTCGAATATGTTGACCTCAACCCTAGGGCATAGGGATGGGTGAAGTAAAAAATAACAGAGTTTGAGATCCGATGGTCTGGACTTGCAGATTTTGGAATAGTTGCCAAAATACTCTAAAATTTAAAGGCCGAACATACATAAAGGTTACTTGATTCTCAAATTTTCTTTTCCTATATATTAGCAAGGGGAAAAGTGGATCATAAATGCATCTACAATGTAGAAGCGATTTTGCAGGTTGTTGAAAAAAGTCCCGTGTATAGACATTATTTTTCATTTTAATTGAAATTTATACCATTCATTTTATAATGTATAGACATTGCATGCACCTATAATGTATAGAAATTGCAAAAATGAAATGAAATGAATCTTATAGCACAAATGTGACATACAACAATCCTGAGCTATCACAACAATCCTGAGCTATCATTCTTGATTACTATAAAGGAAAATAGTCAGACTGGAATGATTACATTTCTGAAAAGGATAGGTGTATGCAATTTTTTCTTGATCCCAATTGCAGCTTATTGCTCTACGATCGTATGTATAGTGAGCAGAAGTTTCATTGAGTGCACAACACCATTGACCTTATATTGCCAATGTATGCCCAACATTATATTTTCCATAGAGCTTGAAGATGAATCCTATATTACAATGGGACTTCAATATCCTTTTGGTTTTCATAGTATCGTATAGACAAAGTATGTGTTTTGACGTATGCCCTCTTCATAATGGCGTGTCCTATAGGTTTTCCCTAGAGATAGAGATTATATGTTTTAAGGCATATCCAGAACTTTAAAATGCCCTATTGTATTAATGTCTTTCTTGAAACAACCCCCCCTCCTTATCTTCTTTAACATGTTTTGGATATTATTAGGCTCAAATCCTCATAATGATCATGCATTGCTACTTCATTATTTACATGTTTCCAACTTCATAACAATACCACTGTGTTGTATCATTTTACAATGCAGCCTTATCATTTATAGATCCCCAACATTACAAGTTCCAACCTCAGACATACAAGAGGAACAATCCCAGACGTGTGGACAATGATTGTGGATTACAAAACAAGCAAGAAATTGGTTGTTTTAAGGCCTCATGCACGGAATTTCTCGCAGCAAAGAATGGCACACTTTGACATAGCAATTTGGTCATCCATGAACAAGGTTAATGTAAATGAAGTTGTGGATGTCATAGCACCGCTTATTAGGCATGACTTTGTATTTATTTAGGATCAGACCCATTGCTTAGAGATGCCTTTCAAGTGGCCCATCCGGATCCGAAAACCATTGTACTTAAAACCTTTATCCGCAGCTTTTAGTGAATACCCACAATATGAGGGCAATTGCATATTGTTGGATGATAGCATTCATAAAACATTTGCCTCTCCACCTTCACATCTCTTTTGATTTCGTGCTTTAATTTGGATGCGATGATTATGTATTGGACCAATTCCCCAAGATTTAAGGATGTGGCAATGGTTGATGATTTCTCTAACATTCTAAAGGAGCATTGTAGGCCGACAAGACACGAGAGGATGCTCTCGCAATTCTAGAAACAATGTCGAGTTTGAATTGGGAAAGGAAACCACCGAAATGGTAAAACAATATTGCAAAGGTCACCATAATGGTTAAGGGAGACCTTTCATACTTCAGACACACAGATAGAATGCGTAGTTGATTCGTAATTCAAAGTTAAGATGAGACCGTGATTCATGCAAAGTACAAAGTTGTATATTGAAATAGTGAAGACTTATATATAACTCCTAGCATGCCACAATTTTGTACATGTTATATAAAAGCAGATATGCCACAATTTTGATGTAATACATGAACATAAATACATGACTTTCAGGTTACAATTGCATTGATGTTTTTTGTGTGAGTGCTTTTGCTTTAATAGTCAAACTATGAATAATAATTGAGTCAATACCATATGAACAGTATTTAAGCTGAGTTTGACCATAGAATTTAAGCTGAGTTTGGGAGGCTACATATAATCTGTTGGCAAGTGTCTTCAGCCATAGTATACAACATACCATCCTCTTCATCTGCAATCATTTCAAAGTTAGCTAATCTTACAAGGTGGCTATACACACTAGCCACAGGCTGGTCATCCAGTAGCTCAAATTTGAGACCACCCACCTGTTTATAGTAATATCCTGAGACAATAACAGATTCAACTCCAAATACAGATTCAACTCCAAATAACAGATTCAACTCTAAATTTTGATCGAGGAATAAGCACCTAAAGCACTTAAAGCAAGTGTCCGGACAGTGCTTTTGGGGTACCACTATCAAATTTACACCCAGCTAGTCAGAGCTCTGATGCTTTGAAATTTAAAGACATAAAACAACTTTTAATAATCATTATTCGTTTGTATCTGTCAAGACCAACTTTTGTGAAATGGAATTTTAGCACAGTTTTTGTTGGATGGTTGTCTAGAAGGATGGAGAAAAATAATAGTGTATTCTAACATAGGGGCAGACATGTGCTTACACAGATCTGCGGGCTGTTGCTACTGGAAGGTTTCAATAAACAAAGCATTTCATCAGATGCATATGTTGCCCATTGCAGTTATCCACGTATTTCTTTGCTATGGCATAGATGCATGCTCAAAGATTGTGTGCAGAAAGCAATGGCCTACAAGTCCGGCTCCTCCCTCTTGTTTAGAATGGCTGAGTATATCATGTCCCCATTCTCTTGATGTGGATATCCGAGTGTTTTTGACTCATTTTTGTATGGGGCTGGAATGGATGCATTGATGCGACAGCTCCATTATGGTTTGTTAACCGACCTAGTTCGTCTTGTTTGTCTCTTTGATTATTTACCTTGATTACTTATTATCTTTCTTAGTTTTTGCAGGCCCTGCTCTACATGCCATTTGCACATTACTAACATGGAGGAAATCTACAGGTACATTTTCTAAATTATGTATCCATCTCTAGCTGGAGCTTGCTTGACTCTTTCCGTAACTTCTCAACTAGAAACATGGCCATAACTCCCAAATTGAAGCTCTGTTTTACGCACAAGAACATCCGTTGGAAAGGTCACTGGAAAGTCCACAATTGATGCTAGGCGTCCATTTTCCAAATTCCTAGCAGAAATGGGCCAAAACAGTGCCAAATCAGGCAATGTCTTTGCTGTCACAGTTTTACAGTCTGTAGAAATATGGCCATAACTCCAAAATGAAAGCTCTATTTTCTGCACAGGAACATCCGGCGGAAAGGTCACTGGAAGATCCACAATTGATGCTAGGCATCCATTTTTCAAATTCTTAGCATAAATGGGCTAAAACAGTGCCAAATGATCTAATGTCTTTGCTTGCCACAGTTTTACAGTTGAGTAAAAATATGGCCATAACTCCTAAATGAAAGATCTATTGTCTGTGCAAGAACATGTATTGGAAAGATCATTGGTCAGTCCACAAACGTTGTTTGGCATACATTTTTCAAATGCTTAGCATGAATGAGTCAAACCACCAGGTATGCGCTCTTGAACTTGGTTTTTTATAGCTGCAACAAATTTTGTTATGGCCAGTTGAATGCTTTGCTTTCTAGATATCATAACATCATCTTAAAATAACCCGCATTACACGAAGCACATGCTCTTCTCAAGGAACATGGCAAACAAATATGTCCCTGGGAATATGGTTTGTTGGATCTTCAAGAGCTGTTATAACTAGCTGTGGTGAGGGTATATTTCATCGTGCCTATTGCTAGCAACGGCATCTGCCATTTCTTCATAGTTTTGAGATTTTATTTGTACGATTGGAGCATTATCATTTGCTTAGTTATTCTGTTCTATGGTATTCATCAAATCCAGCCTTTAGTTTCTTTAGTTTAAGATCTTGCTCTGGATTTTAATTGACTCCATGTTCTTTGTTTGTCTGCAACCAGATTTTATGCGTTCAGAAGGTAAATTCCCGATTTACATCAGGGTGCACTCGGTAAGAAAGCTTGCTTTTGATCTAACATGTGTGTAACTTGAAAGTTGTTAAATTGGCCATTTCCAGACTTGCTTTATGCTTTCATAAGCATGCGAGCTATCACTAAAGCTATGAAGATTGCAGTCTGACACCCACGTCCAGATTTCTTCTAGTGATGCTTCCGTGATGGGAAGGGAGTAAGTTGGCCCTACGTATTTACATAAAAGTCTCAAACATAGTTTTGTCAATGGATTATATGTGAAACTTCCCTATATTTTGCCATATAATGCGTGAGTCGCATTTTATATTAAAGGTATGAACACTATCAACAAAGCTGATTACATTTGTTTTGCTAGGTCCATTTTAAATACAACCTAGTGCTTTGTCTTCAACTGAGTCCTTCCATGTTGGATAAACTAGGGTGAGGCGCAACATCCAAAGGTGTTTTTGCTCCGGAATGTCATAACTAGTTCTGGAATGTATTGCCATTTATGTATATAAGATAAAGCTCTCATAATGTAAGGGCTCTCTGTCATTTTTCATTTCAAAACCCCGCTTTATACCCAATAACATGTTGTGGATGACCTGCGGAGGATTTTCTTTTGAGCTATTGTTCCATTATAGCAAGACATCAAAGAATAACATCTCAAGACATCCCTCGTGCATTTTATTTGGACTATTGTAGGATTTGCTTGCAATGCGGAGATTTGAGATGTATCGTGCAGCCCATGAGCACCTTGGCATTTAAGGCATGAGAATCTTTTCGATCGCTTGGAGATGATGTCAATCTAGTCATTTGGGAGTTGGGACATGCAATAATTTGAAAAGCCACACAAAATCTAAGGTATGATGCGATGTTACTAGTAATATCCTTTATCCGGCATGTTTTTGGCTTGTGAATCACATTTCTTTTGTCATTAACCGCAGTTAAAAAAGTCGATTTAATTAAAGTGGGACAAATCTCGAATTTTGAGACTCGGACCCAAAATGGGACTCATGAAAAAAAAAAAGTAAGTTGCCATTGAATTATTAATAGATTTTTCTTTGATAAAATAAGAATAACATTTCCATATCACAATCCGAAAATGAAGGGGGTGGTGGAGAAAGAAAAGTAGGAAGGAAGGGGAGACAAGAGGTAGGGGAGGGGGGAAAGGCAAAGGAGCACGAGGAAGTCAAAAGGGCAAAGGGAGGGGTCAGGCAAATTGGGAGGGGGGGGGAAGGGGGGGGAGGGGGAAGGGCAAAGGGAGGGGAGGGGCATGGGGAAGAGGAGGAGGGACAAAGGGAAGAGCAAAGAGGCAAAAGGGCAAAAAGGGGTGGGATATGGGGAGGGGCAAAAGGGGAACGTGACAAAAGAAGGAAGGAGGAGGGGTTCATGGCAAAACAACCATTCAACAATTAATAAATGTAATTAATTAAATAATATAATTAAATCGCTTAATAATATAATTAAGTAATTAATTAAACAATAAATAATTAAACAAAAGTTTTTTCTTGCCTGAGGCGAGCAATGGGCAGAACAATTTATGCGATGGGCAAAGAACGACATAACATAAGGGCGCTCTCAAATAATAGAAGAATGGGCGGATCGACATAACATAAGGGCATTCTCAAACAATAGAAGTTTTTTTCTCGCCTCAGGGCGAGAATGGGCGGTGGATCGACATAACATAATAGGGGCGTTTCTCCAAGATGGACACCCGATATGCTCGCCATGTGCCCAAGCCCATTTAAACGTTTATGTGCATCCTTTCCAGGGGCATTTGAGGGGCCTATCATCTACATGGATGCAAAAACGTTGCAAAAAAAGTTGAGCAGATAGCCGTATGGCAAAGTTGCTTCCCACAACAGGTAAATGCGCATTATGCAAGAAGAGATCTTTCGAAAGCCACAAACTTCATATTGCATCCATCAATACCGCAGGTGTATGACTCCTCCCTTAAATTAAGCCGGCCAAAAATCGAGTTAATCTTTAAACCCGCCTTTATAGCATCCATCAATACTGCAGGTGTATGACTCCTCCCCTTCGTCGCCAGCAAAAATCAGAGTTAATCTCTCGCTTCTGTCTTATATCTGGCTACAATCAAAGCAAAGAACTACCGGCAAGAGGTTAGAGAGTTTAAAGAAGCTGAATGTAGATCAATATCCTCTGATAATACCGCCAGCAGATGTGGCAAAACATAGAGCTTTCTCTGCTCCAGAGCCTTCTGGAGACTACGACTTCTGGAGCCTTCTGGAAAAATCTAATCTAATCTAAATACTTCCGCCATTCTTCCGGGCATCGCATATAAGCCAATAAAAAAAACCGAATGCTTTTGATTGACAGAAGAGGGGCGACTGGTTGAAGCTCCAGTGTTTTGAAGATCGAACATTCAAAGTATGAAACATTTTTGCAAAGAAGCTGCTTCGGCATCGAGGACGCCTTCCGTGAGGAGAAATTTCGCTGATCTACGACCGCAAGCCCCTTCTTTTCCAAACTAGAAGATAATAGAGCTCACGCTAGAAGAAGAACCGCCGTAATCGAAAATATTATCACGCCCACCCAAGAGTACCCAATGAGCCCATTTTTCGCCCAAATATCTCCTGCTTCTTCATAACTGGTTTTCAACTTCCCGAGAGCTCACGAATCCATAAAAAGAAAAGAAAAGAAAAGAAGCGGGATATAGAAGATTCAAATCAGCCCCCGTTCAAAACACACCACCCAAATTTTACACGAATATGCCACCGCCTAGTTAGTACACATTTTGAATTTTATTTTATCCCGCCCCATTCTTTTTGAACAAGCATAACAACAGGGAGCTGGGGAAGATAGCATGGCCATTTGATCAGCCTAGCGAGGCCCATCGATCAAATGCCAGCAGAGGCTTCATCAATCGCCCAAGCATGGCGCCCATCGATCGACAAGCAAATACTAAACCGTAAGTGGTGCGCTTTGTGTTTTTCCCCTATTGCCGATTCTCTAAACCGTAGGTGTTCTTCCCAAAACGAATTTAGGTCCCCGAATAGGGCCAATCTCTAGTTGCATGCCTTCTAATCGCAGATTCGATCACTTCCAGTGGTCGCCATGCCTTGACATGCTCGAAATTCAATCCATTGAACTCTTTTCTGCGTGTGAATACACATGTTTGGAAAAGTTTCGATCCTATTTTGATTCAATCCCTTTGTTTACTCCCAACCAAGTATAACGGTGCCATGTGGCTTAAAGATCATCATTTAATTTAATGTTCTATAACCATATCTAATGTGTATACTATACATTAAAAGTTACGCCCCTAGGCCAATTTTACTAGCCCCGGTATGCTTCCCCGCCTGCCTCCTCAGGCCGATCTGCAATGAATGTTTACTCTTCTCGCTCTTCCAACCTAATTGATTGAATAGAGCCGAGTAGGTCTTGTCCCCAAGGCGGCATATAAAGGAGAAAGTAGATAGCTTAATCGCTATGGTTCCCCGCAAAGGAAGCTTCCACACATTAATTAGCTTGAGAAATCTATTATTCTATTATAGAAAGCTATTGAAAGTCACTTTTCTTCTATCTCGAATTTTAAGGGCACTTTTCTTCTATCACGAATTAAAAGATAGAAAGGTCACTATTTAAAGGTCACTTTTCTTCTATCTTGAATTTTAAGGGCATTCTTCTAGGGTTGCATTGAGTTTCGGTTTGTAGCAGTTTGTTGTTTGTATACTCTCTATATTTTCGAAATTTTGCCAAGTATTGTCTTTAGTTGCGTAAAAGTATTGTCTAATTTTGCCTGGATCTTAAAGGGGCCTTTTAAATGCGTGTTTTACAACGAGTTTAACAACTCTGAGCTGCCCTTCTCGACTCCAAGTCGAGAAAGGCCCTCAAACCTGCGTTTTTTGCTTTGAGCTGCCTTTCTCGACTCGCGAGTCGAGAAAGCCCTTCTGACCCCTAAAACCTGCCTTCTGACCCCTAAAACATGCATTTTTCGCTTTGAGTCGCTTCGACTCATGAGTTGAGAAAGGCCTTCCGACTGTTTTTTTCCTTCGAGTCGCTTTTCTCGAATCCGCTGAGTCGAAAGGCTCTGTGCCCAGATTTTCAAAAATGGCCCTAAGAACCTGTTTTATTTTATTTTTTTTTGCCTGTAGCATCACTTGACTAACTTGATTTTGTCTTTTGCATTCATTATCTCGACTTATAGTACATGCTTGGGAGCAATGAAAAGACCGGTTCCATTGAAGAAAGGTGTCAGAAGAGGGTGGTGACATCAGTTGGACATACAAAGCACGGGGCATATGAAGGAACTCCTCATACAAATTTCTATCGTCCCGTAGTTGCTCCAAGTGACTTGACAGCTCCACGCGCCCTTTGCACTAGGTGGTTCATGTCTTGAAGAGGGTGTAATCATTGTGCCCATACCACCACTATGGTCTCTTCACCCACCTGTAATATATATTGTAATGAGCCCATTTATAAATATAATGTATCTCAAAACTAGTATTTTTGGTGATTAAGTAAACAATTTGCTTAATTTTGTTGAAATTTGTGATCTCTTGTCTACCCACCTAAGAAAATAGAGCCAAAATGTTCAATCAACAACTAGAACTTTGGTTTCAATCAGAATGAAATTCCTATGTTTGAGTTGCATTGTTCTTGTTCTCATTAAGCTATCCAAGAAAACTGGAAGAAAGCTTGGATGCACACTAACAGAACAAAAATTCAATTATGGACGCTTTGGCTCCGGTGCTCCTTTTGTGTAAAATAACTGGTTCCGAAAAAAGTGGGAATGGAATGAGTCCCACTTTAATTAAATACGACTTTAATTGCTTGGCCTTCAATTGTATTAATGATTTTGTGCCTTGAATCGGTGGAGGCAAAATAGTTGCCCTATTTGACTCAAGGGTAACTTTTTGTGACAAGTTGCACGTGTGAGCAACAATTCATTCAATGAGATTTTTAACTATGCTTACAAATGCTTTGAACCACTTTACTAGCTCAAGGATGACTTCAAGCTAACTTAATTTTTTGACACTCAACTTTAGACCTTCTTAAGCATGGTAAAAAGATTTGGCTATTAAATCTTGCAAGGCCATTAGCCCAAGTATAGTCTAATATTATGCCCACTGTTTACTTGGATTTTTGACCATATTTATAAACGTGTAAACATTTGCAACATCTTCATATATCTATTTAATCTCGCTTCCAAATACATTCGTATTTAAGTACCCATTACATTTACACACGCCGAAAAGCCAAAAGTCTAATAAATAGATAAACTACCACCGCCTTAATGCAATAATATCCTAAACTCTACACAAAATCCATTCTATTTAGAGCTAGATTTCACATCGAGTTAAAAGCTGCCATTTAACTACCATTATAATTATTGCCAATTCATAATGTTCTCCCCTCACATTATAAAACATTCCTAACAAACTCTTTGATTAAAGGATAGACAAACTCTTTCATCCTTTTAGAACACTAATAGTTGGCATGATAGACCTTCCTGTCATGACGTCGATCTTTGGTAGCAATGCAAAATTACTACCAGACTTGGGCTTTAACTTCCCGCCTTTGGGTTTATTGCCATAGTGTAATCTTGGGATGCTTGATATAAAAAGGAAGGATGCAAGTTAAAGTTTTATAAAATAATCTTTTGGCTCTAACACTTCAAACTATCTGCATTCTATTTTATTCCATTTTGTACACACTCTTTTCTCAGATGCTATTTTAGTAGCCTACTTTTTGTAAGGGCATTCAACTAAACATCCTTTAAAAGTACATACCTATGGTTGATCAAAGTTGGCTATGGTTGTTGACCAAGAATTTGCCCATCTACATGTTCAATATATGTTGATTGGTTGGAACTAAAGTATCCTTAAAGGTACATACCTATGGTTCCCAAAGTTGTCCTTTGATACATGGGTTTTAGGTTAAGGGGCTTAAGATTTACTTGTCGAGTAACTATTGACTACTAGCATTGGTTTAGGTTTAAGGGTTTAAGATTTTAGAGGTTATTTGTCAGGTTTAGTGTTTGAAGTTTATGTATTTGGGTTTCATATGGTATAATTTCTCATTCAAAAAAAAAAGAATAAAGTTAATAAAGTATTTGTAATCTGTTGACTTTGCAAAATCCTCGAGTACAACCTCTTATAGTACAACCCCTCATAGTACAAAAACTTGTATATATCTCATTATATATATACAATTATTTGAATCTAGACGCCAGAGGTGTTGCCGCCCTCGATTTGCTCGTTCATTTGTGAGATCCAACGTCCCCGACGAAGCCACCTCAATCCACCCAAGCACCCCCCTTTATGTAGAGATTGATCACAACCGTCGATTATGAAATCAACAATTCTCATGGAACCACCTCGTCACAACCCCTTTATTTGGGCTTTTATTATAGACCGTTAGATTCAAAGGTTCGATCTGAGCCATCAATAAAAAGTCATCAACCATCAATAAAAAGTCATCAACATTAATTGCCATACTTCATTCATCTAATATTTTTGCAAAGCTTATGGCCGAGATTTAGCCAGGGATGAGTGCAATCAATGCTATTGATGAGGTGGCGACCCTCATATGACGTGGCAATTCCAAGGAATTAATGCCATCCAAGGCCTGGCACTGCAAATCTCATAAATATTATTTATGACATGCTATTTATTTTGGGTAGCAAAAAGGAAGGTGAATTTTTTGTAATATCATTCTTCTATGCATTTTGTTTGGCTACGGCTCCATTGGCGCTTTGTTGGCTACTTTCTCCATTCCGCTCTTGTGGCTATGGTGGCCACAACCGCGACTCTCTATTTGTTGGGGGCTAGCTATGGGATGAGCACTCGGCCGCCGATTTAATCCGGGAAGCTCCGGATTGTTTGAACCGGTGAAGTTCTTTGCAAGAAATATTTCATGGGCTTTACGTTTCAAGGATCACGTTTTTAATCCGTAGGATGCATTGTGAAGTTTGACTTTACTTTGCCATGGATTCATATGCTTTCATGCCAAATCGAAATTAGCATCTGGAATCCCTTGCGACACCAAAAATCCCCTATTTGGGCCAACGATCTAAGTCGTTACAAAATAGCGGGTTATCCAGCGATGCCATTTAGGAAGAAGTTGCGATGATGGCGCCGATCACTACTTCTATTCGATCTTTACATCTTTTGAAGTCATTCTTTTATTACCTCGTCAGTTACAGTAACCGAGTTCTGCGGGCTTTCTACATTTTACCGATCCATCCTTTCTTAAGGGGATCTAAAGACCCGATGGTAAGTCTCTGTGGCGAGTTAATTAGTATGTTTTTTCTTATGAGTGACAAAGCATTCCCTAAGAGATTCTTTCTAGGCAAAGAAAAAAATCTTTAACATTTATTAGAAATCCATCGCATGTTTGAAGGAAAAAAAAAACGGCATTACAACTTTGTGTGGTCGGTTTTGCTTTCATCAGGGTTGTGACGGCTGCGGCATGCCACGCACCATTATCTGGCATTTTCTGCTTCTCTATACCATCTGGGCCTGTCTCTTAAGGCATGTCGTAGCATGATTATTTGCTTGATTCTAGGTCTTGATTTACTGCTCGTATTTATTGATGCAGGTCAGAGTCTTTGTTAAATTCATGTCGAGCATCACGACTTGCAATTTTCAAGCAAACATCCCCATAGTTTTTGTCGCAGAAGAAGGTGCATTCCCATAGATTTTGAGACTGTTGTTGGATATGATGAAATTGATTATTGGATACAAAAGGATCCCGCATCGATTTAGGATTGGAGTTCTTTGCTCTATGCTTTTGTTGTACATCTAATTGGATTACTCATTTCTTTGAAAAGAAGCCTATGTATCCATTTTTAAGGGAATGAAAAGAATCCTGAGATATAATCTTCATAGCTCTATGTTAAGTGTCACTCCATCCTTTGTTTAGAAAGTATCATATGGCATCTCCAATTTTAACATTATACAGGATTGCTAATCACATAGTGACGTTTTCTTTTCTTAAAACGTTCATCCTCTCTTATGAATTATATAGTGGTTTACCAAGAAACAAGCAAAATTACAAGATGTCAAGGCACTTCCATTGTTCTAGTTGCTGCTATTGTGGTATTGTTTACGGCTTTAAGCATCCAGTCTAAGAACAACCTTCTTGATTGTAGAGCTAATACCCACAACAAGGAATACCACTATGCTGCACTACTTCAACAAAACTAGCATCGAGCTTGATACTGATTGCAAGTAAAACACACGTTAGATTTGCCAGCTTAAATTGATGCGAATCAATGTGAATCACAAAGATCATATCTGTGAATCGATCTTTGGCGATGATGAAAATATCCTCTTCATAATAGGAATTTTCTTTCATGGAATCTTGCACTAGTATTTGACCACCACAACCCGCTTGCCTCCAAGGCCAGCTGTATGATCCGACACAAGAATAAAATAAGGTAATGAACATTTATGAAGAACGATAAAAATATCTTTTCGCTCTATCTCTATATAACCGCACGGAGATCTAGTAATGTTGGCAAATTTGCAGCTTTTAAGCAAAGGATTAAATCGAAGTTGGTCCAATAAACCTGTTTTGGAGTAGACAGACCATCAGCAATATTATAGTTGCTCCTGCAGTTACTTTCCATGCAGAGATGCTAGTCCAGGATTTTATGGCGGTTTAGACCATGGAAACAAAGCATTTCGAAATGCTAAACCACCGTTTCTATGATTTCGGTGACATATAGAACTCAATTTGTTTTTCCCCCAGACGGAAGTGCCAACATCCATTTTCGGCTGCAATGGCCATGCCAAATCGGCACATGCCCTATTAGCTGGAAAAACCTCGCTTCATCACGAACACTACAATATTATCTTAAAGGCCACAATATTCTTATTCAAGGGCTTCATAGTCGGAAGAGGCAAATTCGACAAGTATAATATAGTCGAGGCAGATCGATAAGAATTTTATGGTCGCTAAACCGGCGACCACGGATCGCATGAATGATATGCCCTAAATCGACAAGCGACCACCGTGATCGCATGAATGATATGCCCTAAACCAACCTTCACAGGACAATGAATTTATCATGACGGACTACCCTTGCAAATTGTCACTTTTTTGTCACCTTCTACCATTCTATATAACAATTACAAAAATCATAGGACAAGAGTTGCGTGATTCTTTTTCAGATTTCTTTATATAAGAGTGGTAAATATGCTTCTTGTTGTAGATGCTCAATTTCTTAAGGAGAAGAAAGTTGCTAGTCACATTGGTAGTGGAAAACTAGAGCCCCACCTCTTACACAAAAAGATTTACATCATAATTCTACTAGCTTGTATAAAGTTGACTTTTTATTTATACTTTTCAAATATATGATGAGACGAGCCTAGTGTTGGGGAAACTATTCTAAATGAAGAGGAAAATTTCCTACTACTACTCAAAGGGATTCAGATTTTCCTACAATCCATAATCTAAACTGGAAGTTATCCTTCCAAGAAAACATATTAAGACTTCAAGCAAAACATTTATAACGTAAAAATTCAGATATGTTTCTATAAGAGCTGAAGCATCATATATTATTTCTTTAGTGGATTAGAATCATAATTATATCGAGGGGCAAAATTTAGAATGGGGTAAAATGTGGGATTATAAGCCTTGGGAGGGTATTTTCTTTTGGAGTTGGGTGGGAGGCCTGGCGCTTTGTTTCTTGCTACATATTGGAAGACCAAGACAAAAAAATATCCTTCCCTATCCGGAGTGAAAGATTATAGAAAATAGTCCCTTGACAAAAAAAAACTCCCTTGGCATCTAGAGCCATAGCTTAAAAGAAACCCTTACGATTCTTTGGAATTTACGAGATATCAATGAACTTCTAAATTTGTGGATATGAGCGTCTCGTCTCGATTTATAAGTTTTACGCTCAATTCTTGAGATTAATGTCTAGTTTTCTCATATGAAGGGATGCATTCATTCCATAACTTATATAGGCTTATAAAAATGATGAAATGTTGCCATTTCCTTCGATAAAAATTAATTCAACTTTTTGAGCGTTCGGGCTTTAACAATGGGAATGGCCACCCCATTTTGTCTCGGGTTTTGATGACATGGAGAAAGAAAAAACTTAACCTTTATACTATTAAGTCCTAGTAAGGTTTTGAGAGACAATACACTGCTGCTCTTTGACCAGTTTATATACAAACACTGATCATGTATATACAATTAAAGTCGCAAAACACTGCTACTAATTCATGTATATACACTTAAGCCGCGTCGAAGTACAAACGGGGTGTACCATTTGATCTGTTAACTTACAACGACACGTAGGACACCTGTGCTGGCTCCTTATTGCCTTTCTAATGCAATCATCATGGAAAATGTGGCCGCAGGTTGTGGAGTAAATGTACATGTCTCTTCTTATGCCTTCTAGACAAACTGCACACGTTGCAGAAACCTTAGAAAGCGGAGAATCTTCGTTCGACTTTGCTCGCTGCAAAAACATGTTTTTGGTGACACAGTCAGGATTTATTACAAAGCCAGACCAATCGTTTATTTACCTTCGTTTTAGAGGATTCAGCATCATCTTCGATGGCAGATGGCGTTAAATCAATAAGAGTAGAAGGATTTTCTGTAAGATTGCATCTGGGAGAAAAACGTAGATCTGCAGCTAGATGACTGACATCTATTAAAGATCAGAAAAGGGAGAGAAAAGAAAAAAAGTCTACCAGCCAGGGCGCCCACCTTCCCAATTTCCAAGGGGTTTCGCGCGGTAGCTCCCATCACAAGTTCTTACTGTCAACTGAGTACCGTTGTTTGACACGAAACAGAGAAGAGCAGTCCCATCAGCTATGTTATTTTCCGCAGGAAGAGTTCCCATCCTTGGGCAAAGAAAGTTCTTCGGCCCACTGATGCCGCCAAGATAGGATAGTTCTTGCCATTGGGACCAACAGCAGTAATCCGTTTATCTACTGCCACAGCAACTCCCTCGACCTCCTGCGGTATTAACTTATGCCTAAAATATGAATCATCTAAAGGAGCGAAATCAATATAAAAAATATAGCAGCGTTGGTCACCAGTAATTCGCCAAATTTGACCTCCAAAGAAAGACAGTCGCCATCGTTAATCTCTGCAGAGTTACGGTGGCGAATGAATTAGGCAGAAGAAACAGTAAATTGGAATAAGAAACAGAGGAAGTGACATAGTAATTATTGCATATGCAGCTATGTCCCGTCCGTCTTAATTACGGATGATGGGTTTTTGTAGGAATATTCGAGTAGCTAGGAATATTAGTGATTAAGTCTATCATTGTAGCTGGGATATTTATAATTGAAATGAGTTCATCTACAGTTGTAAGAATTGCAACATTAAAAATTTATAAGCATACATGTATACAAGTGGTTAATGAGCTATGGTTTATGAAGACGTGGAAATAAAATCTAGGCTTGAATGGATTGGAATACACCCGAAGAGTCGAATTTAATGGAATCCTCATACAATGATTCAAGATCTAAATAGATTAAGAAATCCTAAAGGATCTAGAAGAATCTTCATAGAACATTAGAGAGTTTAAGGAAATATCAAGATTCCCTTATAATTCTCATTCTTTCAAATTTCATAAAGATTCCAACATTATCTAGAAACATTTGTATTTGTCACTGTTTTTTTTATTCTACATAACCTTGGATTTGTTTTGAGGGCACGGGCATTTCGACACATGTTATATTGCAAAATAACATTCTCACCGAAAAATGTTACCTTTGGGAAGTGGCAATTTCTATACAAAAGATTGTGTACGCATTGGGTGGGTTGTTCTTTTTTTTTTTTTCACAACAAAAACGCATTTCGTTTTAATCGGTTCATCATGCGATATATGTACATACGCCAGGAGGCGCTCAAGTATCGCGGGGGGTGTGAGGTGTATATTTGTGGACCACGGTCCGCGGCATATTTGTAGGAATATGCTCAAATCCAATGTCAACATTAAGATATTTAGGACATTAAAATACCATAGCGCTTTCATGTAAAATATTAGGGGTGGTTAAATGTGGAAACATGTAATTCCTAAGGTTATAGAAAACATGGGCCATTTTCAAATCGCATTACAATTATCTCCACGTTGAGAAGGAAAAGGATGTCTCTCGATGAAGTTGCTTGGCTTTAATTGCACCCTACAATGATTTAAGAATCTATATCAATATGTTATTAACTGGTTGCAATAATAATGTGGAGGGTAAAATATCTAGCTTAATTATGATCTACACATTGCACTGGTACCACAAAACCAAGCATATAGGAATGTAGAATTCGATTGACCGGTGTTGTCAAATCAAGCTTCGGATATATTATTTATAAAGGATTTAGAATTGATCGATAACATTGCGGATCAAGGTTTAGGTATATTTATAACATAAGATTGTTTAAAGGTTCAACGCATGTATTAGGTATGTAAATATGTATAAAATTGTTTTTAAACTGTGTGCTCCTAGATTTTAGGGTTGATCTTAATGGCAAATTCGAAGGTTCTGTATGGAATTCTTGCATCGATGCCCTAGACCTTACAGCGTCGACTTACCTCACCTATGGGTGCTTTGGAGCAAATCGGTCTTCCATGGAGTGGATTAGGCGCAAAAAGCATCATGTACCCACATAAGAATGCAACTTTCTTTACATGTTTTTATGAATATTTGGACCCGTCAATCAATTACCAAATGATAGAATCCACATCCACGGTCCAACATCGATATATGCCCGGAGTTATATATAAAAATTGCTTGAGTGTATCCTAATTTGGAGTCACAAATGTTAATCCACAACATCATGAATCATGTAACAATTTGTGCCTAGAGCAATTTCCTTTGCTCCCAATATATCATTATAACTACATTTGACTAATAGCACCGATATCACCTTGTACCATATTAAATAGCGGTTTTGCATCTAGAATATGCAAAAAGAATGGCCTATTAGAGAATCATTAACAATACCAACACAACACAAAATGCCAAAATACAGCCATTTTTTACCTTAACATCCATTTATGCATGATGCAACATTCATCACAAAGAAATTTCAAGGCTGAAATTGCCATGACAATGCAAAAATACAACTATGCCTTCACATCTATTCACAATTTATGCACATTCATCCGCAACAATTTTGCCATTAATTTGTGTCTTTCAACCAATCAATAACATGCTTTCCACGGCCAATAACATGCTTTCACAAGAGTAGAAGATGAAGCCTAGAATATTTGTCGCTCCAAAATCTTGATGCGGTCAATTTACAAAGCAAAAGCGTGCACGAAGCAGAACATAGCTAGGCATCTTGCAAGAAACTACGGTGTCTGCGGTAAAAATATACCAACCTCAATATCGGGATGACACATTTCTCATTTCAAATGCTTGCAATAGAAAAATTAATCTTTGTGCATGCATGAAGATCCGCTTTAGGCACATGTGTGCCCACAATGAGATTAGTGGCCGAACTTAATTCTTTCCAATATATGTTGTTAAATCTAGAGCAAATTTTAACCCCAAAAACAAAATGCAACAACTCAATTCTGATCTCCCACATTTGCATCAAGGACCTGGCCACATCACGGAACCACCAACCCAAGTGAAGTTGCCCTCCATGGGACATTTACTAAAACATGACTCAACTTACCAATAAGACTTCAAATAAGACTTCAAATAAGACTTCAAAATATTGATTGCTAACATTATTGTAAATTTTAAGAAATCTCGAGAAAATCATATAGAAGGTTGAATGGCCCTATAGACTACTGTATCCCTAAAGAGGAGGAAGACAAGCTGGTAAATGTCAAAACAACCATTGAACAATAGATTGATTAAGCCATAAAACAACGGGAAGACATACATGAATCACGGTTCACAATGTTGAAAATCAAGATAGAAGCCATGATACAAAAAAGCAGTGCAAAGTACAAAACAAGCTGGATTGCATTTGACCCATGTCGGATATCTTGTGCTTGACTTTCTCACGAGCAAAAGAACCTAAAAGTTGCCTCAAAATAAATAAGCACCTTTCATAGCTTTGGAACTTCGTTTGCTCCCCTCGATTATGCCACCGCCTTGTTTAGACCACGAGTTTTGTATACATAAAATTTGCATCCCGCACACACAAAGGTTTCTATGAAGCCCTCGGTTTGAGCGAGACTCATTTGCCACAGGATCTTGGATCTTGGATCTTTTTAAGCATGGGAGTTACCTTGCAGGATGTGCTCCCTTGCCAACATTTGGAAGGCCACCCAAATGGGAAATGTGAGAATAATAGCCCGCCAAACTTTTCATAGTCTTTATATATTAGTTTAAAACAAAACATGTGTACTTACCCACAAGATCAACGTCGGCTACCACGGATGCAAAGTTAAAGATTGCCACTCCCAAGTCTACAAACCATCCAAACTAGCATTAAATATTTGAATCATCTTTGTGTCTCAACAACACAAGGTTTTGTAGAGCCAGTTCTGTGTGATGAAGATCAAATACTAGAAAAATAAAAACTTTGCATCGAATGCACGAGACAACATCCACAGGATAGTAGATCCAATCGAAATGACTTATCAATGAATTGCAAAGGCATCCTCAATGATGCACAAGTTATCCACGATAAGTTTCTGCGTAAAATAGAATTTTGAGCACAAATTCTCCCTATAATAATTAAAGCGTAAGTGAGGTTTCCGGGATAGAGTATCTAACCTCTAGTGGTAAAATGAATCAACTCTCGAATATAATAACACATGTTGCCTTGCTGCTAAGAGCCACTTCAAGATGGCACATCGCATTCCATGCGCATTGCAAGCGCAAAAAATAATAAGAACTTAAGCCTTTAAAATAGTAATAGTAAAGATGAAAAAGGGCATTTACCTATCTTGTGAGATCTTGCTGATTTGCTATTCTTGAGAAGGAGAAATCTTCTAAGTAAGAACAAAACATTCCTTAACCCTTAAAGAGGGAAGGGCGTAAGAAACTCCAACTTCAAAAAATCCCGGCGTAATGTATCAACCGGTTCGTCATCATCACCATAGCTCTGCTATTAGAATGGGCTGGAAAATCCAATTGCAAAGAGGTTACATCTTTTCAAACAAATCACAATTTAGGATATTCATATATCTTTGTAAAATCGATGGCCGATATCTTTGTAAAATCACAAGGGTATGCGGATATACACGGTGCCAAATGTCCCAATAACCAAGAGTGTCGGCCAAGAGTGCGCTGCATGAGATGCCTTCGAAGAAAAACTTATGGCGAAAGGAAGCATAGATGACACTTAGGCATAAGAGCGTGTCATATGACTTGCACTTTAATAGCAAACTAGGAAAAACATGGGAAAATATGTTTGTATGGAGAAAATAATATAAAAGCGTAAACATGATGTTCTCGATATATTATTACACCTTGGGTTTCTGGATCGAACTTGGTGGTGCTGACTATGCCATCACGGTTCATAAATGCAATGATGTGGGTAACTTATGTTTACGTAGGCGGCCTAGATTAAAATAATAATAAAAGCGTACAATTTGGTCCAAAGAAGTTCTTGTGATATTTCAATGACAAAGATCATGAATATTTATGCTTCCCAAAGGCAATAAAGCTATACATAAGCCATTGTTGTATGTAATAAGTTCAAATGACATGAAAGGAATACTTACTTGAGAAAGAGGCGGTCCACTAAATCCATAGTCGAAAACATAAAAGAACGGCTGACACTAGCTAAATTTTGCTTTTCTAACGCCTTCTTACTCCAAGTTTCATATTTGTATATAGGCTCAACAACATTATAGTGTAAAAAGTGGACCAGATCTGTTGCTATAAGCTGTGAAATTTATTGGCTCAATCCTTTTAAGAACAGGTTAGAACAGGCCAGGAATTTGATTTCATCAAGCAACTTTCGACGAAAAATTCCACCTATCGGAAGAAAAAAAGGATAAGAAAGTTACCAAAGAAACAATTAACAAAAACAAAAGCAGAGGCCAAAAAATCTATGAAAGAGGTGGCGTTTTAAAAGCCATTTTTAGTGGTGTTTCTTGGCCTCCAAGTTCTAAACATCCTATAAAGAACATTCATTCATCATATTATCCTATAGGAAGGTTGCAAATTCGTGAAACAACGATGGAGAGCCTTCCACGAGGAGACATGGGCAATGAGCCTTACCAAGCGCAAGACCCGAACAACGATTAAAGTAATCCTTGAGCAAGAGTAAATATCATGCTAGATCATTAATTTACTAACCGAACGGCATAACATAAATTAACACCTTTTATTTGGCACCTTGTCTTGTGAAGATTGTTCTTCATAAAAGACATTAATCGCCTTCGATACTCACCCTACCATAATTAGAAGCTCCGCAGGATCTTAGCATATACTAAAATCATTTATGTCCAATGTGGAGAAAACAAAACCTTGTGAGGGATATTTCTATGCCACTCAACATATCTACTATTAAGTATTACATTTTAATGGTGAAGCAATTGCATCCATCCTCAAGGTCAAGCAATATCTGTGCACTTTAATGCAAATTTGCATGCAACTTGATCAAGGACAATAATAACCCGGATGTTTCAACAGAGTCTACGTTCCATAGTAAACATAATGAGTGTTTGCCACATTTTTCTAAAGTAGAGGCAAGCGGTGGAAAAAAAAAACTAGCCACAAGATGCAACATCACAAAAATAAAGAAACCAATGGTACACATCATTTGCTAGCTTCACGCATGAGTTCATTGCATCACGTAAAGACAGGAAGAAAGTGGAATCCACGGCAAAAATGCTTGCTCCACCACGTCCAAACACAATGAGAAAAAAGATGCATGAGCAACAAAAGCAATGCCTTTACATTATGTTCTATTTCCTAGGTTGCCAAGCAATTAAGAGTTATAAGAATAAGTAGCTAGTAAAAGCCCAAAGATAGGCCGTGCATTCCACCACCTATAAACAATGGCACTTTCGGTTCACAGGAACAAATTGTGGGTGTAAATTCTTTCTTGGGTGGTCAAAAAGCACTGTCCAGACAAGTGCTTTAACTGCTAAAAATCTCACATACAACATGAATTTGGCATGCATATTGTGTTTGAAAATTGAGAATTACAAATAATAAACGTGCCTTTAAAACATTAAAGTAGGAAAAATGAGGTACCAACTAATATAATTATTTCGTAATATCAAATTTTGTATTAGCTAAGTGCTTTATGTGCTAAGAAATTTTAAGCGGAGAAAGTTGTACACCACCAAAGAATTTACACCCTTGTAGGAAATGGATTGCAAACACATGCATACAGCCTGGAATAGGTAGCCGAGATCCGAAAATTCAGTTGTATTAATGGCAGTCATGGAAAATATGAAGGGCCAGACAATAATGCGGTAAAAGATTATGAAAAAATGCATCATTGGTAATTGAATGAAATACTTCTTTGCTAGAACGAAATAATATATCAACAATAAGAAAAACTTACAGAGGGAAGATTTCGGTAGGATTATATTTCACGTTAATTTATGAAATGGGCATGTAAATGCCTTGTCTCCAATGGAAAAAAACAAACCGAAATTGAAATCTGATTAGATTATAAATTCGCTACCACAATATCAAGGTATCCTTCCTCAAATATTAGTGTCAATTTTAGCCAAAATGTTTAAGCCCAAAAATATTCACGTTAGTTTGCATTTCCAAGGACCATGCAAAATGATCAGATTAAAGCATAGAGAAGCTAGTCAAATACTCTACCTTCACTGGCGATTTAAAGACACTTGCCATTGATGGCATGCAAATGACGGAAATAAGGGCACGAAAACCAAAAGGTAAGGCCCGTGATGATACCTGATGAACAATAAGCTAGCTCTCGTTCAAGAAGCTGAAGGAATCGGTGCAACCAATCCTTGATATCTCCTGCATGTTTTTCAAAGGGCTTAGGTATCGGTATCAGTTGAATAAGAAAAAAAATGTAAGCAGATCTGTTTCTCTTATTTGCTTGAACGAATCGCTATTCTGTGTCCTACCTGGGTAAAGACTAGTGCCATCGAACCATAGCTACTCTATCTCCAATCTCATAAGTTCCATCGAACCCATAGCTTTATTTATGCCACCGGAGTCTAAAAAATGATGTAAACAGGACCATTAGGCATGTGTTAAACAAAATCCCATTTTGAAAGGCGACCTTCAGCTCAGCTTCGGTTGTGCACGGGAACAATAGAAGCTCGGTTATTACTGCAATGATTTTACGGTACCGCGAGCCAAAGGCACATCCTTGTGATGTCGGAAAACTGTTGGCACCAAAAGTATTTGCGTTAATTAGATTCTAATGGAGCGAAATGTTGAAACTAAACTCTAAAGTCGAGCTTCAAATCAATTACCTGGTTATCTGAGGGGATTCACAAACGTCGTTGTCATATCCTGCTCTCCGCCATAGCCCTACCACAAGCCGGTAGGGCAGAGAACGGAGAAAAAGTGAAAATATCCTTTGGATGATTTTTTAATTAATGTGCATTGCCACCTCATGAAGGTGGACATTAAATTTCTTTGCCCATTGTAATCCTAGTACTACTAGGATTACAATGATTACCCTAGTAGTAATGATTGTAATCATTACTACTAGGGATTTAATCCTAGTAGTAATGATTGTACTAGCCCATTGTATGGTCCCATGACCTATTGGTCTTTGGGCGTTAAAAACTATTCTATTCTATTCTATTCTATTCTTGACTTTTAAATCAAGGGAAGAGATTAGAAGCCCCAATTCAATGATCGGGATTAAAAAGCCCCAATTCTACCAACTTCCTATCCAAAATTGATGGCCAAGATTTGACCTTCCCTTTTAATCCAAGCGACCCCATATGAAAAGCCCCAAATAATTTTAATGGGCGGTCTAGATAAAATGCCCCAATTTCAAGGGCGAGATTAAAAGCCCCAAATAAGGGGGGATGCTTGGGGTGTTACTTAGGTGTGTACCGTCTCGTAGATCCATCTTAGAGATGGGCCGTAGGAGATCAATCTCTACACCATTGATCCGGACCTCCATATAATTGTATAAATATAAGGATAAGGATATTTAATTAGAACGTATTAGTTAAGTTGTTATATGTTTTAAGTTCTTGCTTAGATAGGTCGACTTCAATGTCTCCTCTACATATATGTTTTTGTTGGATCCAACAAAAATATTCAAGCTTGCAGTCACATGTCGTCAACCAATAATGACCATTGAATTGATCTACAAAACATAGTTGGCAATGACCTACCTGACATGATCTTTGCTTCAAAAGCCGAAGAATTCACAACAACTTCAATGTCTTCTCTATATTATATGTTTGGCCCTGCATAGGTTCCAACTTTATTGAAAATCCAGTGCAATAACAAGGTTTTTGTCTTGTTTAAGTTTCATGAAGATGTTGATGTGAAGTCACTGTTCCATTAGCTGAAAACCAAACATGATTGATGACAATGCTACATGGCAAGATTGGCATCCTTTTTGTCATAATTGTGTCAATGTTAATAGTAGGTTCGTTCGCATACCCTAATGTTGAGTGTTCCCCCCAATGCTTTATAACGATCTCACAAGACCAAAAGGCCTAGAAGCTATCTTCCGAGTTTGCTGTAGTTAGGTATGTAAAGGCAATTTAACTCGCACTGTCCTTAAGGATACTATTAGTTATTACATCCCTTGATTTGTTTTTTGGAAGGTGCAAGGAAGGTGCCTTGTTGGTTTTTTGGGACTTTTAATCTTAGCCCTTGAAATTGTGGCATTTTATCTGGACCATCAATTTGTTTATGGAAATTTTTTTGGAGAAATTGCAACGAAGGTGGAATCATTTTGCTGCATCATGTCAACTTTAATAATAGTCGTCGACGTGTACAATAGGTTAAAAGTAACAAGGTGTGCATGGTCTAGTGGCAGGACCTTAAACCGCCACATTCGAGGTCACGGGTTCAAACCTGGCCAATATCGGTCTAGTAATGGGGACCTTAAAATCTATTGCCCCGAGGTCACGGGTTCAAGTATGACCAACCGGACCTTAAACCTGCCATATGTACTCAATCACATGCAAAGCAGCTCCTAGCATAAGGTGTCGCGGCTAGGTAGCGGATTGGCTTCCATGTGATATGTAGAATGTGATGTAGCTTCGCATACTCATGATGTGATAGTGAATAGACTAACGTCCTTCAATAAAAAAAATATTTTTGATAAAGTCATCTATTAATTAGTAGCATGTGTAGGACTGACGAAGGTGCTAATTGCACATGACCACTGGAATAAGCGATGAGCCTCCCCAATATACTGTCCATTTTCTTTGGAGCCTGGCCTCTCAAACCTTGCACAGCTCGTCCCGTTGCCAAGTCAACTGAACTGGAGTAGAGGTCCTCTTGAGGTGGTTCCCATGCTGCAATACATGTAGCCTATCTCGCGGCATCAGAAAATGCACCAGAAGATAACGCGGCCGATTGGGCCAGTGAGCACCCACCCTTTACACAGTAAAAACTCCTGGGCTCCGGATATGCGTGATATATGTAAAAAAATGTGCAGCTGTATTGGTATCTGATCCAGAAGCTGTTTCCTGAATCCCCACGAGACGCAGGGTCAAGAGCAATTTTCTCCTAAAAATATATGGGTAGTAGGGTTGCATTTGGAATTCAAGTTCTGCATACTTGCTATAGCTCATAAGAAGCCAAGAGGCCAAACTGTGTTTCATCAACCAAATCGCCATCACAAACTTTGATACAATGATCAACTTTACATAATAAAACTTTTACAATACTCACATCAATACATTTATAAAATCACTTGTAACACGACATATGAACAAAATCGCCTTTATCAAAGAATATTTATATATCATGGGAACAAGATACAATAGAAGTGAAGTAAATTTTCTTTATTGAGTATCTACAAAACGTACAATAGATTAAAGATATTCGAAATAGATCCACGAACCAAAATAATGTCGAAACTTTTCACACCTTTCAAAACAAGCCCAAATATAAACAATTAACGAGGGCCAAATTTCAATAAAAGAACCCGTATCGATGTTATATGTAGTCAAGAGTCAATGTTTTATCACCGGGATAAAACTATTCTGCCCTTTCAAGTTTTCGAGGAAAACCATTGAGATAAATAATTTATTAAAAGAACATATACACAATAGACACTCATCCGAACCAACCCAAACGTGAAAAGTCACCACCAATGCTAATAGCGTCAATGCTCCAGAATTGATGCAATGTCGCTAGACCTTAACCTAGACCAATCTGAGTCCAGCAGAAAAGGTGAAAGCAACAACTTCAAAGCTCCAATGTTAATGGCTTCCAATGCTCCAAAAAAACGGATTCTGAAAAAGCTTGAGCACAAGATGACAAAAATATAACCCATTAGAGACCTTAGAATTCCACCCATCATTGATAAAGAGAGTTGAAATGATAAAATCCACAACATTGGACTGTTGGAATAAAGATGTCTGCCTAGCCAGACGCCAACTCTACAAACTAGAAAGAAAAAAAGTAATTAAGATGGGAAAGAACATCCATCTAGTTACGAAGGAACATCAACAAAACGGAATCGGGAAGAACATCCGCCCATAAAATTTTACATCTAAAGGGGCCAATAGATGAATAAAGGATCCCCCACTAGAGGAGGAAGGAACTTAACGAAAACTAGAAACAAAGAAATAGAGAGCGCACAATAGAAGAAAGGCCGATGAAAATAAAAGAAACCCAAACAACTAGATAGGCAAGAGTCAAAAAAGGAAAACCCAAAAATAGCTGGCCTTCCCAATGACAACGTTATAGAAAATAAGATTTGGTCAATAAAGACAATATAATGGCATTCTTAAGTTAATATGTGCTTCACTTATGGGTTTTAGATAATAAGCCCTTTAAGTATTCTCTTGGGGTGAAAGCATGTTAGGGTGTCCTTAAAAGTATTATTTAGTGACTAAAAAGTACCTAAAAGGTACCCGGACTGATCTTGGATACACTGTGTAATATGTCAATAAAAGGTACATTTTAGAACTTTTATATATATTTTGGGCTTAGATAGCATTATATTTATCTTACCTTTAAATATTAACACGTCCTTGACTTTTATTTTGGACTTTTGTACTAGTTTTTAATGAAAAGAAAAATGAGAAAGTACCAGTTAAAGTACCTAGTGTATGTACTTTTGCGGGTTCAAAAGTGGTACACCCTAACATGCTTTTACCCCTTGAGATATGAGCGGGTTGTCTATATCAAGCCATCTATAATGTCATCGATCTAGACCACTTGGATCATCATTCTCTGGGAGGACGACCAGCATATATAGCAATTTCTCAATTTTTTTATCGTTTGATATACTTCTCACAGCAGCTTGCTACAGTTGTCTCATTGTTCCTTGCCTTTATCCATTAATCTCAATCTTTTCCACTCTAATTTGCAGGGTTCTGGCACCTTCCATGGTTTTTGGTTTTTGGGTTTCCCGTCAATCGAGTTCATATATGGAATATTGTAGCAGGTACTTTTGTTCTCTTTTTTTTTTTCCATGGATGGGATTCGCGGTATTTGTTCCCCCTTTTGCTTTTACAATTTCATTAGTAAGTTGTTATGGAAATTTGATCTGTGGTTTAGATTCTGCAAAGCTCTTGTTGCATTTATTTTTTTATTGCGAACATGGAAGTCCGGTGGCTAAGAAGAATTGATTTTGCTATTGATATTTATTTCTTTTGTTTTATTTTCAAAGCAAGTGGCTAGGTGAGCACGATCCATTTGCTTATGGGCTTCTTTTGGATTTAAGTTTTTTCTCCAAGCTGAAAAGCATGAGAAAAGCAAAAATTTAGTACTAGTACAGAGCCATTTATGAATGTTAGGTGTTACGCTTTTTGATAGTGGTCGTTTATGGGAGACACATGTTTTTTTTAGGGTTTTGGCCAAAAGCCAATAATATGTGATGGTTGGCTAATGATATATAAATCATAATTCAACAGATAGATAGACGTTCAAAATCAAATCATATTTTCAATGGGACGGAACTATCATAGTCACGACTCTTGGCTTCTTGAACTCCATATATAGTGTTCAAGGACTAGTGCTTTATCACTACACCAAAGCCCAATCACAATGGAAATCAATATGTTCTTTCAGGATGCACTGGTTGTCCGTGCCAAAAGCATGTGGCATGCTCATGCCGCATGCACATGTGACAAGCACATCTAAAACGCATGCATGTGCACGCCAAAAGGGCCTTAGAAACCAAGGTCCACATGAAGAAAAAGAACTTGGTGCGAGAATAGCTTGCGGTATTTCTATTTTGCCCTAAATTCTTACTTTTCGAATTTTTAACTCTAGATGGCTCGGTCGAAAATGAATTTGAAGCTTCATGGTATCAGCAGGGAGCTTTGTTCCCTCAACCAAGAATGGGAGTTGAATGATTATTGTGTGTTTTAGCTTGACCACTTTTGCATAATGAGCTTAAATTTATGAAATGTATGCATAAATGAAGAATTATACGGTTGTAATGTGGAGAAAATGTAAAAAATGTGCAAATATTGTGGAGGAAGCATTTATGATGTACTGAAGTGGAACCTATAGACTTGAAAGAGTATTAAAGTCCTTAAAAAATATTTTCAATAGTTGATAAGTTAATGATCAGTCATGAATCTGAAGGAGCATAGTAGTTGCAAGGAGTTTAGATGGCCTAGATTTGATGTTGAGTTGGCGAGATCTAGTGAACTTATGGTAGTTAGAATTTGGATCTAAGGTTGAGATTTACCCAGATTTGGTGGCTAGGATCAAGTGCAGTTTTGTATAAGATAGCCAAAATTCGTGTAGAAAGGAGGCACAATTTTGGAAGATGACATCTGGACAAAGTTCTTGAAGTTGTGAGTATCTTTCTTGATCAGTTGAATATTATTATGTTGAAGTATGATATCTTGAGTATGATTATGTGATTCTGTTGAACTTTATCTCAATTTCTCTAATCTTGAATGAAGTTAAGTTTATGATATGAATTGGTGCAAGAAATTATGATGGTATGATTAAGTTGGTGATGTATAATGCCAGTAGAGTGAGGCTTAGCCTGTCTCATATACCTTGAGATTTGTTTTGGTTCTTGTCATTAGCTCTTGGTCTTTAGTTTACCTTGGTTGCATTGACCAAGCTAACATTTTTTGGGGGGCATTGCGAGAAATTGATTAGAGCAATCGTTGTTGATGAATGAATTGGGGTCTTGATGAAGAAAGGAGGAAGAAGAATATAGCTAGACAAGAGACCGAACGTATTGCTAGACTACAGCTTAAAGAGAAAAAAAGAAAGGAATTAGCTGAGCAAGTTTTGGAAGAAGAAAGATTGTTAATAGAGGTAGGATTTAGTAGTAGCAACACAATTCCTTCCAGTTCTGAGGATAGTAGTGAGGAAGAGAGTACCTTGGGAATTTTTAATACTAACACACTCTTTCTAATGGCACAAAAGACTTCAAAAATAAAATATCCTGTATTTTTGGCCTTAGGAAGTGTGGATGCAGACTCCCATATGCATGCCTTTTTAACCATAAGTGAGGCAAAACAGGAGGATGGGAATGCTGAGAGGCTAAGACTCTTTCCGGCTACCTTACAAGATGGTGTCGTGGAATGGTATAGGGCTGCTAAAAATGTTACTCCTTTTTTGACATGGGATGACTTAAAAAGGGGTTCTTAAGCGCATTCGAGACCGGTAGGGGTTTGAACAAAAGAGTAAAGTGATGAATTAAATTATATTAAGTTCTTCACCGGAGAAAGTTTGCAGAGTTATGTGATTAGATTCAGGAGATTGGTTGCGAAAAAAGGAGCCTCCACCTTCTTGAGAAGATCAAGTGAGGTATTTTACTAATGGATTACTACCTAACACGGGTTTTTTACAAAGGGTCAAACTCCTACCACTTTAGAAGCCTGCCATTAAGCATGCCTCAAGTTGGGAATAAGCAAAGATTGGCATGGCAAGATATTATCATCACGGGAATGGCAATACCTTGATTTTAGGAGGTCTTTGCACAGTTATGGTTCCAAATATTCTTATAGAAGCAAGTCCAATTGCAAACATTTTAGGTATGCCTATTGGCACTTTTCCTTCAATGATAGGTACAATTGATTATAGTAAACACAAGTAGGTGCAAATAATGCAACTCCAACTTTACCCATAAAAGAACCTGAACAACCTGTGGATGTTAAACTTGCAAAGGATTACGGATGAATTGATTGAGAGTTTAAGTAAGAAAATGACTGAATTACAATTAAATTGGATAAAAGGCTTGGAATCTAAACCACAAATTTCTAAAGAAAGAACAAATATGTGGTGTGTGAAATGTAAAGGGTATGGTCACCTTCCTAACGAATGTCCAACGCCTGCTGAATTTAAGCCTCCTTGTCGAAACTGTGGGAGAACAAATCATAAAAAGCAGGATCAATGTTTTTCAATTACGTCAAGGATAGGAGTTGGGATGATAAGACCTCAAACTCAAGCCTTAGGATCTCCCCAATATCAAGAATACCAAGTTCAACCAATGTATGATTATAGAGAACATGTTCCTGTGTATAACACAACTACTCAAATCAATACTGGGGGTCCAAGACCACAAATGTTTAGAAGAAGAATTCTTCAATGTTATAGATGTCAAGAAATGGGGCACATTAGCCTCAATATCCAAATCCAATGAAACTAATAGGTTACCAACCAATATGTGGAATCAGTCAAACCCAATGGTTGCACACCCAAGAAAATTGCCCTCATAAGCTTAAAGGGATACAAAATCCTACTCCTAAGAATAGGGGTAAAGAGGTTGTCATTGATAGTAGGGCCATATTTATTGGAGAACCAAGTACTCCAAAGATATGTTGTAGAAACTCGTAATGCAAAAGAACTTAAGAAGGAGAGGAAGGAATTGGGTAAGGAGAGAGAACAACAAGGGTTTAATAATGAAAGTTTAGTTCATAATGAAGATAACGAGTTTCAAAATTTGTTTGAGGACCAGATGTTAGATGATGAGGTGGATATGATGGATTCACAAGAGATGTTTGAAGAAATCAAAAGAATTGCCTCAACCTAAAGCGGTAAGAGATTATAATGAAATACAACCACCTAAAAGCAAGGATAAATGTGTCCATAAAAGTATAAAGAGAGTTATGAATTTAAAAAATGAGTCACCCTATGATATTTTAAAAGATATGGAAAATAAACAACCCTCACTCACCTTTAAAAAACTACTCCAAATTGCCCCTAGTTGTCATAAGATGTTAATGTCTGCTTTAAAGAGTCATAGGGAGATAATTGTAAATTGCATGGCCCATAATAGCGACATGAGTTCCCATGCCTAGACGTTGAAATTAATGGAACCTTAATAAGGAATTGCACAATAGATGGAGGGTCCGGCGTGAACATCATGCTTGAGTATATATGGAAAAAATTAGAATTGCCTAAGCTGCACCGATGCATTTTGTGGTTAGGATGGCTGATCAAAGGAGGGTACAACCATTGGGATTGACTACGGGAATAAAACATTAATTGTTGGTGTAAGCTTCTTTGTGGACTATGTTATTTTGCCATGTGGAGGGTTTACTTATCCATTATTACTAGGTAGGCCATGGTTAATGCAAGCTTTGGTTAAACACGGTTAGTCTACGGTTTACTTGCATATTGGGAATGGAAACAATGAGACTAAAATTAGAGTGCATATCCAATCTAGAGATAGGGATGGAAATGATAGTGATACTAGCTCCTCTATAGAGGACATCCCTTATGAATGATGATGATAACAATGATGATAACGATGGTGGTGATGATAATTATGATGATAATAATAAGATTAAGTGTCGTTTAGAAAATTGGTTATGAGCATTTACATTGTGGAAGACACTTCGAGTATTGCTTTAAAAGAATGGATGAATTGTGTAAATGCTTGTACTATACGTGTGGATATTACTAACGAAACCATTTTTAGAGAAATAAAAGAAGATGAACAAGAGAAATATCGACTACTTCTCCAATATAAGGAAAGGGCATCAAACTAAAGGAAACTCGTGCACATAGTGCACGTAGGGTAGATCAAGCAATGCTAACATCTCTTGAGATTATTGATTTAAATTTAGGGACTCGGAAAAGAACCTAAAGTGATCAAGCTTGGAGCCCAAAACTTGGATGAGGAGACAACAAAAAATACATGGATCTCTTTTTAGAATTTCAAGATGTATTTAAAGTAGATTATAAAGGGACCTTAGAGGTATAACTACAGCTTTGAGTGTGCATAAGATTGTTTTGGAACCTAACGCAAAGGCCGGTTAGACAAAACCTTATATGATGAATCCAAATTATTCAAGTGTAGTTAAGGAAGAAATTGGCAATTGTTAGAAGCTAGTTTTCAAAGACCAATCTCCTTTTCCGAGTTAGGAGAAAGATTAGAAAGAGAAGGCTTGATAAGAGAATAAACCTTTCTATCGAGGAGGTGCCTCTAATAATGTTTTTTAAAGCAGTCCAAGAGATAATTCTATCTCCAACAATCAGATCCCCGATGAAGTAAAGCCCGACATCATGCCATTTCTTACAAATTTTGGGATGCTTGATGGCCAGGAAAAGTAGAGTTTTGATCAGCTAAGATAGGGTTCCAAAAAATAGGCATATCACAATGAAGCATATCAACAGAGATGAACTGAAAATCTTGAGAGATGGAGTTCAAGCTTTAATCATATTGCTCATTAGAGGAGAGGTGTTGGGGCAAGTTTTGGATGAGCGAAATTAGGCAATAAGTGATGAATAGATGGGTGACCAAGGGCGGCTTTGGTTGATCAAAATCACAAAAAAATGTAGAGGCTGGAGATAGATTTCCATGAATAGCCTTCCGGACAAATTTACCTCGCAAGAGATTGAGCTTGGAGGAAGAGGTTTTTGCAGCCAAGACCTCCAAAAACGTTTTGGTTTACATATGGAGTTCGAGTTAACAAGATGACCACCTTTCCAAATGAAATTCCCGATAACTTTCTCTAGCTCCATGTAAAACACATTTAGGTGCAACAAGAGCATTGGAGAAATACACATGAGAGCTTGGGGCGGAATTTGCTATGATGGTCCCTCTCGCCCGGTTAGAGTGAGGTAATTCACTCATAGTTATTCAGTTTTTTCTTTATCCTTTGAATAATAGGATCCCAAAGACCCTTTAAGCTATGATCTAAAGATAAAGGCATCCCAGATAGTTTAGTAGCTTGACCAGGATGGGAGAACATTAATACCAAACAATTGATGATCGGGAATATCTCCTATAATAAGGCTTTTGCCGATATTAAGATAGATACCGAGCGGTGAGAATTTATTGATTACATTAAGGAAGCAATCAATATTGGCCAGATCAGCATGAAGAAATGAGAAGGTGTCATCGACATATTGAAGCATAGTAAGATAATCATCTAAGTCTGGAAGCTTAAGACCTCTAATTAAGCCCTTATCCTGATAATAGGAAATGACTTTGGATAAAAGTTCAGCTGCTACCAGGAACAGATATGGGGCAAGGGGGCAACCTTGCCTAACACCACAAGATAAAGAGAAGAAGCCTGAAGGCACACCATTAATAAAAATGAGACTTAGATCTGAGATTTAGACCAAGAATAAGATTAATAAGATAAGACCATGCACATGCACATGCAAGGGGCAACAGCCCATCTAAAACCTGGGGACTAGGCCCCATCACCAAACACAATAACCAAATATTAAAAGGCTACCAAGAATAAGATAAGATAAGATAAGATAAGATAAGTTTAGCCATAGCAAAACTCTAGGAAATCCCATCTAACTGAATCAAAGGCTCTTTTGAAGTCCAAATTTTGAGAAGAATGCAATTTTGATTAGAAATTTTATTCAGATTAAAACCCTCCATAGCAGCCACATAATTGTCAAGAATATATCTATTAGTGACTTGGACTAATATTTCTACGCAAGAAAATTTATTGAATTAGAGCAATGATCTTGGCACACAACTTATAGGTAGTATTGGTAAGAGAAATGGGCCTCCAATCTTGGAATTTACAGGGATGATCAACTTTTGGAATCAAAGAGAGGTCTGAAGATAATCATTATTCCAAAATTCATGAACCATGGAGGTAAAGATCAAATTTGAAAATATCGAGAATTTACATTTACCTCCCTATGACTCTTCATGAGACATTAATATCTTACATTAATATCTTAAGACAACTAGGGGCAAGTTGGAGTAGTTGTTTAAAGGTGAGTGAGGGTTGTTTATTTTCCATATCTTTTAAAATATCATAGGATGACTCATTTTTTAAATTCATAACTCTCTTATAATTTTTATGGACACCTTTATCCTTGCTTTTTGGTGGTTGTATTTCATTATAATCTCCCTTACCGCTTTAGGTTCAGCCAATTCTTTGATTTTTTCAAGCATCTCTTGTGAATCCATCATATCCACCTCGTCATCTAACATCTGTTTCTCAAACAAATTTCAAAACTCGTTATCTTCATTATGAACTAAACTTTCATTATTAACCCCTTGTTGTTCTCTCTTCTTACCTAATTCCCTTCCTCTCCTTCTCAAATTTCTTGCATTACGAGTTTCTACAACATACGCTGGAGTACTTGGTTCTCCAACAAATATGGCCCCACTATCAATGACAACCTCTTCACCCCTATTCTTAGGAGCAGGATTTTGTATCACTTTAAGCTTATGAGGGCAATTTTTTTTGGCGTGCAACCCTTGGGTTTGGATGATTCCACATATTGGTTGGTAATCTATTGGTTTCATTGGATTTGGACATTGAGGCTTAATGTGCCCCATTTCTTGACATCTATAACATTGAAGAGGTCTTCTTCTAAACATTTGTGGTCTTGGACCCCAAATTGATTTGATGAGTTGTGTTATACACGGAACATGTTCTCTATAATTACATTGGTTGAACTTGGTATCCTTGATATTGGGGAGATCCTAAGGCTTGAGTTTGAGGTCTTATCATCCTAACCCCATCCCTTGGCGTAATTGAAAAACATTGATGCGTTCTATGCTTTGTTGTCCCACGGTTTCAACAAAAGCGGGGCTTAAATTCAAGTGGCGTTGGACATTTGCTAGAAATGTGACCATACCTTTTACATTTCACACACCACATATTTGTTCTTTCTTTAGAAATTTGTGGTTTAGATTCCAAACCTTTTTATTCAATCTAACTGTAATTCAGTCATTTGCTTAGTTAAACTCTCAATCAATTCATCCTTAATCTTTGCAAGTTTAACATCCACGAGTTGTTTAGGTTCCTTAGAGTTGCATTATTTGCACCTACTTGTGTTTTACTATAATCAATTGTACCCATCATTGAAGGAAAAGTGCCAATAGGCATACCAGAAATGTTTGCAATTGGACTTGCCTCTATAGGAATATTTGGAACCATAACTGGTGTAGCACCTCCCAAAACTGAAGGCATTGCCATCCACGGATGATAATATCTTGCCATGCCAATCTTTGCTTGTTCCCAACTTGAGGCATGCTTAATGGCAGCTTCTAAAGTGGTAGGAGTTTGACCTTCTGTAAAAAAAACCCAGGTCAGGTGGTAATCCATTAGTAAAATACCTCACTTGATCTCCTGCAGAAGGTGGAGGCTCCTTTTTCACAGCCAGTCTCCTGAATCTAATCACATAACTCCGCAAATTTTCTCCCAGTAAGAGCTTAATATAATTGAATTCATCACTTACTCTTTGTGCAAACCCCACTAGTCTGAATGCAGTTAAGAACCCCTTTTTTAAGTCATCCCATATAAAAAAGGAGTAACATTTTTAGCAGCCCTATACCATTCCACGGCACCAGCTTGTAAGGTAGCCGGAAAGAGTTTTAGCCTCTCAGCATTCCCATCCTCCTGATTTGCCTCACTTATGGTTAAAATCATGCTGCAGGGTATGCTTACTGAGAGAGTTAACAACATGAAGAAAAACATTGGCCCGATATTTTAGGCATTTTGTCCCCCCTTTTTTATTAAGTGAAAAATTGTTGATGTCTTTGTTGGTTTTTGGTGCTTGGGAAGTTTGTCGAGAAAGGCTTGGAGCGCCGGATATATTAGGTCAAGAGTTCTTTTGTCAAAGAAATTCTTGCTAGCAGAAAATTTCAAAGGTGTGTGCTTTCGATCTAAAACTCAACATCAAATCTAGGCCATCTAAACTCCTTGCAACTACCATGCTCCTCCGGTTTCATGACGGATCATTAACTTATCAACCATTAAAAATATTTTTTACAGACTTTAATACTCCTTCAAGTCCATAGATTCCACTTCAATACATCATAAATGCTTCCTCCACAATATTTGCACATTTTTTTTACATTTTCTCATTACACCTTTATAATTCTTCATTTATACATACATTTCCTAAATTTAAGCTCATTATACAAAAGTGGTCAAGCTAAAACACACAACAGCCATTCAACTCCCATTCTTGGTTGGAGTGGAACAAAGCTCCCAGTTGATACCATGAAGCTTTCAAATTCATTTTCGTGAGCCATCTAGAGTTACAAAATTAATTCGGAATTTAGAGTAGAATAAAATACCGAAGCTATTACGTGGTGAAGTTCCCTTTAGCCTGGATCAAAGCTATCTGAAGCGGATCGAAGTTCCTTGGGGGGGCTTCTATCTTCACATAAATTTTGTTGGAGAAAACACCCAGGCGAGGAGGAGAGGAGCAATGGTCATAATTACTACGTGTAATCGACACCCAAACCAAGAGTCACGGGATATTATCGAACCTATGTGCAAGCGACACGGAATGTCGTTTTAGAGGCTCGGTCAAAAAACTTTTGTACAAGCTCAACTCCCCATTGGCCACGAGCTTTTTGGCGTGGCATCAATTTTGGCCCTAATTGATCTCATATATTCTCTAATGGCAAACCCTCTCTATTTAATTAGCTTTGAAATGCATCGAGAAGTATGCAAGTGGTGTAAAGGAATGTGATGTATATAGGATGGATTAATAGCTTCATTAGGAAGTTTAACATGATTTTGAACCAATGATGTAGTGCTTCTTTTATAAGAATGATTTAAAATAGTGTATAGTCGATAATATTTAATTATAATTGCTTAGATCTAGCAATCACATAACATGCTTGCATGTTTATTAGATTTAAGATAGCAGCCATAGGAATGCAGTCGTAATGAAACGGTTTCTGCCAACAAAGATTTGGAAGACGATAATAACACCATATGCAAACCCGAACATGTCATATCGACGAGCAACCAAGAAATAAGGCTATTGATTGCTGAAGGGGAAAGGAAAATAAGGCAATAGATCGAGACTTCGTAAGATACGAGGGGGGAAATACTAGATCACCAACAAGATCCATAAGAACCATGTCATCATGATCATGTTCTTAGGCATCACACTTAAGAACAAACTTCTGCTACAAATCGAGGGCATAGCTCCCATTTGGGAACAAGAAAAAATAGATCCCTTAGTTCTTCTCCATCTTACAACAATACAACCAACAAGAAGCAGCACCACGAGCAAGATAAGGAAGCAAAAAAGTAGCAAGATATCATAGCAACCTTATAGAAGAGCTCAAAGCTCCACATCTTTGAAAGGGTAGAGAGACTTGGAACCATCATGGTTGAAGCATAGACCGACCAGATATAACAATTTTGCATTGTCAACCAGTTTGATTCCATCAGCAACAAAAGAGTAGTCGTCGGTAGGCTGACAGACGAAGCACACATGTCATGGAGCAAATTTGTGGAGATGGGAACGATGAAAGAAGGCACAATCAAATGAAAGAAATTGCTTGAAACCTTCAAAAAATATTAAATATCAAATGACTTCATGAGGAGCAAAGAAAATCCTTAGCAAATCTAATACAAGGTAATAAGTTCGTGTCCAAATATGTGTGCATTTACATGGACCTTAGGCTTTGCAGTGATGTACTCCCAAAGTCAGAAGCAGTCGAAGGATACACTGGAAGCTTTCAAGAAACGACTCAAAGGGCGATCGAAAATTGTAAGCCAATGACCATAAGGGAAGTGGAAAACTATGCAAAGAATTTAGAGCTAACAATGACTAATCATGTAAATCTCACACTGACTAATCATGTAAATCTCACACCTTCACTCAGAGATAACAGCAAGGGAAGCTACCATCAAGCAACGAATAGAAAAGATTCCTTCAAGCAGACCTGCATAAAATTCAGGAGGAATGCGATGAATAAGCAAGGAATGCAGTGGCAGGATAGAAATAGAAGAGAATGATAGAAGAATATTCAATAATAGGAGAAATGCTAGGAGCAACCAGAGGCTACCAATGAACCTGAAGCTCAAAGAATTCTTGGGTAAGATAATCTCAAACTGGAAGAAATAGCAAGGATCAAGAAGTTATGCTCTATTTGTATGACAGCATAGCATTTATCTCATACGGAAAGTTGGGGATGGCGAACTTCGAGAGGAATAGAAGCAGAAGCAGAAGCACAAAAGGAGGAAGAGAATGACCGCTCAAAGCATTGTTAGCAACAACTCACATGAGGATTGGAATGAAGATGAGCCAATAAAGCAATGCCACCATTGATTCAAAAGTAAACAATCAACCCACTGTCTTAATTGTAGTAACAAGAATAGGAAGGCAAGAAGTCACAATCCTCATGCATTTTCCCTCATAGCCTATAGAGAAAACTTTAGGAGAGAACCAAAGTTGTGCCCTTCAAAAAGGCAACCCTCGAATGTATTAATACCTCATCAAGCTAGAGAAAACCAAATCTGTTGTTCGTAAAAGGAAACAGGTTAGGAAAGGGTACCCCTCTTCCACCCACTTTTTACCCTTTAATAGCCCACCTTTGCCCTACAATAGCTCACCTTAAGAAGCACTAAAAATTAAACTAAATGCATGGTCTATTAATGGGCACTTATGGGCCAATGAAGGTCAAATGTGAGCATTTGGTGGTCTATTGAAGGTCTTTTAATGGTCCATTGAAGGGCATTTGCTGGTCTATTGGGGTCAAAATAAGGATAGAACTTAAACCTTCATAGCGAGGCTTTGATTTAACGAAACTACTCGTGTTTAGTACCAATTGAAAGCTAAACCTTTATTATGTTATATCAAATAGGTGATTAAAAAAATTAAACCCATCATAATATGGGCGCTTTATGGGCACCTCCACTAACTTTCGGTATAACTTTTTGTTCAACCCGATTATGGCAAGTGTCACTTGGCCGGAGCCTGAATGGCAACCTGGGATTCTTTTAGATGGTAAACTAAAACTCTTATACGGATGATTTTTCCATGGATACTATGAATTTTAGTGATCACCTCCTTTGAGCTCATCACCTATAATTTGAACTTGAAGTGCATCCATACCAGTTAAAACATTCAATAATATATTAGAGCATGACACATAGGAAAAATTCTGGAATTTTTTACGTGCATGACAAGCACTGGGAAGTTGACATGTCGAATCTTTTCAATGTTCTGCCGATAAGGAAAGTCCTTTGTTAATGGCAATAATAACTATATTATTGACATGTCCTTCACAAAAAATTGATGTACATCTACGTTTACAGTTTTGCATTTACATCCCATCTGGATTTGCAGTCCTCAAGGACACTTTTGTTGCAAGACAGCACAGTTATTTGCATGCCTATAGTGATATGTCTAAGACTGATACATGACACAGCTAGACATAGGTTCTCACGTGTATAAATTACTAGCTTTAATAATATATCAATATATTTTATCTGTTCATGACATAATATTGCCAGTTTCTATCTCTGTTGTGCTTTTATGTAGAGCTGAATCCATTATAGAGTGTGGGTAAATGGATTTCCAGGAAGAAATATTCCAAATTTTTGAACTTTACAGCAACGAAAATTAAATGTTGCTGATTCCATGCATGTAAGCGTTACCTTAGCTTAAATCAGTATTTGAGTTGGCAATAGACCACTAACAATGCAGACTAAACTATCCAAATATTCTAGAAATTCTATGCCTGATGATAGTAAGGCCATTTAATTCAAACATTTAACCAGCAAAACTAGTTGCTAAAAATTGATTATTCCAATCAGCTTATAGACATTCCTCATATGGATGGTAGTTAAGGAATCTTTTCCTCTTTCCATAACACATCATATCCAAATCCAACAAATATGGGTAAATCTCCAATTAAAGGAAGTTGCTTATTAGAGCAGGTGCTTGTGAACAGTGATTCAGAGCTGACTTTCCACAAGCTCGTATTTCATATGCTATAAACAATGCTGCTATGCTATTAACGGCCACTACTGCACAGTTACTTGGATTTAAATTGTGGGCAGAAAAGAAGGCGGATTCCTCCTTCAAATTGCTTCCTTAATCTTTTGCATGATGGGGCCAAATCTACAAAAACAAAGGGGTTTATACTCTGTGCCTGCAAGAAATAGAACTCAATTCTGTTCCAGAAAATGCTGGATGATGAGGCCAATTTTACAGAAGCAAAGAGATGGGCCAATTCTGCCTGCAACTATTTCTTATGCTTTTACAGAGAATGCATGAGGCTGAACACCACAGGGTTCATAACACATTTAGCTCAAACAAGGCTGAATAGCACAAGGTTCATGGTACATTAAGCTCAGACATTAAGTTCAAAGAAGGCTGAATACCACAGGGTTCATGATACATTAAAAGCTCAAACAAAGCTAGGGAATAAAATGAATTTGGAAGAACCTTTGTGAATAGAAAGAAGAAAGAATCACAAGATCTCAGAATTCCACAGCACCTCCTTCCAACTCGTTTGCCTCTGAAATGGTGACCCTGGTTAGAACAATCCTATGTTTATGGTTAGAAGAAGCAATTTTTACCTCATGCCACTGCCATAGGCGGCTTATAGGCAAGATGTTCTGCATTTGCGAAGAAGAAGCAATTTTTACCTCATGCGACTGCCATACGCGGCTATGCGCAAAGATGTTCTGCACAACAAAAATCGTTATTCATCACTCAGCGGACAAAAATCGTCAGTGCCTTATACCGTTAGGGATGGCGAAGCTGCCCATGTGTGCTTTTGCGCGACCAAAATTCCTTCCTCTTTCAATAGGGGGTTGATAATTGATGGTTGGTATTGGTATTGCATCACCTATACATAATTGATGGTTGGCGCTCCGACACCAAGATATTGAGATCTCTTACACGTACGAAAGTTGTACTCGCCAAGATTTTGTTCCACTTGTCTTTCGTAAAACAATGTTGGACCATTTGCCCCCTACTATTGGTTCCAAGGTGTTAACCTCTTCACATGGGCATTCTCCCTTTTCCTCTTTCTGTGATGATTCTCTTTTTCCTCTTTCCTTGCTGATTCTCTAGCTCTAATTTGTTGTCAATTACCTCTCTTTAGTGTGCATGACACTATAAAAAGAGTTGTAGTATACCTACACTATTGCATCACACAGTCTTCTACCATCTTTCCTTTGCTAACTGCAAAGTGAACCTTTTCTTAGGCCAATCTAGCATCTCATCAAAGAGTTGAGGAAATGTGGTCTAATAACCAGGCTTTATGTGAAGGAAAGTGCCCAACTCAAGAAAATGACCAAGTCAAAAAAGAAAGCCTCTAGTGCATTTGGAATCCCATGGTTGGAGTACCAAGGAGAAAATCGAGAAAATAGACTTCAAATGCAATGTCAAGGTCAACAGTTTGAAGGTACCCTCCCAAAGAAGTTTGGAGAGCTTCATAGTTCTTGAGCTATTGCAAAATGAAAGAGAGGTGGAATTGTCAAGTCATGCTTTAGAGTGTAGGGAAATATCATACACTTATAACGATGATGTTGTTCATAATAAATCGTATCAGGATTCAACGTTATGTGAGTATTTAAAAACTATAGCATGTGCACTTAGAAAGGGGGGCTGGAACGAAGAAGAAGTCCAAGAGATGATCCCAATAACATGATAAACAAAACCAACAAATGCCTAAAATTGTATAATTTGGGTGTTTATATGCTAGTTGAATCTGCAATCTATTACATCCCATCGAGTCAATTGGTCAATTTCAAGACATCGTGACAACTTTTTACATTGAAGAAACGTTAAAATACTATCTATCTATCTATCTATCTATTCCCATCCAATGACAATACGTGAAAGCATAGGACTTATAGGTACATGGCGCTAAAATGAAAGGACTAAATTTTGAAAATGATAGTTAGACATACTTGTAATTATGTTTAGACCACTATATTGTCATTGTTTTATCTCTAACTAATATGTCAAGAAAAATTGGGGGAGGGGGGGGGGAGGGGGGGAGGGAGGGATGATGAAAATAGAGAATAAAGAATAAAGATAGGATATATACAAAATTTTACCCTTGGAAGGAGCCAAGAGCAGGTTTCTTGGAGGAAGTAGGTAGCAAGTAGGTTTGTCTTACTTGCACAAAAACAAGGAAGTTCCTTTTTTATCCTTCAACTAGGTTTCCCTTGCGTAAACAAGAAACTTCCCTTCTCTGATCCTTCAACTAGGTTTTCCTTACTTGAACAAGAAAGTTCCCTTAATTGAGTGTACATATCTATGGGGTATTTTTTCATGGGCACTTTGGTCCTTTTTCAATAGTTGAAAAGTAAAACACAATTGCAATCAAGAGTTTTTTTAAGAGGCCTCACAATTCAAACAACATCAAGTGGCTGAAGTGAAATGGCCTTCTTTTATTGAATATTCACAAAAAATACAATAAAAAGATGCAAAATCTTTTGGACTAGATCCAAGAAGCAAAGATAGGCATTTTTATATCTCTTAAACAACCCGAGATATAGACAATTTAGAGGGTTGCATCTCAATAAAAGAATAGATATGGATGTTATATATTGTCGAGTCAAAGTTTTATCATCTGGATAAAAACACTTTGTCCTTTGGGGTTTTGCCAATGTAATAGCATCAATGTTTCAAAAAAATGACATGATATCAATGACATTCCTCCACCAATTTGAGTTCACGAGAAAAGTGATAAAAATATCCAAAGCCAGGAAAACCACATCTGCAAACTAGAGTGTGAAAACAATCATCAATGAGCAAGCATTGGAACATGGAAGAACACCCATCTAGCGAGAAAAGAATATATACAAACTAGAGCGAGGAAGAACATCCGCTAATAAACTCTTACATCCAAGGGGCAAAAAAGATGATTAAAGAATCCATTATTAAAGAGGGCATATTGACACAGGGGGTTGATTCCGGGCATCGAGAGCTGTCAGATGGGCATATTTACTCAATATTCCTTGATCTAGACCGTAGATAGCGATCCTCACCGTTTGTGGGTATTCTTGTACAAATTTTGATATCTTGTATAACCAGGTCCAAAATACTATAAGATTTGAGGCAATGTACTAAATGGTGTTGATTTTATATGTATTATATGATTTTAGAGGCTCTCTGCCCTACATCACCCCCGTGTAAATATGCACCCAAGCCAAAGGGGGTTTCAGGGGGAATTTAATTTTAAAGGTGGTGTACAAATTAGAGAAAAGGGTATATATAGATATACAAAAAATAACAATAAAAATACTAGAATAAGCAAAGAAAACACTATAATCTTATAAACAAAACAATCAAATCTGAAAAGAAACAATAAGAAAAATATCCCGAGCAATAAGAAATAGTTTTGCAAGTTTGACATTGAAGTTTTACACTACCGTAACAAAGGGTTAAATCATAATAGGTCCACACGTGGTTTTCAAATTTGGAAATATAACATTTGAATATCAATGTCAAAATATAATATTTAAAGAGAACTATTGGCAATAAAAAAACCACCATAGTTTACAAGCTTGACAAGAGACATATCAATTAAGCTTCCCATTGCAAAAATCTCCTTTTGTATACCAAGCCCTTGAAAAGCTGCAAAGGATGGGAAAGAGTACCATGTGTCATCTGAGAAACCGACCATTGATTTCCATCAAATAAATTTTAAAATTTTAACAAAGCAAACAAACAATTTTAAACCAACAAGCTTTATTCAGCATTGCACATGCCAAACCTGATCACTTCAGCACTGCACATGCCAAACTTGATCATTCTAAGACATTTGAATGCGACAAGCATCTTAGATGGACTTACGTAATTTGTAGAGATTATAATAAAGGGGTGAGAATTAAAAGGCTGCCTTTATATCATCGCGTGGACCTACATATATTTTATAATCCTTCATTCTTGGTTAGAAACTACAAAGCACCGAGATGTACACAAAGCATCTAATAAAATAAATATTGTAATAATACAATTCGCTACAAACCTATGGGAGCAGGGCATGAGCAAGAAAATTGATATTGACAATTCTGAGGCAATCTTGAAGAGGCCATAGAAGCAGAAACCGAGAGCAAGATTGCATGTCAAGAGTGGTAACCATGGAGGCCGAAATGGCCGGGACTGAATTACAAAGAAAACCGACTAATGCCATACACCTCGGAAAGCTACTTGCAGGGCTACCAATGCACCAAAATCGCTTTTGAAACGGACACAGGGAGGGAGATATCTCGAGATTGAGCGGCGCCAAAACCCTAGCTCGATAAGTTGCGCCATTACCAAATCATTAGCTTTTTATCTAATATTCACATACAACTACACAATCTCCCTCTTTTTTTAGCCTTTATCTAATATTCAAAACCACACAATCTTTTTAAAAAAAAAAAAAAAAAAACAACGCCAAGAAAAGGTGCACTTTCGAGAAATACTATTTGAAAAAATCAAAACAAATACATTAATCAAATCATAGCAAAAAATCATATTGAAAAAGCGTGCATAAAAAACACAAAGGAAACCCTTGTTATTGTGCTATATATTAGAACCCACCATGAAGGATGGATGAGTTTTTACATGCAAGGAGACAAAATTGGCCATGGGACCCAAACAAAGAATGGGGTAGGAAGCCCAAAAAATGCAATGCTAATGGTAATTTTGTGCTATTTAAGTTATCTAGACATAGCCAATCCAAGGATTGGAAGTGAGAACCCACCATGAAGGGAGGGAGGGGCATAGGAAAACTAGAAACAAAGAATTATCAATGAGCAAGGATTGGGAGGTGGGAGAATATCCAATGGATTAGGAAAGAACATCTGCCCATAAAATCTTACGTAGGGGCAAAAAGGATGAATAAAGAACCCCATTAAAGAGGGCACAATAGAACTCACCATGAAGGGGAGGGAGGAACATAGGGAAAACTAGAAACAAAAGAAATAGAGAGAATATCCAGGTGGGAGAAAGGCCAATAAAAATAAAGAAGCCAAATAACTGAATATATAGGCAAGAGTAAACAAGGGAAACACATAAATAGCTATCTTTTCCCAAGAAAGGTAGTTCTATATTGCCATAGAACCACATCAATCTATCTAAGAAAGAAAGAGGTACTAACAAAAATTGTAACTGGAACAGGTTGCACTAAACAAACTAGAGGTTTATCCATAAAACAATACCATTTGAGTAGTTTCTCTAAACTATCTTTAGAGAGGATCCACTGAAGCAAGGTCAAATCAAGTCGTCGTATCTTTTCTAGTATCTTCACAATGACATAGAACATGTATTTACAAGAAGTGTAATTTCATTCAATGTCTTTCTTTGAAAGTCAGGGACAAGTGCAAATAGACTCCTTTTTATTGTAACAAATGTGTTCTTCTCCCTATATTTTACATCTCCCATGTCTTTGCTCTTTCAAGATTCACTTCAAATTACCTACTAATTTTGATCTTAACCCTTTTACCATCCGGGTTGCATTGATGTGCATGATTGTAGTTTGCTTCCTCCTCCTGTGAAGAGTATGCATGGATATGATCATCAAAGTTTTATATAATTCCTCAAGTTGTAACCACCTTTTTGAAAACGCGTGAGTTCCTTTTGCTTGATACATGTACATGTCAATTGGCAAAGGATAGGTTTTGGGGAGGGTGAGACCTCATATAAAGCATGCGGACAACATGTGCACTATAAGTTGTCTCCACAAAATCAAAAGCATTGCTCACAACTTACTCATTATAAATGACTTGACACCATAAAAAGGAGGGTGTAACTAGGGTGCGACCATGGATGGTAGACCTTTTAAGCTTGTCACATTTTTTGCCATTTATGCTTGTTCTCCCCCTTGACACCTAATTTTTCTACCCACTATAATTCTTGGGATAGCTCAATTAGTGTTTGCAACTTCTATTTCTCTTTTGGGTATTTCTCTAATACCAAACAGGTTTTCTCACAATAATAGTAACACGTGGTATTTTTAATTTTATCTTTGTTTGGCCAATGTGCTTCTTTCCCACCTGAATATTTGTTAGCTTCTAAAGTCTTTCTTTTTTAGTATCATTTGATCATCTCCTCATGTCCCTGTGCCGTTAGGCATTCCCTATCTAAATGTTTATTTGTTGACAATGGAGCTTATCTTAAAAGCTTTATACTCATTATTAAGCCTACCCCTGTAGCCTTGAACATAATGATTTGAAATGCCAAGTCTACATGCTATAAAATTATTTTCAAATATGATTTACATTTTGCACTCAAGATTGCCTCCCAAACGTGAGCAAACTTTCATCATATAAAGAGAGATTCTTCTAGTAGCCACCTGTTCCTCATCTTGATACTACATGTTTCTTTTCCCTGTGATCATCAATGCACTTCCTTGGCTTCGATAGATAACAAATAAAAATGGTTAGTCTATTGTAAAAGTGAGCCCTTTGGAGCCTCAAAGGCTTTCGTTCCTGAAGTAGTTCTAGAGCGCAAGAGAAGAACGCCTACTTTGTTCCCGAGTCATTTTATCCATATCTTCAATGTGTCCTTCCATCATTATATTTTTACATATTTCTTCCATGGCTAGATTATTTTGCGTTCTCACGGTCCAATATGAGCAAATGAAGTTTGAGGTTGACAACCCATCCTTTAGTATTTTTTTTTCTATTCTAGAAAGCGCTCCTGCCTGATTGTATGGGGAATGGCACCCATGTATGACTAGACTAGTAATGGAAGGCATTGTATATGTGCACTTTGACATTTGTGACCACAATATGTATTGATGTTTCTAGACCTTATCTATCAAACGTGAGTTTATCTTATATTATAAAGTTTTAGCGTATGTCTTGAATCAAACCCTAATTTAGATAGTTGAGATCGTCTGATTGCATTCGAGGCGAGATTTGTCGTGACAACTTCCCACCACCGTGATTGGCCATGCTACGATCTCTCTTAAGAAGGAAAGGGAAAATGGCGCAGAGAAAAGGCAAAGGAGAGGCAAAAGGCATGGGTAAAAGGGAAAGAGCGGAGAAGGAAAAGGAAAAGGGAAAAAGAGCACAAAAGGGAAAGAAAAAGAAAGGAGAAAAAGGAAAGGAAAAAGGACACCTTATGAAAAGGAAAAGGGGAAATGGTGAGGATAGAATAAGGGAAAAAAAGAAAAAAGGGAAGGGAGGAAAAGGAAGAAAAAAAAAGGCAACGGGAAAAATGTGAAGAAGACGGAAAGGGGACGGAAGGGAAAAAAAGGGGAAGATAAGAATGGTGGAGAGAAGGAAAAAAAGGGCATGGAAAAAATAGAAAGGGAAGGAAAAAGGAAAAAGGAGGCTAAAAAAGGGAAAAGCATGAGGAAAAGGAGAGGGAAATGAGAGGAAGGAGAAAGTGGTGCCGAGAAGAGGAAAAGGGTGAGGAAAGGAAAAAAGAAAGGGAAAAAGATGGAAAAAGGGAAAAAGGAAAAAGGAAAAGCAAAAAGAGAACAAAAAACATGGAATCTGAAAAGAGGAAAAGGGAAAAGGGGAAGAGGGTGGGAAAAAGGAGGAAAAAGGGCATGTGAAAAAGGTGGAAAAATGGAATGGAAAAAGGTGTGGGAAAATGGAAAAGGAAAAGAGAGAAGGAAAAAAAGGGTGGAAGGAAAGAGGAAAAAGGGCATGGAAAAAAACAAAAAAGGATGAAAAAAAAGAAGGAAAAGGAAAAGGAAATGGGGTAAAAGGAAAGGGAAAAGAAAAAGAACACGAGGAATAAGGAGGGAAAAATGGAAAAGAGGAAGGGAAAAAGGGCGGAAAAAACTGGAAGAGGAAAAAGGGTGAGGAAAGGGTAAAAATAAAGGAAAAGAGCATGGGGAAAGGGAAAAGAAAAAAGAAAAAAGGGAATAGGGACGGGAAAAAAGGGGAAGAGGAGGAGATTAAGGAAAAAAAGGCGGAAGAAAAGGCAAGTAAAAAAAGTGGAAAAAAAAGGGAATGGAAAAATACATGGGAAAAGGGGAAAAGGAAAGGGAAAAGGGGAAAGGAAAAGGAAAGGGAAAGGAAAGGGAAAGAGAAAAGGAAGGGGAAGGAAAGAGGAAAAAGGGCGCGGGAAAAAAAGGGAAAGGGTGGGAAAATGATGAAAAAGAAGGAAAGGAAAAAGAAAAGGAGGCGGAAAGGGGGAAGGAAAGGAAAAAGGCATGAGAAAAAAGGAAGAAGAAAATGGGAAAAAAGAGACATGAGATAAAGAAGAAGAGGTGAGGAGAGGAAGAAAAACATAAAAAAAAAAGGGGTAAAAGGAAATGCAAAAAAGGGCATGAGAAAAGGAAAGGGAAAAGAGAAAAGCAAAAAGGAATGGGAAAAGGAAGGGAAAAAGAGCATGAGAAAAATGGGAAGGGTGGAGAAAGGTGAAAAGGAAGGAAAAAAGTTGTCAAAAAAAGGGAAAAGGGAAAGGGAAAATGAGAAGGAGAAAAAGGAAGAAAAAGAGGAGGGAGAAGAGGGTAAAAAAAAAAGAGAAGGAGAAAGAAAAGTAAATGTGCAGGGAAAATAAGAAAAGGGAAAAAAAAGAAAAGAAAGAATATGGCGCGGGATAGAGCAAAGGGAAGGTTATCAAATGCACAAAAACCTCTTATAGCCTAGCAATGATGGACTTGGTTTCTATTATATTAGATGTATAAAAATGAGTCTGAGCTGAATAGGTTTCCATCCACAAATGTTCCCAACATTTGCCCAGCAACGCTGGGCACCATTACTAGTTCCTTCTTTATTGATATGGATGTTGTTTGGTGTGGATTACAAAAACTAATATTTAATTTGCTAGATCAAAATGAACAATTTATTTTGTTGAAGGATTTGAGTCGTTTATTCATCACACTTATCTTTAATAGACCAAACGTATCACAGAAAGCCAATCTGAATGCACTCTAGGACCGCGATATCTTATGCAAGGAGCTGCTCCATGTGATTGTATGTTATATATGGCCAATTCTTAATCTGTTGTTACAAACAAAAATTTTAGTACCAAAAATTTCTATTTGTATTCACATCAAACCATCAGAGTACACAGAACAAGTATTGCCTCCCACGAGGCTATATACATGAAAGCCACGTATACAGATAACAAGGTGACAACACAAGATAACTAAATATACACGCGACGCTCAAATGACTATCAAAAACAGCTGCACAAGCTTCCACGTGTTAGCAACATGCATAAAAGTTTATCCGTGGTGTCAACATGAAGCAATAAAATCGACGGACCGCAAGTACACATATGGAATCCACCTCCGCACGGAGTATACGCCACGCATGACACACCCCGCCATATCTAAACCAAGACGATGCATTAGAACCCCCCGCGTTTAGTGGATCCATGTCGGAGAGAAACTGGCGACCCGTCCGATTGTTGGCTACCGATCCCATACCAAAGGGGTTTCACCTCACCAACGTTCCCATGGTTCTTAATTGGACAAGCTTAGGCTCATCGCATACTTGTATAAACTCTCACGGATAAGCACCTATTGTACATACCCCAAAAGATCGTAGATACTCTAATAGTGAAAGAGCATAGCTCCACAATGGATGTCTTGCTTTCAGCGGCTGTTAGTGGACACGGGATATTGTCCCCTTACCAATACCATCGGCCTACCTCACGGCCATGACCATAAGCATCTCAAAGGACAAGCCTCGGCTTATCCTTGCGAAGGAATAAGAATTGCAAAAGGCCTGGCCTTGTAGCGGCTAAGCTTTCATGCTAAGCGGAATAACACTAGTCATAGTGGCTTTTTAACTGGCGAGTTCACAAGCAATTCATCGATCGAGAATTGCTTCAAAAAATTTCTACAAGGCCTCGGGAAGCGGCTCGTAAAGGCTTAACATCGAGTTTAAGGCAAACCTTCATTTATTACGAAGACTTTACCCGCAAGACTATTACGGGCTCTATGGTTCTCGGTAATGGATTTTAAATTACGTTTTCCACCAAGACTACCACTATGGCCGTGCCATTACGGACGCTTCGGCCAAATTAGTGGCTCACGGAACTCAGCTCTCTTTGCAATAAGGGAGAATCTTTACCGCGATGCCTTCCTTAACTTTCGCCTTCTCCTTAGCGCTAAGCCCCTCAAGTTTTCATACTGCGGTACGTCACGGCATTTTTTATAACGAATCAGGCCTCCTTTTTGTAATCAAGTTCCCACAGCAGTATTCCGGCCTCCTCCTCGATAGGCGGCTGCCCTAACTTCGTTGAAAACCCCTGCCCACAATACCATAGCCTTCCTATAGCGGGGAGCCAAGCAAGCATGAGAACAGTCCGGGTTCCTAGGGTTGGTCGGCGAATCGCTCACATGGAAAACCGGATGAATGTCCACATTCGTGGAAGCCAGAGGTTCACCTAGATTATGGGGTATGAAACATGTGAGTGCACCAAATGGGTTTTTTATTGCCTCTCAGTGTAATCATCGTAAAGAAAAATATAAGTTTTTTATAGTTTGAATGTAAAATCGTCTGGATACAAAAAGGAGTGTGGTGGGCGCCGTTGTGTTAGATTCAGATTCATCTTGTAAGGGTCCGTCATTTTGGTGAGCTTCTCTTGTTGGGGATATGAATAATATATATTATATATGTAAAAATAATAGAAATATCGTATATGTATGGAAGGGTTGTCAAGTAAAAAGTGTTTTAGGCAAGTACTTATATGATATGGGTTGCATTCTTTACAAATAATGTAGTCATATACAAGGGTTTTTTTTTTTCATATGGAACTGTTTATACAATGGGTTTTTAGCAACCTAAAACGCATACACATGGCATATATACCTATAATAGAGGTGAATCCCGGGTGGGAAGTTGCAACTTGAAAGCAACATCACTATACTTCTTCAAAAATTTTATAAGGACCATCAGATTCTTGGGGAGAGCTTTGGTTTTCTCACTGAAGCAATGGCAATATTGCTTTTTCTTTTGATTCTGGGGGAAGACTACATGAAGTTACACCATCCGACCTTCATGCAGCTCGATTGAGTTTCAACAAATTGGCCGCGTGCCCTTGCCCCTCACCCTCTTTGTCTCATATGCAATTGACACAATCAAGTGTCACATTCATGCCTTCAAAGCATACTTATAGCGAAGATCGTTTTCAACCCGGAACAAAAAAGCCAGGCTCAATCTATTGTCTATATTGCATTATATGTTGATAATGCTATTTTGGTGAGTAATGACTTGCCTTTTCTTCCACAAGCCAAATTTTAACTTGCAACTAAATTTCAAATGATAGAGCATGGCGAGATTGCTTATTATCAACCAAAAATGATATATTGAAGATGTTTTGAAGAGATATGAGATGTCCTCCTTTGATAGAAGAGATTCATCAAACGGATCATCCTTAGTTTTCAAAAGGATTTTTCCTACTTGCTTTTCTCCCTTATATTTATTGCCAAGGCAATGCGATTTTAATTTTATTTGCCTTTTCAGAGCCAATACCCCTGAAAGCTGTGATTTGGCCTGGTCCTCTTCCATGTCCAATTGGATGGTAAAGTATCATAGATATCGCCAATCATTTTTTAGTGCATCTTCCCATTCACCATCTTTATTAATCTTACGGCACTAAGGTTAACTAGTCAACCTAATCCCATATGGGAGATAACCGCAATTCATTAGGCTTCTAAGGGCTTCCCTTTCCAACAGTAGCATATGTACTTTAGGATTTTGATGCGGAGAGTAGAGTTCATCTTTGCAAAAGATTGGACATGAGATTGTACTACCGCCATACCCGATTGGTCCAAGAGTTTCATTCCATACTAGTGGTACAGAATTCCATGTTGTATTCATCTTGAGTATCCTCAATGTCACAAACAATTATAAAATCAGTATTTTTCACAAACATTTCATTCTGCTCACATTTTGTACCAAATGAATTGATGTCACACTGGTAAAACCAATGAAATGAAATATCTATAAAAAAAACCAGAGCCAACTAGTTCGGGCAACAACCTGAGTAGCGATTCAAACTCTGACATTCAACCCGACCTTATCGTTCCATATATTTAATCAGGCTAATTAAAGATGAGGCATCAAACCCATGGTCCAAAGTATCAAAACTTTAATCAATCCCAATCTAACAATGGCTACAATGTTTATCCATATATTTAGATCCAATCAAATGATATTTAAACAAAAGACACAACCCCCATAATTTGAATTTTTCATCCATTACAATAATGTGGCATTTCATTTTGGTGGCCTATAGAATGATAGCCTGAATTTATCCAACTACAAGCCAACGTATTACATCTGATTGAAAACATGTATATCTATGCCTTCATCTATTGTCATTCATGGGAATAAAGAAATCTTACATAAAGACATCAAGATGACATTCCTTCTAATGTAAAAAGTTGTCCGGATAGAATTGAAATTGGCCGATCTCTAAGGCTACGATGGTATTTGTAATAGAATGATTCAACTAGCATATCCTAAAACACCCAAGTGGTGTTGATTATCATATTATTGGGATCATCTCTTAGTTTTTCATGCTTTTCCAGCCCAGACATGCTATAGTTTTTAAGTATACATAACATTGAATCATGATACCATTTAGCATGACCAAGGTCATTATTGTAAGTGTATGCTACTTCTCTAACTTCACTCAACAACTCTACCTCTCTTTCATTTTGCGACAACACAAGAACTTCCCAACAAAGAGTTCCTTTCCAAAGTGTTATTGATATTGCATTTCAAGTCTTCTTCACGATTTTTCCTTAGTACTCCATCCGTAGGCCTCCAAAATGCAATCAAGGCTGATCCGTCATTTTCTTGAGTTAGGCACTTTTCCTTCTCACATAAACCTGGCTGTTAGAACACATTTTTTCAATCCGGATGCTAAACCGCCTAAAAAAGGTTTACTTTAGCAAAAAGGAAAGGCGGTAGAAGATAGAGTGTGTGATACAATATCGTAGGCATTCTACCCTTCTTATGGTGCCATGCACATACATGCACCATGAGTAAAGAATTGACTTGAATTGAATTGATGGAGACTAAAAGGCCTATGGGACCCATGAAAAGAGGGGGACAAAAAAATGCCTGAATAGTTAAGCTTAGAACCTTTTAGCAGTGGGGCAATGGGTTGGGGTGGTCCAAATATGTTATTAAGCTTGGGACCTTTAATAGTGGGGTAGTGGCTAGTGGTCCAATTATATGTTCTTTATTTATGACCGTGCAACAAAATCTTGGTGTAGGCACCACTTTTGTACATGGAAGATAACCTTTAACTTATAGCTACATGTAAGAGAATATCACTAGGAACCATCAATTATGTACCATCAATAGCTATGTATGATCCGGGATGCATTCATCACCAACAAGCAATTATATATGGTGGGCCTTGCATTGCAACCATCAATTTTGAAACGTGGAACAAAACTTTGAACATTATATCTTTATTAAAACATATATGGATATTGGAATCTTTGGTCGCAGAAAAAGAATGGAGCCGAAGTAATATGTATGTAAACATATATCTATCACTATTTGGAATCTTTGGTCACTTCAAAGAATGTCAGCCAAATAGCCCGCCCACTTGTGACGCTGTGGGCTTTACGCCGATGTAAGGGACTCAGTGCCAGATCGTTCATAAGCACCTGCTCTATTAAGCAGCTTCCATTAACTTGGAGATAAGCCATATTTGTTGGATTGGATATGATGTTTTATGGAAGGAAAAGGTCCTTCAACCACCATCTATATGCTGATTGGAATACTCCAACTTCTAGCACTTAGTTTTGCTGGTTAAATTTTGGGAATTGAATGGCTTATTATTTGCAGACATGCCATCTCTAGAATGTTTGATAGTTTAGTCCACCTACATCCCCTCAAGTATCGGGCCAAAATAAAAGTGGGATAGGGCTACTAGTTGTCCAAATTGTGGTTTGATCTTATTGAGTTGTCCCATTGTTAGTGGTCCATTGCCAACTTCAATCGCTCTAAGCCAACTTCATTGTTAGTGGATCTCGCATATGTGAAAACACTAGTTGAGCTAAGACAATGCTTACATACACAGAAAACCAAGCCAGCAACATTTAATTGTCAAGTAAAGCGTCCCCACATTCGGCCTTAACTACAAAATTTGGGTGCAGGAGGGAAGGTAACTGCTTCTTCCTGAAATTCACTTGCGTTTTCCTATAGTGAAGTACAAATGTAGATGGAATCAGCAATATTATGTCAGCGAACAGCTAAAATATATTCATACAACAACCCATACGCGGAGAACCTATGTCTAGCTAAGTGTAGTGTATAGGCATGCAAATAACTCTGTTGTTCTGCAATAAAAGTGTTCTTAAGGACTGCAAATCCATATTACATATAAATATAGTTAGTCCCAAAACTTTTCTACCATTGAAAACACTTGCTCTATATTTGCCTGCTAAAAATCTAAGGAACTTACAATTTCCAAATCTATCAAAAAGATGTAAATCTTAATGCCAAGGCTGGATCAGTATAGATGTATATCAACGGACATAAACACAATATGTCATTATTTCCATTAACAAAGGATTTTCTTATCTCAGTAACATTGGAGCAAGAGTCCGACATGTCAAACGCCCAATGCTTATACATGTAAGAAATTTCAGAATGTTTCTGCGTATGCTCTAGTATATCATAAAGTATTTTAACTACTCATCCGTGATGAAGTTGGGGACTGCTCTCTCATGGTAAGCAACTTGGGATGTAGGCTTAAGGAATGTATGAATACCATTTCATATCCTTTTGAAAAAGTTATCTCTATCAGGTTGAATGCATCTAATTATGTTGAGAGGACAAGGTCCTACTATAAGTATCCTCCTGCTCAAATGTTGAGGGATGAACTTATTTTCCGAGGACACGCTGATGAAGTTGTGGACTGCTTTCATGCAAAGAAAAGTATGAATCTTTATGTTCCAAGGAGGTGGGCATCTGATTATGTTGAGGACATATCATGCTCTTAAGATCCAAATCAGAATGGTGACATTACGCATATATTTAAGTTTCTCATGCTAATTGCAATAGTTCTCCATGATACATGTGGGAACCTAGATTTTTTGTTTTTCCCCGTGGATTGGCGCGGCCTTACATGTTTACAATTTCAGTTATGGTTATCATGCAGGCCCCGCACATTGATGCCATCGCTGTCCTGGTCCCACGGAAAAGGAGATCTATCCAAGGAATGTTCGAAGAGGACCTGTGTGCTGCAAACTCAATATTTCAAAGGCATGAGTGTATATTTCCTATCACCGGCATGAGAGAATATGAACCAAATGATATTTCGTCCATGTGACTAGCCTCTACGTGAGTAATAGGTGCCGCAGGAAGGTCCATGCAGTAGCATATCTATGATAAGCAACAAGTCTCTCAACAAAGAATTTAAAATATAAAGAAGCCGGCTAAAAATATGATTAAGACTAGGAACGGTGCCCGCCAAGGCCGGGCATAAGTTGGAAGTCTCAGAAATGTTTTGCCTCAAGTAATGAACGCACGTTCAAGGAGGCTGCATTTCAAGTATCTTTGGAAGATGCTCAAGGCCTTCGAGCCAGCTTTCTCCCACTCCTCGCATCGCCTTGCGTGAAGGCGAAGCCTTTAGCAACCTGAAGTGAAGCGTTGAGCATAGTTTTCATTGACAAAGGAAGAGATATGCTAATGTTTTCTGTATCTTTACGCTTTCATAAAACAATTTTAAAAGTAGGCAATTTTAAAAGTAGGCAAAATGAAAAAGGTCATGGCGCTTTATGTAAAAAAGTTTGATTTAAAAAACAACCTTTCTTCAAATGAAGTTTGCCTAGTACGCTGGGTGTGTTTGGTGTACTTTTTTTTTCTTTGAAGTGTGCATTTTTAAGTAGTGTGGCAATGGAGTGTGGTGTGCACTCCATTGCAGCACGGGCCTAAAAATTGCTGGCCTTTTTTAAAATGCATCTTTTACGCAGAGTGTAGGAACGTGAGTGCCGTGACCTATTGCATTCGCCAAAAATTTGTAGCACGAGCATTGCATTAGCTAGAAATTAATGGTGAACCCGCTTATGACAAAGTGTAGGCACTCACGTCTATGACAAAGGTGGGCACCCATGTGGTTGATTAAGTGTAGAGTTTACATTGCATTACAGAAATTAAAGAACTTTGCATGTTTTCAGAGCACATTCATAGCATGTCTTTAAGCAGGATTAGGTATGACATATACATATGTCGAAATGGGCTTATAAATCTCACCAATAACTATGAAGTAACACATACTCAAGTTGATTGAATTCGAAAGATGCTGTTTGTTATAGCATCAGCTCACATACCCAAGTTCTTATGCTTGTTTGTGCTTTGATGCCATCCACCAAAGAGATCTGCTATAAACACTAAGCAACCATGGTTGATCCATTGGTTGTCAATATCTCTCGAGAAACATCATCATCAATTTCCGCTTGTTTGCATAAACAATAGATCGCGACAATCACGAGCCCCTTCAAAGACATATATACAAAATTATTGCCATGTCAATACAATACCCTTTAGACCTAATGCTTGGTATGTTGGATTTTCACCTCCAAAGCAGGTGCCATCAAAGTTCATTTTGGAGGATTTTCATTGGTACCTCGTTTGAGGTTGTTAGTGCGGTCGATTCAAAGATTGTCTCCCATTTCATAAGGCTTCCATTAAGCCCCTCCTTCCTTGGGCTTTGTTTTATCATATGCATCCAGATCCTAATGCTTCTCCCTTTCTAAAGGGGTTGCTTATGCTTGGGGACAACGTCGTCTCTTTTTCCATATTAACCTCCTCGAGGCATGTCTTCAGCTGTCCACCCATGCTGGTGGATTCCTATGGGTGACACCCGCAGAATGTGCCTCTAAGTGTGGTTGTTCATCACAACGACGATGGGTAGCAAATGGTATCAATACTATTGCGTACTTGGTGGTATGAGTCCATCATCCTACCGCAACATGAACAAAAGTTCTTTGTTGTACGTGATGTATGCAGTAACTGAATCATATTGTCAAAGATGTTGCTACACAGATTCCGTCCATGATTGGTAGTCATATGGGGTTGCCATCGATATCTCAGCCTGCATGCTTGTGTCTTCTCGTGGTACAAATTGCTTAGCATTCTCAAATCCCGCCCATCTAATAGATGGCATCTTCGTGTCCCTACCCACAATGGAAAGTGGAAAAGTGTTTGGATATGGGTATGGGATAAAATTGCTTCACCAAGTAGCTAGTTTTTGTGGTGTGGGCGATCCATAGATGCCTCAGTCAGCAGGTTAGTCATAAAATGGATAATCGGTTCATAGCTCACCCTTTATGCGCGACAAAGGTTGAGAGTATTGAGCATTATTTTTTCTTGTGTGAGGAAGGCCAGCGGGCATGGTCTTAGTTGTTGTTGACCACGCGCATGCGTCTCGATCTAGCGGCAGAATTTTGCTTGCTATCATATCGATGCTTATTTACAAACAAAGCGGAAGCGAGCTTTTCATCTCGCATGCGGGTACGGCTTTTATAGTCAATCGCGGAAGAGAAGGAGGTTGTTTATCTTTGGGGCATAGATCTTTGCGGATGGGGTTGCAGGCTAGCCAGGGTGGGCGCAAGATAAGGTGTTATGAAACACAGTTGTTCTTCCTCTTGATCAAGAGAAATCTTGATCACATACTTACCTTGGATTCATTCTTTTGCATAGGCGGTGGTTGTGCTCAGTTGGATCGGTTTGTCAGGGGTTATAATCATCTTTGCATTTATCATTTGCCTACAGTTTCTAGTTGGTGAATAAAGCAGCGTCCTTCAAAAAAAATCGCCTTGAACCGATGCATAGGCAAAATTAAGATAAAACTTGAAAGCATGGAATCTCACAAACAAATCTGCCACACACTTATTCTTGTTCTTAAGAGATATCTACAATTAGACAAATCAATTTACTTAATAAAAGCTAAGAACAAACATGTAGCAAGTTATGTATAACCGACGGAACTTCATAGTTTGTGCCCTTGAGCAATCATTGTAGCTAAGAATATGTACATGACTTCATGGTTGTGCCCTTGAGCAATGTTGTGGCTAAGAATATGTGCATGTGATAGCAATATAGTAAATAGGACAACATGGGGTGATAGTCCGATTACATGGGGCAGAAGCATTGAATGTGCATATACATGATATTAGAGTTACAAATTATACATGTGAGAAAAGAATGCATGAGATCTAATCACAGTTAAGGATCAAAAAGATATCCTGGACCATTTAAAAAATGTTTACCTCCAGTGCGGTGTTTGAGGAGGCATGTAACATATTCTGAAATCATTAAGCTTAAGGAAGCCTGCCGCAGTCCCGGTGGCAGTGTTGTCAAGGATGGAATTTTATGTCTTTTCATAAGTGGGTCTTACGTTATGGCTTTTTGTGCCCTCTGTTTCACAAAATCAAACCACCTGAGAGAAGGAAACATGAGAATGACATGCAAGTAATCATTAATACTCTTAAATCTGGCGCTTCTAAAAGCCAGAATGCTCTATTACAAAGGAATGCCACTTTTACATGATGATTTGATCTTTGAAAATAAAGGGGAGAGGTTGAAGTGCGGAGATCTGAAGTGGAAAACAAAATATGCATGTGCATTTCCTTTAGGCATACATGCAGGTCACGTTAGCCAGCACTGTGAGCAAACAACCAGGTACAATGGCTTCTTTTTGATGTACTGGCGTCGTGTGTTGTTTAAGAACCCATAGAAACAAGAGGTTTGAGTGGATATTCCACAACCAAGCAACCCTCCTACAGCATGCTTCCCCATGAAATCTGTTGTTTTTAGTCATGCTTCTTAAAACAAAGCCCTATTTTCTAATTTGAACACAAGAGTATAAGAGGTACCTGTAAATCAATTGCAAATTGTGTGGAAAAACACGCGGCTAATACGAACAATGGCGACATTGGTAACTCTAACATACGGAAAAGGGTTAGCACACGGCTATTAAAAGGCAATGGCGGCGGTGGTAACAACATCGAGGCATACCACGGAGCAAAAAATAGGTAACGAGGCGGTAGCAATCCATGGTGTGGAGTTGGCAAAATAAGCAAAGCCATAAACATGGTGTCTCTACACTGCAATCTTTGGTATATGAATATGCATCTTGAAACACGCAATCCGTAGGAATGTTGAGAAGACTCATAAAAATAAAAAGAAACTAGAAGCTCCATTCCTAGGTAGCCAATCTATCTATCTATCCTAGGCCAAATTTGAAGCGATTGATGCAAAGCGGCTAAGTTGCCTTGCCCATTGTTTATTGTGAGAACCATCGGTCATAAGCCTACACTGCAACTCCATCTTACCCTTTCACGCGAATCCTCTGCCCCAACATATTCTAGTAAAAGGCAGCCGAGAACAGCGATCACGCTCTTTGTGTTGAATCTTGGTAGTCAATAAAACCCTCACGCACGCCAGACAGCAACATCGGCTCACAAAGCGAGCGTTTTGCGGGATAAAACCTTGGGCGATGTCGAAATGGTTGACGACCTCATCAAACGCATAGCCCGATGCAGTTTGCCCGAAAAGACAGCAGGGGCCTTCTGCTGTTTAGCCAGCTCGATGCGAAAAGACCTAAGGGCGCTTTGTTTTGTCTAAATTTGGACGTCCGGTCTGCTATAATATGAATAATATAAGATGCGGGTACGAAGGTTTTAGGGTTTAACTACACGACATACACTAAAACTTTATAATAAGTTTATTATTGTTGACCACGGTACTCAAACATGTCAAAGCAGGATAGCCTCGTTGGTTTTGAAGTCTTAATGAGCTAATGCCATCGAATGTAATGCTGGAGTTAAGCAAATGCATATTTGCCCGTACAATCCCTCAAGATATCGTTTAGGTCAAACTCGGGTATCAGCGTATCAGGATAGCCAAACATCCGGCGAAATTTGAAACTTATTGTAGGCACATGTAATAGAATGTGTAAACCATCCATGTTTGGAGCAGTGCTTCTGCTTGAATGCATAAATCTAAACCCATTATTCAAACTTTTTTTACATGGCCATGTGATCGGAAGCATAAATGATGTCGTTAATAGTGGCCATGGGCATTACAACATCAAACAACTCATGAGCATCTATTCAAACTTAATTTCAATGCTGTATTATACCATTTACTAACAATGGTAGCTTATCTGGAACCTTTAAAATACAAATGTATAAGTGGGAGTCTTAGGGTGCGATAGCGGAACATAGACAATTCCTTAATGTATGCACACGCCGCAAGCGATGTAAAAGGCAATTAACTACATTAACGAAACAAGTAAGCCTTGGGAAATCTAGATGCAAGTAGCATGGAAGGAGCCAATCCATTAATAAACAATGTTTATATTCATTAATTACCAAGTCCATGTATGTTTAAGACGTACTCACGGTCAGTTCAACATATCCAATTTTGTTCTCTCTAGCTAATATAATCATTAACAAACAATTTAAACGCATATTCTTCCTGGGACATAGAGAGGAGAGAGAGAGAGAGAGAGAGAGAGAGAGAGAGAGAGAACGCGCGCGCGCGCGCGCGCGCGCGCGCGCGCGCGCGCGCGCGCGCGCGCCTCAACAGATTACGCGCCTAGTTTTGTTCATATACATATTACTAAAGCCTACCGTCAATGATCGCATTTCGCTGCCATTATCCAGCAACTTTGCACTTTTCATTGCCGTTACTTCCATCGGCCTTGAAATACACATTAGGCGGGAATCGAGCCCCTTAATTACATCTGTGTTCCTCTGTTTATAGAACAAAGATCTCCCTTCGCATTTGAACTTAGTTTAATCATGCTTACTACTATCGCATCTATCTTCTAGGTTTCACATCAAATTTGGAATGGAATTAGACTTCAAGCAATACGTTTTAAGCTGGTCGGGGACCAAGTTACCTTTTGTTTTCATTAAGCGTTTACGGGTTGCTCTTCAACACACACATTAGCTAGAAAAGGCTAGTTTTAATCATATGCAACATAGCAGAATATGAGAGAGACAATCGTACGGATGTAGAACCACAATTCACCTAAACCCTAATGCCATAGTTTGCTTGACTAGTATCACACTTGAAACCTAAGACATGGTACATTAGTGAGTCCTATCATTGAATGCGCATACATGCCCATGGGCTTGTAAGCTCGGGTAGCTTATAATGAATACAACTTGTCGGCATTTAGTTAGTGAGAGCTCCAGCTGTTTAATATTGCTTGTTAAAATTACGTTTGCTTTGGGAACACCGATACAAGGGTGCAATCACGATCGATGAGATAATAACAACACATCATATAT